>VYZM01018899.1:1136600-1218681 GCA_013398915.1 Dromas ardeola | reverse complement strand
AGAATCGTTTCATCTTAGAAAAAAGTTTTACCGCGGGGGGGGGAAACTACGAACAAACTTTTGTTTTAGAGGTGTTACCTCTAAATGGTGTTACCAGTACAGTCCGACTTAGTCTGTTACTCATTAAGGCACCTGTAACCTGTACCCACCTGTAACCACTGATTGCAAGGAAAAAGAGGCTTTGTCTGCTCCCTAAGATGTTTTCTGATTGCAGCTTCCAGGTTGGTGGCTTAGAGAAGGTACTCGTGGTGGTGTCGTTGTTAAGACTCTACAGATTGATTTTCATATGGATCTTTTTATGAAAAGGTATGGATTTTTCTGAGCTTTAATACTTTTATTTGAGAGCTAAGATTGCTGCAGAGATGTTGTCCACCTACTTGTTTCACTGTCCTTGTAAATGGAGGGGGCAGCTGCAGCTAAAGGTACAGAAAAGCGTCAGTGCAACCTGGAGCTGCAACAGGGAAGACAGATAATAATGAATGGCTCTTTCTAATGGTAGCTTCATTGGTGCTCAGTGTGGCTCCCAAGTTCTGATATTTCATGGTGTATGGATTGAATCCCTTAATTTCTTAACTTTTAAACTTCATCAAAGATTGGTTCCAGGTTTGGTTTCAGCTGTGGGTGAAGGTTCAGGTTTGTTGTTTTCATCCAAAAATATGTTATGGTCTATGTTTGCAACTAAAAATTTCCTGTTAAATCTAAACTCCTATTTGACTCCTGACCTGAAGGAAATCCTTTGGGATCCACCACATCTTTCTTGCTTTTGTTCTTCACTTGTAAAAATCTTCCTCACTTTTTGCATAGATTTTAGTTTGGTGGGGTAGGAACAGGCTGTGCTTTTTCTGAACAGCATGCGCTTAGAATGCCAAAAGGGTGTATGAATGCTTTTCTTGCAGGAGAATACGTATCTGAAATGCTTCTCCTGGTTTTTGATTTAGAATCTTTCCGTGCTCAATGTCTCTAACGGTTTGCATCTCTGAATTTAATAAACTCACAGGCATAACAGTACTAGCCTGTTCATTCAGATAAGGAATTATTCATATTTGATTAGGTATAGCAGCAAGTATTATTTTATAGATACCGAAGGCTAGAAGAGGGGATCCGAGCCTTGAAACTTACCTTGTCTCTACATCATAATTCTGTCAGTGTTCAGGTGTAATTCTGGGGTACCTGTTGAACTGAGCTGGGGGTTCTTGTAGCATTCAAAATTGCCTTGCTGCACTACTGTTTGGACACAACTTCATGTCCTACGAGATGAAAATCTTGTCACAAGGTGGTTTAGACATACTTTTATTGCTTTTTTTTATTATTATTTCTTTTTTCCCAAATTTAAATCTTGGTCTGGACTTCCGTTAAAGGCCATATCCAGCTGACCCCAGTCAAGGTGGGTTAGAAATGCCACCCATACCACTCTTTATCCAGGCTACAGAAGCTGTTGTAGGCGAGGCTGATGTCCTCTTGATGTTGCTTGCCACTACACCATGCTTAGCAGTCTTGCAAGAAAAGATCTTGCACTGACTTTTGCAACAGTAGTAGTACTAAATCCAATGATCTGACCAAGTTCTGACTAGGGTAAGTGTTCTGTCTATTTAAGTTTTCTGTGAAATATCATGTGAAGGTGGGTTTTTTCTTCTTTTTCTCTTCTTTTTTAAATCCCTATCCGTAAGCGTTTGTGCCTACGAAATGTTTGTTGCCTTTTATCCCAATAATCAGCACATTTCACTGCTGTTTGAAGTTCTTCCTTTGTAAGATTTATTTATCAGTTTTTCAACTACCTCTAGGTTAAGGAGCCTTATGAATAAGATCATTTGCATTCTTATTTATATTATGTGTAAATGCATGGTGTCCTTATTTTGATGGGTTGATGAGATACTAAAAATGTCAAGGCTGTAGGTTTTGAACTGGATCTGCTTGTGTACCAACTACGAATTTAGCACCCAGATCGTTTAAAAACAAGCCTTTAGTGGGTAGTGACTGCAAATACTTGCTTGCCTTCATACCAAATGCATGCATTCTTTGATCCAAAATGCTCTCTAGGGCCTGGTGAAGCACAGGAGCCTTAGCTGCTGCTTTACAAGTTTTGTGTCTTTCACTAGAACACCAAGCTGAATTCCTAGCCTCCTCGCTGGCAAATAAAAGCACAAACAAAACAACCCCTTCCCACACTTTTCGGATGAATGAAAGTCTGCTGTGGAAATGCTTTTAAGAGGAGGTATGAAAACAGGCTCCTGATCCGAGTGTTAAAAAGGGCTTTATGCCTTAAGTGGCAAATGCCACTCTGACAAAGGATTAGTCAAACTTCGAAGGTCGAAGTGGGGTTCGGGAGCTCTGTCTGAAGCTTCTTTTTCCATCTGAAAAAGGGACCTTCAAAGGCCAATTTCAATACTTGACATGCAGCTTTCCCCCCTCTGTTCCAGCCTTGCAAACAACCAAACAACCAATGACAAGAGAGCGAAGGAAGACAAGAAAAGCATGTAAACCAGCTTGAGATCACTTTCATTCAGTGCTGAGCTGCTCCTCATGGCTGGGGGCTTTCTTCTGTTTTATTATTATTTTATTTCTTTTGCATATTTTTTGTTTTCTGCCAGTTAAATACCCTTGTTTTCTACAGAGAGCAGCTTGAAAGTAGGATATCTGATACAGGAGCCTCTGCAAACCTGTGTATGTTAACAACTGAGAGCCAGATTTTCAGAAGTGCTGCTGTATTCGGCCGGCTGAATTTTCTCCCCTACCCGCCCAGCTGCCACACAAAAATAACCGAACCAGTCTGGTGTAGTTTCTCTTTGCGTAAGAGGAACACAAGAAGGAACCAGTAACAGGCGGAGTGGAATTGCCAAATTATTTAGAAATCTTTTCTGGCTCTGATCTCTTTGCAGGTTGAATATTTCTAGACACGCGGCCAACGCTGCTACACTGCTGGCCAAGAACATGTCAGATTTCACTAGCTAAGCAATGCGGGGTATGGGCAGTGCTTGGTTGGGAGACCTCCAAGGAAAACTCAGGTGCTGTAGGATGTGGTAATTACTAATTCAGTAAATAGAGTTCTCAGAGTCAGCGCAGCATCTGTGTCCGATCTAGGAGGATGTTGGAGCACTGCTAGCAAAAAGCCCTGGGTAAAGGTTGGCCGGATACGTTATGACCCCATAAAACATTTTGGAATTAAAAAGAAATATATATTGTGTATCATAATGGCATCAAGACCTTTTAAAACTCGTTACCCACTTTCACCTGCCCCCCCCCAAATTCCTCTGCAGTCTGAGGTTGCGTAAGCTAAGGTACTCTCCTCGCCTTTGAGAAATCGAAGTTCAAATCCCCCCTCTGGCATTATTCCTTGTCCAAATACATGTTCAGCCTGCCAAAGTGCATGCCACTGTAGCACGGAACTGTTTCTTTCTCACTTTGACCAGCGATTTTTATCTTGAGATAAGAATTAGCATATAGGAATGGAAAAACCATTTAATTAACGTTTTCAGCCATAGCTGGAGCTGTAGGGCATAAGTTTATTCCTGATGAAGAGAAAATGAGGTTGGTATTCAGAACTCCACGTGACTTGATCCTGGGATCTTGCCTGGTTTTCAGTTTTTGGGCTTCCTTGGCTTTCAGTATGCAAACCCTTAACTTCTAATAAGGTAATACTTCCTCTCCTACCTTTTTCTGTGCGGGGTTTTCTCTGTAAAATATCTGAATTTTGTTTGGCTTGGGCTTCCCTAGCTCCTACCGATAGCTGGTGAAGTAGGTTAGACTTCTTGAGGATGGAAGTTCTTGCTGGTGAATAGCAAATAGTAGTATTTTTCTGTGCGGTATAAAGGTGGCAAAAATTATTTGTCTCCTTACCTGGGGGAAATAGTTATTGACGTGTGTGAACACCTGTTTAAACAGCTCTGTAACAGAGAGGATACTAATAAGACATGTATGAAACATCTTTTAAATTTTGGCATAATCAACTTCACACAGGTATTATGATGTAAAATCTAATGGTTTCAAGATGAGAGGGTTTTATGTGAATTAAACTGTGGGGAGGCCAAGACGTAATGTTCACCTTCTTTAGCTAAATCATGATAAAACTTAGTCTTTAGGCAGACTATTTTTCCCTGAGCCAGCTTATACATTTGAAAAATGTACCTTCTTTTGCAATGAAGATAAAGACAATGATGTGTCCTGAAAAACACTGAGAGGTTAATTTTTCTGCGTCAATTTAATCCATTTGCGGCACTTTGTCATACTATTAATACTGCAGTTTGGCCAAAAAACCAAACCCAACAAAACACAGTTTCCTAGTAGATAATCTTTGCTGATGTACTCTGTGAAATCACTCCCTGAATTGAAGTGATAGGCTGAAGTAGCCCCCTCTTCTGACCAGCCTTTAACAGGTTTTCAGCTGCTTTGTGTCTGAAATCAGCAGAGCTTTCCTCAGCATGAGTGGGCAAAATAGGTTAATTGATTATAGAAGTTTAAGTCCTGACCAAAACTTTGGCCTGTTTAGGGAGAAGGGGAAATAATTAATAAAAATGTAAATTTTCCTACTGATTTCCAGAATCATATAATATTTCTACAACCTATTGAGGCCAAGTAGATATGAAGTACCTTGCTTATTGCTATCTTTATTTTGCATCGAAGATGCTCAGGAAGTTATGCAAATCGGAAATGGGCTACTAGGATATGCTGAAATGAATTTTTGCCCGTGACCATTTACCTGTTTCAGCCTTGAACTGTGTGCATCCAAGGTTGTTTGTTTTTATTTTAAACCAGGAACATGTAAAGAATACAATTTCTATGAGTACAAAGGTTCATATTCAGAATAAAAAAACCAAACAAACAAGCTCTTCCTTGTTGAAATGGATTTATTGCCAAGTAGGCTGAGAGAACATCTGGGTTTTCTGCTGTATAAGATGGTCTTCAGTAGATCCTTGTTCTTTCCACAATGGTAGTTGCCTCTTATAGCTGCATGAGAATGAAACTCTATCTATAAACCATGGAATTTCTTCATCGTTCCTCCAGACAGTTATCCTTTGGAGTTCCATAACTTCTTGAATTCTGCTTTTCTTGCCTCTCTTCTGGGGTAACAAACCCTCCTGTGCATACATACCTGTACAGGCCCTGCGCTGGTTTTAAAGCGTACATCATGCTGCTTATTCTGTGCTGTCTTGCTCTTTTGCTCTTGGATTCTTACCACCAGGGCTAGTTCTTAAAGAAGAAAAGAAATAGGAGAAGTCATGCCTGTGGAGCTGAAAATCCATCTGTATGATTTCAGAGTTCCCTTTGCAAAACTTCTCGCATGCCCTGAGAAAATAACAAAATGCTAGGTGTCTAATTTCTAAAATGGGCATTTCTAAAGAACTTCCAGTCCGATACAAAACATATAAACAGAAGATGGAAAGAAGCTCAAGTGTTTGGGATGAAACCTTCCAGGCTGAACCGCTGCACTCTGGATGAAATATGCTGCTTCAGCCAGAGTCTGTGAAAAGAGCATGGAAGAGTTCAATCCATGTTCCCTTTGCAACCCAGCACTGCTCTTTCAGATCGATTTGGGGAGTGAACCACAGAAAAAGCTTTGCTAATTGCCTCCCCGTCTGTGTATTTAGGCAGTCTCCATCCCCGACTTTTGTGCAATATCTATCCAAGGAAGACTGACAGAAGGATTTGGGTGGAAGTGAGGTAAGGAACAGAGATGAGGCTCAAGAAGGAAGGGGGGAGTACAAGCGTTGGAGGCTTTTTGGGAATCTGGTTAATTTGGGGGGACTGTATGTCTACATTAATTGCTTGGTGGAGGACGAGTGAATGAGAGGATGATGTTTTTTTCAGGCTGCTTCAAGGAGTGCCTGTGTCCAACCCGAAGATGGGATGAACAACTACATATGAGTGACTGATCTGATGCCACTTAAGTCCATTTTCATGTTCATAAACCACTGCTGATTTAAATGAAAATTATTTGTTCAGGGTTTTTAGACTTTCTGCTTTTCCACCCAATGTCCTCTTTTTTTTTTTCCTTTTCCAAAAATTTTCTGTTCTGCTGTTTGGCTTTTCATTATATGTGGTATAGCAATGGCTGCATAAGTTGCATGTTATTGTTTCTGCTCTGCAATAAGAAGTTTGAAATGTATATTTTCCTTCCTGTCTTGAACTTCCCTTTCTCTTTTATATAAATACGTGTGAGTTTGGCTTCTGGGGGCATTCTGTGGGTGTTGGAGGCTTTGTGCTTTGCGTGGCTGACACAAAGAAGAAAAAGAACTATGAATGCCAGTGGAATATTTTTTGTAAGTAGCTAAAATGAAGTTAAGTTTGTAGATAAAAGTCACTTTTGTTTCTTCCAAGGCCTGTTCTCGGCAATCCCTAGCACTAAGATCTAAGGATTTTAGTAGTGGAACTGATTTGCAAAAGCAAGTTTAGAACTCATTTATATATATTATATATTCTACCGGTGGAATGGGCAAAGATCCTCAGTCCCTAAAACCCTCCATAGTATTCCAGCATGTTGTGTCTCCAAGACTTGTTTTTGCAGTCTTCCCCTGGCCCCCTGTATCTTCTGTGCATGAATAAAAGAAATACCTAATGATATAGGTTGTCTTCTTGGCTCAGTTCTTTAGGTGCTTTGACTGGGCTTTCGATCCCCATAGTCACTTTATTGAAACACAGCAGGATCCTTCTGGGATGGCCTCCAAGATGATCCTTTGAAAGATGAAATGTAGCCACTAATAACCCATTCCATTTCTTTCTCCCCGTCTCTGCCTCCCACCTTGGTTAGGAAGTTATTTGGCTTCATATTTGCACTCCTATAAAAGTTGGAGATGTACTGTCTCTGTTATTGGAAATAAATTAATAAATAAAAATATGTGATGGAAGGGACTTGACCTGTGAAAATCCTTCCTTTCTTCTTTCCCTTTTCCTTTGTCTCTGTTGGGGTATGCTCGCGTAACTTCAGGCTCTAAACGTGGTTACAAAAAAAGGGGAAAAAGAAAGGGGGGGGGGAGTTTGGTTGGGTTTTTTGGGTGTGTGTTTGTTTTGTGTTTGTTTTTTTTTTTTTTTTTCCTCTGCTGAACACCTGGACCTCCCCAGAGGGATTTCCCGTCAGCTCTAGTCTTTGAGGTTGACCTTGGTTGGTTGGTTCGTTTTGTTTTGCTTTGAATAGGAGCCGCACCATTTAGACATGTATTTCACATGTCCCAGGAGCTCTTTACCTCCACCCCTCCCTTCCTCCCAATGCCTTGATGACTATTAAAACAAATTTCTGTGCAGCCCAGCTGGGGAGACGTTTGAGGTGGGGAGCCATAAGTCATCTTGTGTGAAGGGATGGGAATGCCATGTATTCCTATCTGGGCTTCCATGTGAGCTCTGAGCTGGCCCTAAGCGAAGCCCAGAGAGACTCCACGCAGATGCCTCTGTCTCCAGTTCAGTCTTGTCCTTGCATCGCTCCCATCTCTGCTCTCCCATCACCGAGTGCATGCTGCTGCCTCTGCTGGGAGTGCAACAACAAAGCTCTTAAGAATACCCAGGCAGCCAAAAATAATAGCAATAAAAATAAAGACATTATTAAAGCCAGATACGACTCATCTGAAGTCACAGCGAGTGTAACATGACTCAGTCAAATCCCCAGGACAGTTGGAGACAGAAAGGGAAGGAGAGAGGAAAATCTCTATCTGTTTAAAGTTCTGGGCCCCAAACTCCTTACAAGTCGGCTTTGATAATTCATCAGACAACCACAAAAAAGAATGCCTCCCCCGCTCCAGATGCAACCGTGTCTTGTCCCAGCCTCTTTTTCCACAGCCTGTGAATCTCACCACATCAAGGGGAAGAGAAAATACATTTAAAAGTTCTCCTTATTTAGGTTGGGTAGGTTTGAAATATCCTCCAAAGGCAAACGTGTGTGTGTGACTGAAAGCATGCGTGCGTGTGTGTGTACACGTGTAAAGCCATACTTGGGAAAAGGGAAAAATTACTGGAAAAAATAGCATTTGCAGTTCACACCCAATGCAATTAGAAAAAGAGGCAGCTGTAAGCCTATTTATTGTGGCATGATTAAGCTAACTAGAGAAAAAAAAACCTACACCAAAGAGTAGAGAGTGGCCCAATGCCTGCCTGTAGTCCGGGCTGGGGAGCTGCACCCTCACCCCATCGGGTGCAATAGGGCAGTAACTCAGAGTACAGGCAGCGCTTCGCAAAAAGAGTAAAATCTCCTAGATGCATTCTTTTGGCCGTTGGTGGGACGCTTGCTGAAAAAGCAGGTTGACGTACCAGGGCGCAATAGGAATGGAAGAGAAACATAGGATCGAGCACTGCTTGCTATTCTCTGCTATCACGATGAGAAATTAATTTTTCAGGCCTGTTGCTGTATTAGAGTTCTCAAGGGGGTGCCACGAAAGAGGTACTCCCCCGTGTCATCTGGGGAGAGTGGCTTTGACTAATGGACTCGAAGCAAATGGTAGAGAAAGGGCCAACCAAGAAAACTTGGATCTGTTCTCAGTGTCACACAGTGTGTGTGTTTTGTTCTCAGATTTTAGCTGAGGCCAACTCTGATATAAACAGATAGACTTCAAAGTAGTTGTTCTGAACAAAAGCTTACATGAGATTTAATGATTCAACTCTTTTGGGACTGTAACTAGATTGAAAATCTCAGAAGGTATTTATTTTTGCATTTTGGGCCAGACAGAGACACAAGAAATAGATCTGGTTCAGTTTTTTTGGTTGATGTTTTGTTTGTTTTTCAGCATCCTGGGACTCTGAGATGGTTTTGCACTTCTTGTAAAGGAAAATAACTTGCTCTTGAAACTGAAATTGTTACCTAATGTTTTTCAAATTTTAGATAGTTTTTTCAAAAGTTGAAACTTTTCAGTCTTTCAGGCTTTGATACCCCTTTCTCTTCTCTTTTCTCTCTCTGTCGTTCAATAGAAAGGACTTGGGTCTTGTTGCTAGTTTTTATTCTTGACAGGTTTTTGTTACCATCTTTTTTGACTTCATTGTATCGGTTTTGAAAATAAAGATCTCTAGAATAGGTCATATGTAAAGTCAGAGGAAAATTTCGGTGTCTGCAATGTTTTAAGTGGGGAAGGTTTTCTTTCCCTTTCTCCCTACCAGCTCTATATCTCTATGAATTGTCTCTTTTTGCATTTTTTTTAGGAAAGGTTAATGAGAATTTCTGTAGGCCAGTTACAAGCGCAAGAAGTTAACTTGTGGTAACCCTGCAGCTCTGCTCCTGGCTGGAATCAGGCAGTGCCAAATGTGAATGAGGCATGGAGATTTCATTGCTCTTTTTCAAGCCTGAAAATCCTTGAATAATCTTTTGAGGGATGAGTGGATCTGGTACTGAACATTCAGACCTCAATTTTGGGTATTTCGTGTCGTCCTAGTCCTCTGGCTTTGCAGAAACCCTGTTCATAATGTGCAAATCCCAAGGGATTTCAGGGCCAGCACAGATGGACCAGTTGAACGTTGTCCTGGGTTTTCAAGAGTAAGCCGCAAAGTCAGTATTTGCAATCCTCGTTCTGATAAACAACAAATTGTGTGATTTGCCCAAGCTCTGTCCTCGAGACATAAGTTGGGGCATAGTCTGAAGGATTTCCTCTATTTGCGGCTCTAACCCAGCAAGACTTGACTGCAAGATGCGATACAATTTGAGCGCTTTATTTGCTACTGCTTGTTACACAAGTTCCAGACAGGCAATATGTTACTTGACTAATACCACAGACAGTATAACCACAGTCTTTCAAAACGTATTTGATGTCCCTGACAGAGCCTTGTAAGCTCTGTACTGTATGCCCAGGCTATATACAGAAGTTTTAATTTAGAAAGGCTACTACTTACAGTTGTGTCAATATTACTTTAAAAAGTGTTTGGGCGGAGGCGGGGAGAGATGAGAAAGCAATTTTGGACCAGATTCCTGGGAACCAGTATGTCAATATAAAAAGTCAAATCTTCTATCAAGGATTATATTCAAAATGGAAAATGAATGGACTGAAGAATTTTTTGTGAAACATTAGCTAGCACAGACGAACTCCCCGTCTAGTTTTTGTTGCCCTTCGTTGCCATTAAACCTGAACACTTTCTGATAACTGACATGACTTACATCTGTCATACACATTTCATTTTCTGTTTCCCCAGTGGAACGATATGTTTTATTTATTTTTAAATGTGTACACTGCTGGTGCCTATATTAGAAAAAGTTAGGCTGTGTTAGTCTGCCCGCAGTGTGGAAGGCAGTAGGGCTGCGACGGTCCATGGCTGTTGCGTTTATTTTCTGGATGCTGGGATAGCTGAGTCCAGCATGAATCAAGATGCATCCTCTGACTTGAGAGAGGAGTAGGCACCAGCAACTACCCCTATTTTCCAGGTAATATGGATTCAGGTGACTGTGTTTAAAAAATGAATATTTTTAAATCCTTTCAGAATCCACTTGTAATGAAGGCTTTTTAGTTTTTTTCATTGGAGCTGGGATTTTCATAGGGAGTTAAAGGAGCTAAATGCCCAGTTTCTGTGTAATGTAGGTATATATTGATGTGTAACTGCCTTCGGTTACTTGGACCATCCCTACCTATCTGTTAGCTACTGCTGAAAAAACCTGTTGATTAAGACACTTAAAACACTTCCAAAATGTGCTACCTTGTTCCAGTGCAGCTACGGCCAGTGGGCTGCTGAAATATGGCAGACTTAAAATTTGCAGAGGGTCAGTGAGGTTTGTGTCCATGCCTTGTCTCTGCTTGTGTCTTCAGTTGGGATAAATTGATGTGCCGTCTCAGATGAGCCTGGAGCTTGGGATTCATTTCCATGAGGTGTCTCACTTTTATAAAACTGTTTATAGCGCTAGATTTAACATTGAACTGCACTTTCTAATTTCTAAAATATGTTAATGAATCTGATAATAATGAATGTCTAGTCCATGTGCTCTGTAATTTAAATACCTATTTGGAACTGTATCCAAATACAGAGACATACTTCCGACCTTGGAGCTACTTTTTGTGCTGAGATTATTCCTTTCCCAAACGTCATTATCAGCGGTGATCTGTTAGGTACAACCAGCTGCTGTGCCTAGACTTGAATGTTACAGGAGCAGTGACTCTCCAGTTGAGTGTCAGTGATTTTCTTAGATACCTGAATTACTCCAAGAAGTATTTGTCCTTCTGTATTTTTCCTAAGCAAAATTCTGGCTGTGTCCTCCCTACCATTGAATGGCAATAGAGAGTAGTGGTGAAGCCTCACTTTTGGTTTGGTCCCGGTGCATCCAGGGCATTTTCAGAGCATTGAATTTGAGTGTGAGCCCTTAACCAAACAAGAGACAGATACAAGGGCAAAGAGGTGGTGGTCGGCTGAACCTACCGAAGTTTAAGATTTAATTGGAAGGATATTGTTGGATTGTTGCAACATATTGCTTTTCCGTATTTCCATATGTGATCCTAGCTTGGGGTCATTTGAGAGCAGTCCAAGTGATGACTTCAGCAAGTATCTTAAATAAATTAGGATCAGGCAGTGACGGAAGAATTCTGGTTGTGGTTGGTCTGTTTTTTGGAAGCTAGAGCATATTAGCAGAAACCAACAGCAAATTTAGTATCATGAATCTATTGGGAAAGGAGAAAAACTTCCACATTGCAGCATCTCCTACCTCAAAGTCAAGGATGTGAAATATCTCAGTTGGCCACCACATCATGAAAGACGATTTATTGCATCTGTTTAAAAACAATTCTGTATTCTCTGGGGGCTCTGTCCTTCACTAGCCGAGTTTGGGACTCAATGATCTAATAGCTCTTTTTCCATCTCTAACTTTTGTGGCTTGCCATACGTAGAGATAAACATCTTTCTTTCCGATCAGTGTTGATGGACAGACTTTCAGGCATGGAAACATTATTGTGTGTGTGGGGTAGGGGGAGGGGAGGTAAGGCCATTTGCTGAGTGTTATTGTCTCCAGGGCATAGGATTATTGGAAAATGATAAATAGCTGGGCAGGCAAAGGAAATATGAAAACCCTGTCGCGGAACAGAGCTGCCCAAGATTTCTGTTCCTATTGCGGTGACCAAAAGAAATTTACATTGGAAAAACCCTCTTGCCTCCAGGGCTGAATGTTATGAACCTCAAAGTGATTCTTGAGAAGAAAAGGGGTAGGGAGTGAAAGGAGTGGGAGGGATTGCCATGCTGTTTCTACGGAGCAGGGGTCACTGCAGAATAACATTCATCATCTTGTTGGTGCCGTTCTGAGAATGGGAACAAGGTGGGAGAGATAAAAGCAAGGTTGAACTGCAATCTGGCATTTGCTGCTTGTTCTCCAGTCCCATGGGAGCCGCAAATGGACTAAGTCCAAACTTTTTTCTTCTGGATTTCATTCAAGGATTGTTCAGCTGGCCTGCGGACTGGGTGCCTTTACTGTAATAACTTGTTTTTTCCCTCAGCGTGCTTGGACTTCAGCCTTCCATTCAAATGTATTAGTCACAGGCATATGTATAATGGACAAATCTTCTGCTGGTGTAAGTCAGCATGCATCTATAAGAGTTTATAACACTTGAAGATTGGGTCGAAGAACTGAAATATTTGCCATAATTTGTCTCTCAAGAAAGTAAGGACAGAGATCAGTCCATCAGTGACATGTAATTATTTTCATTTGGGGTGGTATCCCATTCCAAAAACGTCACCAGATTTGTTCTTGTTATTGCAATTCTTCCCCCCACCTCCTCCCCCCCAGCCCTAAACAAAGCCCCCTGAAAAATAACAAAGTACTGGGTAGGCCGAAATGTTAATGAGAGTAAACTGAAACAGTCTTAGTTTCTTGTGAAACCAAGGAAGTGGACAAACTGTCCACAGCAAGTGATTCTCCATGTTCTTTATACATGTCATGGGGCAAAAAGTGTAAATAGTGAGTGCTTTGTATGCAAAACGAACATCAAAGGAACTTGAAAAATATGTTATTTTCCAATAGCATTTGATTTAAAATCAAAAATAACTTTTTTGATTGGCAGGCTTACTTTGCAATTGGAAAACAGGAAGCCGCATCTTTGATTTAGTTATTGGACAAAGTAATTGAATTCAAACTGGGAGCCTAATTTTCAGAATAACTGAGCGCCCTTTCATTGCATGTGACATTTCCAAACGGTGGAGGAGAAGGCACCGCATTTTGTCATCTCCCCTATCTCCACTGTATTCAAAGCTGCCAGGAATTGCATTGTATTTTGCATGGTTAGTGATGGACACAGCGCATCAGGCCCAGCGGCATAGATTCAGCTGCTGTATTTAAGTGTGCCGTGTTTGCTTTTTAACGTATATTTAGACACACCAGCCATCCGAGGCATTGGTTCAACATTCCTGTGGCTCTTTGGCTGGGCTGGCAGACCGTCACTGCTCTGCAGCACTCACCAGCTTTTCGTTCCTGGCAAAACTCTTATTTAAATGATCTCATTTGGCAGATCTGTCAAGGAGAGATGAACACTCTCTTATTATATTTTCTAATCCCTGTTTAGCTGTTTGATGTTGCTTTCCACCCAAGTGATGTGATACTTTGGTACTAGAGGCTGATTGATAGCTGTAATGAGGTTGAGATTTTCACATGGAAAGCTTCTTCAGCATTTCATTTCTAGGCTTGTTTGCAAGTTCCCATTGGAACGGTGGAGATGTGGATTATCACCTGAGGTGTCGAGGCTCAGTGGCTGCACTTGGTTGTGCTGGGTGATCTCGAGAGCTGTTTTAAACTTCAGTGCACTCCTAAGGCCCTACCTGTTGCATTCCCCTTTTCTTTCTAGAGTTTCAGCCTGGCTTCAGACTGACTTTAAATTGCATTCAACGCCAGTGCTGTCTTATGAAAGTCCCTGAGCACATTATCTACCTAATGCTGGTTTTGTAGCAACATCTCAAAGGCTGATGAAAGATAAATTTTGCTGCACCAGGCGCATACCTCCACAGCTGTCTCCATGCAGGGAGGAGTTCATGTGCATTTGTGTTGAAAGCACAGGCAAAGTTCGGCTGTGTATGTTGTCCCAGAACTGGCACACAGGGTCACCTACCGAGTCAAAGTGTGTAGCTGGGCAGTGAACTGGATTTGGAGTCTCTCTCTGAGGCAGGTCAGACACACAACAGTGTTAACCCATCCACGACATCAACGAAACCTTGTTCCAAAAGATGCAGAAGTATTTTATAAGCTGTGGACAGGGCATTGATGTCTCTGAAGTAGTTATTAGATACAATTCAAAATGGGAAAAAGAAGCGAGGCTGATAGCTGTTGCTGTGTGTACTTGATAGCCAGGCTCTTCTAAAAACACAGTGGCACCTCATGTGATTTTTGAAGTTGATTTACTATTCCCGACATATGGCTTGCACTTGAATGGGGAAATGCCTTGTTCCAAGTAGTGTCTCCGCTGGGCGCTCACCAGAGCCCTAGGAATTTAGTGTTACCGGATCAGGCCACTGGGTTCATTCAGCCCAGTCTTATTCCAGGCAATGGCTAGGACCAGATGCCACTTCAGCAGGAAGTTTGTATTTTCTTGGGAAGGACAATTATCAGATAACTCGGTGTTAAAGGAGACTTCTTTCTTTCCGGTGCAAACTGACTTATGCCTTGCAGCTCTACCAGCCTAATGCTGGGATTTGGGTATAATACAAAGCAGTTTTTCTAGGATCTGTAGGGAATCTGGTTTAAACCTGCCCGGATAGAGCCTTAAAAGAGATTGGGGACCTGTGGATTTTGTGCTGTGGCATGGAGGACTTTTGTCTTGGGACTGTTTTCTTTCTTCAGTGCTTCTCAACCAATGTTTTCCATTTGACAACTGATCTTTGCACTGGCCACATATTTAAACCAAATAAACAAACAAAACCCGCAGTTTCTTCTTTCCCTATAATTTCTGACCTGAGATGACACAGGCTTTGACTGGATCAGGTTACACTGCATACCGCTGCACATAATGCCACAGTTTTCCCAAAGACACTGTTTAACTGCCGGCAGGCGAAGCTTGTGTAATCGGGCTTGTTGCGGGACACATCACTCCGGCCACCCCTACCTCTGTGCCGCTGTGCCCACGGCGTCCCATCCTCCTGCTGGAGGCTTAGCAGGACATGCCTTTTTCTTTTGCCTTGTGCACCCTCCTTATTCTTTCAGGATAGCCCTCCCAGTAATTTCATATCTCCAGACAGTGTGCTTGAACTTGAAAAGTGTGTTTCTGGATCACAAAGGTCCGATGAAAACAGTAGGGCATGTAGAAATGATAGAGCTGGACCAGTCAGGTCACAGTCCAACTGTTGCCAACTCATCCGCTTCTGATGTTGCATAAACATACGCTTCACTCTGCACATGACTAGAATAATTTACAGTGTTTTGCTTACCTTTATTTTTCCCCCCTGTCCGTAATCCTTTAATACATTTCCCCCCAGTTGAACTGTCTCTCGGACCCTGAATCCTGGTTGTCCCAGGACACGGAGGCACGCAAGCATTTTCACATCAGATTAAAAACTCACTGACCACAAAAACTTGGAAGCTTTACCTCCTGGTTCTCTCTTCTTTTTTAGACTATGCAGAAACTTTATCAGTGTTTCAGTTATTAATAGATTGTTTTGCTTTTCTTAATATTTAAGGCCTTGTATGACCCTACTAATAATTTACAAGAATTTTTGTAGGTCTGTGTTTTAATTCCACTGGCTTCTGTGTCAGCTGACGAGCTTTGACTGGTTAGGTTTACCTAATATATAACCAAACAGAGACAGTAACTGAATGTGGTTTACTCAGATATGTAGTTTCTTTCTAGGCATATGATTCATCATCTGTGAGAGAGGCTGCAGCTGGACAGCAGAGACTTTGCCGGAGTGGAGACGAAGCGCTCTCTCTTTTCTTGTAGTCTCCTTGATACCTCTCCCTATCTTCCAGCTTTTTCAAAAGTCTTCAGAAAATTAATAATGGCAAGCTTGACAGGATTGCAAAAGGAAAACATAAAAACTCTAAGACCTTTAGAAAAAAAAAAAAAGAAAAATTCATGTTGATCATAAGTTGGCCGAAGAGTCTTTTCTCAAGTTGTCTCACAGCCCATATGTAAACTTGTATATAAGCATACATTTAATGTCTATAAGCAGTGGCCAGCCTTCTAATAGTTATAATGTAAAATATGCAGGAATAACTGATGACGTACACGTATGCATTTAATTCTGTGCTTAAAAACATAAGAGAAAATATTCACCTTTTGCAACTCCTTATTTTCTAAGGGAAATCCAAGTGATGGCCATCAGTTTGCTTTTGTTTAGCAGCCCGAAGAAGCCTGACTTTGGGTACTGAACTGGAATCTTTTGCCATGCAACTAGATATCAGTCCAGTAGCAGTTCTGAACTAAAATCCAAGTTCTCAGATCCAGTGATGATATGACATTGCATGTGGAAAAAGAATCCTTCCTTAGGAATTAAAGTAGGATTATTTTCAACAAATATGTGTGTGGGTGTGCATGCACAAAAACACATGCATATAGACACACGTTGTTGAAAAAATATTATAAGGCCTTCAGCAAATTTTTTTGAACTGGAAATGAGACGTGACTTTAAATAGTAAGGATAATTAACTATAGGAGCAGTTTACCAAGGGAAGTGATAAATCCATCATCACTTGGATTCTAACTTGAGATTGGGTCTCTTTTAGAAAAAGACTGTATGTCAGCCCCAAAGTACTGCACCAAATTGTATTTACTTGTTTAGAAATGAAGCACAACCTTTTTCCACTGGACCTGGGATTCTGTAACCTGTTTTATGTGGGGTGGTTGTAGTAGATGTTCATAGTGCTCCTTTGGTCTTGCAACTTATTTTTTTCCCCCACCTCCAATTTTAAAGAGCTTGGCTTGTTAGCAAAATGGGAAAAAAAAAAAAGAAAGAAATACTCTGTCTGTGAAGACTGCTTGATGTGTGCATACTGTGCCAGGCACCTACGTGCTTTTGCCTTTGGACTCACCACTCCAATCAGTTTTGCATAGTGGTATTAGCATTGACCAATATTTAATGTTTCAGAGGAAAGTGAAAGCCTGCTGTAGAGAGAATTACTTCAGGATGATTACCCATAACAGTAAATGTGGAAGGAGAGGGTCCCTCCAGTGATTACTTCGTGTATGGTGAAATCCAGTCAGCTTTAGCTTCTATAGGTATACATCTTATTACTGGTCACAGAATTAGATAGCTTTTCTGGCAGTCCAGCTACAATATTTATCTCTAAATGCGTATAGCCATGAATGCAAGAGCTTGGCTACACATGGTGTGAAGACAGTTTTTTCTTGTGTTTTATTTCCTTGCAGTGGTCTGGGCCATTGTGTGCTATTTCTGATACCTTTTTATAGGCTTTAGTCAATATTCTGTACAATCTTCTCTGTCCCAGTTGAAGTAAAACCAGACTTTGATGTTTCCTGTCAAATTTCAACCATTTTTGCAAAAATCAATTGATGCTACTGACCTTTCATGTCTGGCTGCAAAACTAAATACCTGTTAAGTCTATTTGGTACCATTGGAGTGATGGTGAGGGACCATCTTAGAGATGTTTGAGACTCCTCAAACCAGGACAGAAAGGTTGGGAGGAGCTTAGCTTTGCTTCTTACACCCGCAAAAAAGACAGAGTACCCCAAATCGTTTAGTTTTCCTGTTTATTTGACAGTGATGTGTTTCTGTCTGCATTTACTGCGTGAGGAAGACAGTGGATGTTTTTGGCTTGGGAAGCTGAAGCATGTGGAATAATTTTGCTGGCTTCAGTATTTCATATTTATATTGAGGTACTCTGTCTTTTTTGCGGTTTTCTTTTACTGCACTTCCAGCTTTGCAGGGAAGGCTAGTTTTTTGGCTTCCAAGGTGGATGAATTAATAAAAACTTGGTATGTGGGAATGTGTTGTCCCACTTAAAAGGCGACAGGACAAATGTTGGTGCCTTGGAGTCAACCTCTTCCCTGGGTTCAGTGTCCCCTCCAGTACCTTGACACTTCTGCTCAATACAGCTCGGCTCCTGCACTTGCGTTGCTCCTCCGTTTGGGCTGAGAGCGTGCTTAAACCTGATCATTTACTGCAAGTCTATAATTAAGGTCTTGTATATATTCAGATAGATCACAGGCAACAGGGGCAAGAGATGTCATCAGTCATAATTTCCATAACCTAAAGATGTTTATTTTTTTTGGTTATACCATATATTTTTTTTCTTATTATTTTGTGACTTGGCAGAAATATCCTTTTAAAAGTAGGCCACCATGTCCTTTCCTACGTTCTTTATAAGTGGGCTGCTAGGAAAGCCCCAGACTGCCAAGGCCTTTATTTTTGGTTTCCTTTTGCAGTGTGAGGACAAAGTTTCCTTCAGATACAGCTCTAGCCAGGGAACTCATCTGCTGGACTACAGCATATAATTTTAGTTAAAAAGAGAGGGGGAAAAAAAGATCAACTGTAATCTATTGTGCCTCTTCACTATTATGTATCTCTGAAGGTCCGTGTAATGGAGCAGGCGCCAGGGGCAACCACTCTGCAGTTAAGGTCGCAAAACCTCTTCCATTATGACACTGTTTTCAATGCTTAGGGCCTTTGGAAAAAATTACCTATTAGGCTGAAATTTTTGTTCCTTGGTGACTGTCAAAAATTATGGCCTCTCCAAAATATTGAGCAAAGTCGATCCAGCAATTTCTTTTGCATTAGCGAGAGTAAAAAAATCTCTGAAACCCCAAGCTGTGGAATGAACAAAACACGCACATATAATCCAATATTTTCCAAGTGGCAAGAAAAAATATGTCTAAAACCTACAAAGTATTTCAAACCCGGGCTCTGAAATTCTGCACAACTCGAGTTCACATTGAGCACTGCAACTTCCGCATGTGAAAAAAAGCCTGGGTATTTTTCTTTCCTAATTTCTTTTATGAATATAAAATGATATGAATATATTGATGATACTTGAGATGGGATCTGTATTGAAGTTATGCCCCATTTATGCCCTTAATGATATCTCATTGTGCAGTTTGTGCTACTTAGGGAATTACTTCTTGATGCTGGAAGATATTTCAAAAGGAGTCGCTAATCACAAACCTGCATTTCCCATGTTAACTTTGCTACGTTTTGCATTATGTTCTAAGTGTGAAGCTTTACTTTTGAAAGGGAAAAAGTATTTTGTTTCTGAAGATAGTTATCAAAATAGAAGCAGATGTGCTTTTGTACTGTCAATCCAGTTTTGCAAGATGCTGTCTCCAAGCTCACAATTACATCAGCAAAGTGTAAATTTTATGGCCTGTGACAATGTAGACTGCAAGAGTAAATGTAGAAGTCGTCCAGAGCTGCTTCTGCTCCATGAGGGCTCAATAAACATTAAAAGTTCTTTGGTATCTGAAGAAGCTGCCAGTAGCCAATAGGAATAAACAGGTGAATGACAAAAATAAACCATGCATTTTCTAACTGCAAATGCCCAAACCCTGGATTGCTACTGTAGAGTTTCATGAACTTTACACTAGTGCATCAGTACATGCAACTTAGGTGAACCATGGCAAAATTTGGGGGGGTCAAGCTTGTTTCTCTGTGTTTCTGGAGCAAGTGGCATTGGTGTACTTTAAGCCAGGTGTAACCACTTTGCGTGCAATTTCTTAACATAGTCTTAAAAATACCTTTATTTCTGATGTCGCGATGGAAGAAAGGTAGCTAACTAAATACTATCTAATATAATATATATTATTTTACCTTATATTTTAGTATAATTTTGGAAGCCCTGATGTAGCGTAACATTCATACAGGTATGGCAGGCATGATACCATTTATAGGAAACCAGAGGGGCAGCTGGAAGCCAGGGCTCTATGGTGTATAAAATTCACCCTGGAAATTTAGAGGGGGCCATACCTGAACGTCAGGGACCCCCAACTTTTCTCAGTTGCGGGGGACCCCAGAAGATTGTCCATCTCCAACATTTTATACAGATTTGCTGCCTCTCTGCTGTAACTGAGTGCAGTTTAATCATTTGACAAACCTAAAGTAGAAACACCCCTTGCTCTGGCAAAGGGGTTAAATTTGTGAGTGAGATTTTGGAAACACTTTTACAAAAGAAAAAAAAAACCAACAACATAACCAACCAACAGTCTGTGAAGAGCAGACTGAAAATACCTGGTGTTAGCTCTGATCCCTGTTGGTGCTTCGGGAATCCCCAGGATGTTCTCTGCGTTACTTCAGCAGAGGGACGGTTTAAGAGCCATGCCTCAGACAAGCAGCCATCCGGCACATACCCCGTGCGATCTCATCTCGTGCTAATTAGACTTGTGACTCCAGTGGTGGCTCCCTTTTTCTCCCCTATTTTCCCAGTTATTTTTCTGGGGCACTTAGGGCTAAGCAGAACTGCTAATACACCAGTTGGTTGCAGGAATGTAAATCCAGCCCCGCTTAGGTGTGCCTGGAGCTGTGATGCTCCGTGATTGAGGAATCAGAGTACGAAGTCACGTTAGGCTCACTCTGCTCTCTGGAAGGTCGCTGAAGGGCTGTCTTTACTGGCTTCCCAGGCACTGTGGCTTATGTTGAGGTATTTTCGTGGCTTTGTTACAATTCAAATGTTTTTATACCACCAAAAGTTATTGCTACGTAGCATCTTTGACAATGTCCAAAATTAAGGTAACAGCTGGGTTTCCATGAAGACCGCACGCGATGCAGTAATCTGGAAACCTGTTTTGTCCCTTTAATGATGCTGGTTTCCTCACTTTGTTAATGGAGTACTGGAGCCCCAAATGCAGCAGCTTCTACTGCCTATGCTGGAGGGTGAACCGTTCTCTCCTGGTCACAAGAAATGAGTCTCTGCCTAGTTCCAAATATTTTTACCAATTTGATTCTTATTAGTGTCCTGATTGGTACATGATGAAGCAGAAAAACTCATGATGTTATTGATTTGTTCATTTGTTAGTGCATTTCTTCAGCAGTTCTGCAACTGCGGGTGATTCACTGGCATCTTGTTCTACTGCCATCGTTATTTTTGTTTGC
Source organism: Dromas ardeola (assembly GCA_013398915.1). Lineage (NCBI taxonomy): Eukaryota > Metazoa > Chordata > Aves > Charadriiformes > Dromadidae > Dromas > Dromas ardeola. Next base: position 1,197,789 of record VYZM01018899.1, on the reverse strand, counting down.
ACAATTTAATGTATTTATCTAGTTAACAACAGGACACCTGAAATTGTATGTTGGACTTACATTTGATGATTCCACTATAAAATTGGAATGCTGTATGTAATTGTCTGTGTTCTTATGAATTCATCAAGAAAACTACTGATGTGCACGATTTTTTAACGTGCTCCTCAGTCACTTAAAATGTTGGTCCCAAACCAAGAAGAGAACAGGAATGCTTCTGAAAAAGTGAAATGTCCAGCTGAAATTGCACGTCTAAATTTTGGACCCTCGGTCGTAACACTAACATTATATTAACAGAGGCGTAATTAAATAATTTACTGTCCGCTAATCCATCCGTACTCTGGCATCTGTCATTACCTAGTGTTTAATGGCTCTCTTGCATTTGAACTGAACTGGTTTTAGGTGTGTATTTACACTAAATGTAAGGAAGGTAGAACAACACAAAGGGAATACAGAAAGAACCAGCAGTTTGGACCACAAACAGGAAAACTGAACTGATTTAGGGTAAATGCAGCTGAATGCTTTTGGAGAGAAGCAGTCTGAATCTCACAGGTGCTTATTAGCAGAAGTAACCTGGAAAAAATGAATGCAGAAAGTTAGCAGCGATAAAGAAAAAATAGACCTATGTTCTGAAAGGAAATGGTGCTTTGTAACGGGCATCCTCAAAGGCATCAGTGGGTGGGATGCTATACCCGCTATAAGCAGAGTGGGAATGGAAGTGGCTGGGCACCTGTTTGGTTATTTTAAAGCAAGTGACTTGATTTTCTTGTCCCTGCGTGCGGTGGGGAGAGCTCGATGGCTTTTGGCTTGCCTGGGTAATAATCCTGTGCAGCACCCTAGGATGTACATATGTTATAGATTTGTAATTCACAGAAGTCGCATGTGCCCACAGTAGGTGGCTAGTCTATAAGGTGCATAAATTTGGTTACAATTACCTGCCAAAATAGTAAGTTCTTTTGCTTCTATTTGAGAGAGGGAAAGCTCTCTGGAGCAGAGAGATTGCTCTCCCTAACAGCAGTCTACCAGGCAGTCATTGCACGCTGTCACAGAATTCAAACAGTGGTGACCTTGGCCTGCCACGTAATAAAGATTATCTTTTTCTACGTAATGAATAAACAGTGTTGGGGGCTAATTAGAATCACACCGTGTTCATTCTGAGTGAGGATGTATGTTTGAAAATGGCTTTTAGCTGGTTTGCAAGTGAAGGGTGTGCGTGGGGGAGCAGAGAGGATGATCCCATCCTTTTTCCTCATGCGTGTTTTTCCTCCCTGTGTCTCGCTGCTTTATCAGGACGCACGGAGGAGCTGGCCATGAGACCCGGCTCCCTCCGCACGTCAGGGACATTCTGTGGTGAGTCTGGATGCCTCCAGGGTTACTCAGCTGGGGTTGTCTTAGGCAGGACGGCGACACCGTTCTCTGCTGGAGAAGAGGCAGCGGGGAGGGCGAGAGGTGTCCCAAGTAGCTGAAAGGAAATCATTGACAAGTGGCCGATCAGCAACTCGCTCAAAATGATCTGCCTCTTAAATGCTCTTGGCAAACAGCAGGGCAGGGATTTGTACGGGTTCTGGCACTGCTGGTGGCTATATAAATTAATACAGGTTATAAGCGGGGCCAACTTGTTTGTAGAGAAGCAGGAGCCAACCCACAGAAGAGCTGCTTTTGAATTTTGGACGCTGAACAAAGTTTTAATCTCCAGTAGGTCCTGTATTTTTTCTTTTCCCAGCCCTCCTCTAAACACCTTCCTTTATTTATTTATTTTTTCTTTTCATTTGCTTCTGTCTCCCTTTACATTCTTAGATCTCTAATAGCTCAAACATGACTGGGCTTTGGTCCAGACTCCTGGCATGCGATGCCCAGCCTTCGCTGGCCTTGATCTGACTACAGCAGGCCACGGCTGGTTTTCTGAACAGCCAATAGTGAGAAGAATCGAGTCTTTCTTCCAAATCAGAGGGTGATGTATCCCGATACAGGAGCTGTTTGGATTTAAAAAACTCCAACAAAAAAAATAGTGTTGTTTTTTTTTTTCCTCTAAGAAGCAGTCTGAAAACTTATTCTGTATGAGTAAGTATGTTAATAAAATAGATTTTAGTAACAAATAATAATAAATGAGAAATTGAGTTGTGTTTGACACTGATTTATAAGCCTGTTTGCTGAAAAAATCATAATCAAAAATCTTCGCATTTCAATAGTTTTTGACTGAAGGTGTGTTGTCTATGATGGACAGTGTGACAGTCCTAGAGAGCTTACAGTCCAATCTGTCGGGGGGGGGGGAAGGAAAATGAGATTTTGGAGACGGAGATGCAGGGATCGGAAAAGAAGAGCAATTGTCATTATGCTGCTTAAAAAAAATGATGGGCAAATTAAGTTACAGGTCTGGTATCATCCGGGAGGTTTGTAGCAAATTGGAAATAGAAAACAAACATTGCGATTCCCAGTGAAGTCCTTCAGCCGTTAAACCATCCTTCATTTCTTTCCTGTTCCTTATATATCTCTCATTAGTGTAGTTCCAAGTGTCTTACTATAGTGCCTTGAGAGACGTGACTAATGCGTCATGGGTTTATTAATCTTATCCTTTGTTTGGAAGGGCCTTGTCTCTGGCTGCAGTCTTTACTGTTCGGAAAGCCTGTTTGCAGGCTTTTTGTTTCTTTCCTTGATTTTAAATATTTGTGTCACTCTGTGCTTATATTTGAGAATGAAGGTGGGAGGGTGCTATGAATGTAGTACTGAAAGCAGTAGGGATTGTGGTGGTCCTTAATTCCCGGTGATATTTTTATCCATTGCAGCCTTCATTTCAAATATTTAGATTTTTCAGACTCCACACGTTGAGCACCTTTAAGATGAGCACAGAGATGTAGATTGATTAGATTTTCTACTGAAAGTCACTGAAGACGTGTTTGGGAACACAGGGGACGGGTTTGATGTGCTTGCAACAGCCCGTGTTACTGATGAGGTGCGCTGAAAAACTCTGCTGTGAATTTGAGGAAAAAGACTATTGCTATGAAATTCCTGCCGGTATCAGTGTTACAGCTCAGGTTTGGAAGCTCTCCCTTTCTAATCTACTCCAATGCTGATCTAAAAAAATCGCTAGAATTTATGGTCCAAAGAAATGATCTGCCTGCCTGAGCTTTGCATGGTATGATTTTGCACTCGCAAGAAGTTTACTTCCATTTTTGCCTTTGCGGTCCGTTTGCAGCAGTAACAGTAACAGGGCTTGTGACCAGGAGGGGTGGGGATAAAGGGTAAGACAAGGAGCTGCGTGTCTCAGTGAGGAAACTGCAGATGTAAAATAGCATCCACAAAAATGTTGGCTACGTATGAAAATAAGCTTTAATGATTTAGTGCGTATATATCACCTTAGAGCTGGTGTGCGTTTGTCTGGTTAAAAAAAAAAGGAACACCATGGTGGCCTTCTCTTCTATTTTAATTCACCCTCGTTAATGGTGGTAAAAGTTGACTTTTGCTTTAGTTTCCTCAAGTGATGCCTGGGCTTCCTTTCTGCTTACTTTCTACAGGTTTATGAAACAAACAGCACAAGCACCTTAGTACCTCTGTGAATCAGATCCAAAGCCTCTCTCTTCCTTCTTAAGAGACATCACTTTAGGTCATGCTGAACATTAAGCATGAGCTCAGTTCCTGGTGACTTCAGGATACCGTTCACAGCAGCAAACAGGTCAGACTCGGAAGGGATCTGACACTCAAGTGTAGAGATGAGATATCCAGACCTGTTGTTACTGTGGCTACAAAGTGTAGTAGGATGACTATGAAACTTAAAGCCCTTCTCCAGCCTGTGAGTGTCTAGGATGGTATTTTGCAGAGCTGTTGGGTGCCGCCTCCTTGCAGGCCCCTGCAATCTGCGACTGCTCTGAGAGTTACCAGCATGCGCGTAGTCGACTGTGTCCTACGCGGGCACTGTGGTTGTAATGGTCACCCTACATTTCACATAGTGCTGAGTTCCGAGCGCTTTTGCCCTAACCACAGCGCCTTCTGGCATCACCAGCCCAGGGACTTACTACTTGACCTGTCTTCCTTTGAGTTTGCTTTCTCATCTTCCCTCCTCCCCAGCAGTTGCGCAGGAAGATGCGAGGGTTCAGAGAGAAGGCGTTACGTGCGTGTTAACTATTGAAATGCAGCAGGGTGCCGGGTGTGATTTAATGGCAGGAGGGGAGCCAGCTGGCCTGTTTAAAATACTGGGTTTGGTGCAACAGGGAGATTATATTCTATTCAACAAACTTGCACTGCAGAGTGAAACTTTATGAAGCTTGGGAAGGCAGCATGAACTCAGGGAGTAAGCGCTGGATGGGGAACAAGGAACTCCGTAGTTATAATCTCGCTCCTGTCAAAAAAAATTTACCAGAGGGCTCTGAATAAAAGATTTATCCTCCCTGTTGTTGGTCTCCTCAGGAGCAAAGTGGAGACATTGTATTTTCTTTAGCTCAAGTTTGTAGCTAATTAAACTTTATATAATGTTTGTTCTGTGTTCCGAAAGTGTGTTTCATAAACTGCAAATTTACTTTTATTGGTTTAAAAAACCCCACCCCTTAGTTATAAAAAATGGTATGGAATTGTGTTAATCAGAAATTAATAATTATAACAATTATTATTAATTGACAATAGCAAGTAAAATTTATTGGCAACTAAATATTTTTTAAAAAATCTGTACCTTCAAGTAAGAAGTTCCTAAGTCCCTTTTCATAAATAGCTCCTTCTGTAGACAGTCAGCATAGAAAGCTGATTTGAAACAGATCTATGGTGGAGCTGCAGTCCGTCCGGGGAGACTTTTAAGTCCATATGGTGAGACTGCCTAAGGAGTCAAATACTTTGTGGAAGGATCATGCAATTAATCAAAAAAAGTAGTAGTGTTTTCAGTTAATTTAAATCTATTTAGTATTTTTTTAGGTGAAAAAAAAATATCTCCACTTCAAAGAACAGGAAATAATTGTCATGGTTTGCTGTTTATTCATTTTTTGGTGGCTGGCATAATCCATATATTTTTAAGTATTTTGTTCAATAAAATCTGTTACTTCTTAGTGACAGAGAAAATCGCATGACTTCAAAATAACAACGTGCTGTATCTTTAATATGGTTTTCCTTTATCAGATATAGAGCACCCAATAAAGACACACTGAACAATTCAGCTTTCATTATCCTTGCTAAATGGAGAGAAGTTAATTTATTTTTCCTGTAAGACTTTTTAAAATTATTGTTCTGGGTGGCTGGAGCAAAATCTGTAATTCTGTAGATATCCTGGTGTTAGCATGCTTTGAATTTATTAAATGTTATATATTATCCAGTCTATATTTAACGCTTATTCTAAATGTGAAAGTTTCGTTGGCATAACTGTTTAAGAAGATGGAAAAGTAGGAGCTGGATGTCAAATCAACACTCTTATGCTAGTAGAAGTGCTTCTGCAGGTGCAGTTACACAGGCAAAGTCCTTTTCAGCAGAATTTAGGGGAAGGGACAAGCAATGGCAAGGATGAACGGTCCTGGTGTAACTCTTTGATGGAAGCCGCGGCGCTGGCTGCTGTGAAGTCTTGCTGTGTGAGACAGGTCTGTCTGTGCTCCTATGGGAACAGCAGCATTGGGGATTTCAGGATGGCCTCTGAAAAATGTAGTCTAATCAGTAAAAAGCAAATAAAAAAGGCTACAGAAATCTTACAGCAGAAGGAGGTGGGTTGCTGTGTGATGGCAGTAAAGGTTTGGGAACTGTTTCTCCGCTGTGCCACTGAGGATGCCCGTGGTGTGATCCAGAGGGCCAGCAGAGAATGCTCCTTGACTTGCCACCCATGTAATGTTTAAATGCGTCCCAATAAATAACCTTAATAATATTTTGGCTTGCTTTTTCGTGGGTTTTCCAGTAGAAATGGTTAGCTTAGCTTTCAAACTTTTTCTTTTTTTTTCTTTTTTTTTTTAAAGTTTCTGTGCATTGGAAAAATGTACTTAATGTTTACAAAACGCTGGCCATATCGACCTACTCCCAAACACCCTCCTTTTTAAATGAAAAACGGATTTGAGAATGATGATGAGGTTTGCTTTTTTTCCTCTTACTGTAGTATTTAGAAATCCCAGTGAAAGAAAAATACCTGATATTAAGAAACTGAGACTCAGAGATCCGATGCCACTTCCTAGCTCTTCTCTCCTGACCTTGCTTAATTAAATTGCTCAATCTGTCCAAGGCCAAGTTCCCTGCCTTCAGTGAAGGCAAGCTTCCTTTTCCTTGCCTTTAAGATTATCAGGGAGAAAGTGTCTTGTTATGTTTATATAGATCTCTTGAAGCCTTTAGCTACTATTGTGACATGAATATAAAGAGCTGACGCTGTAAATACTGTAGGGTCGCTGAGATTAGGTTTTGGATCAGTGCCTGTGATCCTGTTAAGGCTAAATACGTATTAGTGCTATATATGCAAGTGAACAGCCAGGGTTAACACACCAGAAAGACGGAATTTCTCCTGATACAGCTTTGTGTGCTTTCTATAACATGGCACCCTCCGCTGGAGCCAATTCACCTTCTGTACGACATCTTATACAATCAGGACTTAGGCAGGGCAATTAAATGGGATTTCTTAAGTGGCAGCAAAAGAATGTTAATTGATGTGTGAAATATAATTATCCTCCTGGGCTCCTTAGCTTTCTTTTGTTCGTGACTGGTTTTGATTAAACAGCTCTCCTTTCTGGGCCTATTGTATCCATTCACCCGCTTTTTTCTTCCTAGAAGCAGGCAATGTCTAAAAAAAGGCTGTCTACTTGTGCATCCCAAATATTTCCCAAGGCAGGAAAAAAAAGGGGAGGGGAAGTGCAGGCAAAAATCAGTCATCCTGCTTGGTATGTGGGTCCTTTGCTGAATGCTGTTTTTGGGTTGGAGCCCTGCATCTGGACTCCAGCTCATGCCAGCTGAAAAGGAAACTTCTATTTTGTTTGCTTAAAAGGCAACAAGTCAATGTTTAAAAAGGCAACCTGAGGGGATTTTTCAGGGACTTGACCTGATTGATCTGGAAAATAAGTTAAATGAGGTGTGGCCAAGAACTTCTTAAAGCAATCAAGCAAATACTTTCTTACCAAGATGGTCAGGAAGCGAGAGGGTGGGATACTATATGTTCTGCTAAGCGTTGCCTCTAAATCATTTTCCTTATTTTTGTCCTGGTGGGCTATCATAATGCCCTCCATATGGGCTATTATAGCCATCAGGATATGCAATAAGTTGGATATTTGTAGAGAATGCTTCTTCCGTATGAACAAATGGCACTGTGAGAGTGGGAAGAAACCAGAACTGAACCTCTGTGATGGTTTTCTACATCCTGGGTCTTTGTATTTTTTTTTCCCTTTATCTTTCCCAGCACCAACAAAATTGGCTTCATATCAAGAGTCGGGGTAGGCATTTTAAAGATTTATACTATTTTTTCATTCCTGAAATTGCGAATTCTGATGATATATAAACTTACGTTAAAAGTCTACTGTGGTGGTGGTGTTGGCTAGCAGTTTGGCTTTCTGGATACCATGTCATACGTGCCCAACAAACATACAGCTCCAGCAAGCCTTTATGCTGAACAAGGAAAGGTCCTGGCATTCTCAGATAAGGGGGAAGTGCAGGAGGTTACAGGCTAAAACCTCCCGTAATCAGCTGAGCCTCAGGTGTCCCGCAGTTGACTGACTTTCCCCTGCACATCGGAGGGTGCCTGTCTGTGTTTAGGGAGGCAGACGGGTAGTTTGTGGCATGTTTGGTTACTTTAGTCCTGCAGTTACACCAAGGTTTGCTGCAAAAGCATGTCACACCAAGATAGGGGCTCCCTTTCCAGCAACAAGACCATGGTTGTGTGTCCTGATGTACCCCAGGTTCCCAGCAAATACTTGTTATTGTCCATGTATGCCAACCTGTCCTCGTGAAACTCTCTAATTCCTTTTGTTTTTTTTAAAGCATTCATATTTTTTTGGACTTCAGAACATTCCATAGCAAAAAAAGTGCCAGTTAAAATATGTATAGGATGAAAAGATCCTTTCTTTTGTAGCTTGAAGCCCTCTGTTTCGTTGGGTAAACCCTAGTTCCTGCTTGATTAGAACCAGTGAACAACTGTTCCCTAATAACTGTCCTCATGAGGTTGATGGTCTCATAGTTGTTGCTGAGCTCGGTTTCTGCAGACCTCTACTGTAATCCCTCTTTAGTCATCCCTCTTTTCTAGAAGCCTGTTTAGTCTGTCTGCTCCTTCCTGTCTATCTCTGTTCAACCCTGTTTTTTTTTGTTGTTGTTGTTGTCGTACTATTTGGAATTCCATTGGTACATTTCTCTGAGGCAACTAGAACTGCATGTGATATTCAAGATCTTGGAGTCAATGGTGGTAAAATGAAGTGTGTTTTTGTCAGTGCAGGTATCTGTTCCCTGATGCAGACAACAGTGTGATTGTTAAAGTGATGTTTTCATAATATTGGTCGGAATTCAGCAGCTATCAGATGGATTAGAGTCCCATAATGGAGCGTGCTGAAAACCAAAGGTTGAAGCAGCATCTTTAGTTTCCAGAAGGAATTTGAATCCACATTCAGTACATTAAAAATGTACAGACTGCTGGTTTGCTCTAAGATCCCATCTCATTTCTTTTTTCCATTAAGAAGTTTTGATTTTTTGCCCCAATGTGACATGAAAACATGTTTTGAAATGTTATGAATGTCTGGCAAATGATTTGGGCTTGGATTTTTGCCCACCTGTATTCCTGCATGGCCTACGCACTTGTGCAAAACTCGCTCTTGATCTTTTACGGCATGAAAATAATACAGCGGTGGCCTGAACTGTGGCTGTTAGTTAAAGATAATAAAAAATGAAAGTGAATTGATTTAAAATACTGAAAGGTCAAGAGGCAACTGAAGGATAGGGAGGGAGGGAGAGACGGGATGAAAGCTGGTTCCAGGCTGGGCTGAGAATGCCCGAGGGCAGCAGCAGCTCTGAGTCTTACACTCCAGCCCGTGGGTTTAAGGCGTGCTTGCACATATTTCTGCTTTTCCAGAGTCCTGCCACGTGCCCTGTCCATCCAAAAATGCCAGGCATTTGGTAGGAAATTGCAGATGCTCTGCTTCTCTGCAAAGTACAGCATAACAAGAGACAAGTCACAAAACTGCATTTTAGTGACAGCTGAGATAAATGACACCTTTCCCAGAGCCTGGAATGCAGAACCAGAAACTTGGGGTGTGCATAAATCACTTGCAGGAGTTGGGGGGGTGGGTCTTTGACTCCTTTCCTGGCACAGTCCTAGGCCAGGAAGAGGGAAATGGAGAAATCCTCACTTAGTGGAGCTGCTTGGTGGAGACAGTCACTAGATCCCCTGATACTGCAGCTCTTGTTCTAGCTCATTTAGCACCACAACCCTTCATAAACCAAAGGGAGTACAACATGCCTAATGTAGCGTGAGGAGCAAGGCGGGGTGCGCCCGACGGTGGAGATTTACTGCTACCTGATGGGCCTCGGTGAACAGCATCCTCCTCCCCCTGGAGAACCATCACCGCCTTCTCTCCCGCTCACACACATTCACATGCACACACATACACGCGCACACATAAGCTCCTGAGGATGCACTTCGAGTCTTTTGTTTTCCCTCATTAAAAGTGCCAAGATGCATGTCAAATGCCTGGAGCAGTCTCCTGTTTTATGGTTTTATTGTAGTACCATTATGACTTATGTAATTTATTTTTTTCCTCTGTGTGTGTGTCTTACTACTTACGCTGCAAGTGTTTATGTCAAGCGGAGATAATCTCTTTGTGTGTGTTTCTGTCTACATACAGATCTTTATTTTTTGGAGGGGTTCTTAAAATGGCCTGAATATTTGCCTTTTCCCTCTTTTTCAGGCATGTAAAAGAATTATTAAAAGGGCAGAACCAGCCCTCATTCTGTATCCCATGCTGCTATCTTAATGATTTCAATTCTGTAGGATCACAGCAGCATCTCTGTTTGCTTTCAAATTTACACAGCTGTATACTGCAGGTATAAATTAGTTTAATATATACTGAGGTGTGTATAATGTCAGTGAAGTTGGCACCATTCTTTAGAAAGGAATATTTATTGACTTAGGCCTTTAAGGTAGTAGAGATGATCAATTTTTTAATCATGTCCATTAATTATTTTTTTTTTTGTAATTGGACTAGAATTAAAAATCCTCTACACCAGTGTGTATATAGACTAGAATTGCAGTTGTTGGAGCACTGAATCATCTTCAAGTGTTTTAGGAAACTCTGCTCTATAACGTCAGCAGGGATCCACTAGACATGAACTCAGCCAGTGTGAATGCCATGCTCACGTCACCCTTATGCCAGGCTTGAACACCAAATGTGAGTACAGGCACAGGAGCAAACAGGCTGATTTTGCTGCTCTGAGCCTGCCTCATCCTTCCCTGTGTGAGAAAGAGCCTTTTGAAACCTCACCCTTCCTCAGAAACCTCATCTGCATCTTCTTCCCATGACAACTAGTGCTGGCTTCCCTCTGTCCGCCTGGTCGTGTCTGACGGCTGTCAGCATGAGCCACCTCCTTGGCAGCTTTGCCAAGCAGCATCCCTTTAGCTTTCTGCATTGTAAATTTTTCCGATCAATCTCTGCGCACGCAGAGATTCCTGATGTCCCGTAAGAATCCTGATGTCTGCTAACTCTTCTCTCGCCACACTAACATTTGGTATTTCATTCTGAAAGGCATCTTGGGCTACTGTTAGCAGGAAAATTGCTCTGCGTAGTAAGCTGTAATGCGTTGTACTGTATTTCCTCCTGTACAGCAAAGCCAAATGGTCTAGTAACTTGCATTTCCTTTCAAGCAGCTCTGGCTGCTTTGGCACTAACTGTCAGTGCCAGACTGAAAACTCTAGCAAGGAAATCTAGGCTGAACATTGCTGTGGGGCCAGGACCTTGGTTTCGTGACTCATCCATTTGGCGAAACACCCACCTAAAAAGACTAATTCTGAGATGGCCCCATGTAAATGACACGAGACGGACTCTCAGCCAAAATACAAATCCTGTTTCCACTTGTTGTAGGAACAGGGGAAGTGGATCTGCCCCCAAACAGACTGTGAAACTGGGGCAGGACATTGCAGTATCCTTTTTCCTCTACGTTTGCCTTTGCTCCTACGCTTGCCCTTCCTTTAGGACCCTTCTAACCTTTCAAATGGGAAAGGCAAGTGGCTTCCTGTCCTGCATGTTTATGGAGTGAACTGGTGCGGGCTGGGTTTGAGGGAGGCTCTAGATTTCCTGGCGCTGGTTCAGCCCTGGGCGTCCCGGCCTTCTGTGCAAACAGTTCTCCCAGCCCCACCTCGCTCAGCATTTGCCGTTGCTGCGTATTACAAGAGGCTCTCGGGAAGTCTTTTATAACCCACGAAACGGGGTCCATTTACCGTAGGATGAGTTCATATATTGTCCTTAAAACTTAGAGAACTGAATTTCTCTCTATCTTTTTAACAGGTAATGTCTTAAACGATGAAACATAAAGCAAGCTATATCTGAGCAGAGCGTGTTTGCTGTCAAAAAGAATAAATTGGGACCCTCTTACCATCTCAGCTGCCAGTGGTAAGTTTATGGCCTAATTTTGCTTGCTTCAGGTAAGTCCGAATGCTTTGCAGTGGAAACGAAGGGACTGAAATATGCCTTTCTAACACCGTTATTAACCTGACAGCCTGTTGGTTCGTTATGGGATTGAAATCTCGTGGGAACAACTCTCCGTCTCACAGCAGAACTGACACACAATCCGATGCAGCTGATTTGCCGTGGACAGTCTTCAAATGTTGAAATCTCGGACTTTCTAAGTCCGGGGCTGCTATGCATGGGCACACTTCCTGCTAATCTTGAGGCATAAACACTCAGCGGCTCCAGACGCTTGAAGAAATAAACACACTGACTCGGTATTAATATTTCATCACAACACACTAAAGTTAAACCTCGCTGATCCAGAGTGACCTGCAACCACTCAGGAAAATGTTTCTTTTCCTTTTTTTTTTTTTTTTAATATTTTTATGTTTTTTAAATAATTTAACTTTTTATGGGGGGAGAATAAGAGGAAATGGTCTCGTGCATGGCAGGCTTAACATGGATAAGCAGAGCAGTTTCAGCTGGAGCAAAGCTGCTCAAATACAGAGATGTTGCTTTGGAGAGGTTTGTAAGTTCAAGGAGGACAGTTTAACAGCTTTGCTTGTTGTCTCTGCCACGTAAGGTGAACCGGACACAGTTAATGCCATGGAGTAACAGAGCACACAGTCACTGCATGCTTAGAACAGCAGCTTCTTTAAATATTATTTGATAGTTGTGGCTGGAATGCATTGTAGCCTTGAGAAAGCACAGGCTTCACATCATGGCTATCAGAAAACGCTGCAATCTAGTCCGTGGCAGACGACCTTATCACTGAAACCTCCTCTGAGCTAATGGGGTTACAACCATGAGCAGGTTTTCTACAACTGGTGCCCAAGGGGTTTCCAAGCAGCGTTATTTGAACTGGATAGTAATGATCTGATCTTAAACACGCTACATTTGGTGTATGTTTTTTCTGTTGAACACAGGTGACAATCAAACCAGAACTTATCACAAGGCCAGTAGGAAATCTCTCCTGGGGGTTGTTCTGCAGAAGTAGGTGGGTCGCAGCCCATGTGGGTGACTGGGTGCTGGAAGCTGGGAGCACAGGCAGCCAGGCAGGGTCAGGAGAATGTTGTTGGCCTTAGGCACTCACTTCAGAGTTTCTAGGCAGTTGTTAACATGGTTCCTACAGCTCGGAAGTAAAAATTGTCATCTTTTCCAGGAATTAAGATGGCCATATGTGATCTGAAACTACTCAAGGTGAGTCAGTGTGTTACCTTATATGCCACCTAGCTAGCGAGCCCTTCACTCCCAATTTTTTTTTATTTTTCTGTCAGGATAAAGCAGTTGAATTAATCTAAGAGTGGCTTCCCCCTCCCTTCCCCCCCCTTGTTGTTCTGAGTTGTTGAGTGTTTTTAACTCAAGTCTTAAAGAATTACTTAATTTGCCTTGCTTTGCAATTTATGTTTTCCTTATTTCATTTGATTTTAATGAGTGCTAAGCACTCTGGGATATACACATGAAGGGCGTTATATGTGTCAGTCTCTGATCCACTGAAACACGGAAATAAAATAAAGGATTCCTTTTGAGCTGAGTTAGAGGCAGGCAACCCCAGTGACCACACGAGGCAGCGGAGAGCATCAGAAAGAAATTGTGAAGGGAAACATTAGCAACACTTGGTAGCTATAGCTGCTCCAACATTTTATCAGCTTTACAAGGGCCCCAGTAAAATAAACTAGGGGAAAATGTAAAAACTCAAGTGCAATTTAAACAGTAGCATTCGGATAAACTCAGGATCAGCTGGTTTTGATCGCAGCACAGTTTGGTGCAGGAGCACCACTTAGGCATTATGAGTGAGGATCGGAGGAAGCTTAAAGCAGCTGTGCTTCTATATTTGCTCGCTCTCTGTATTCAAACCTTGGCTTGAGAGCTCAAAGGAAATGAGATGTGTTTTGCATAACCCAGTTGCAATCAGTGGAAGCACCTACTAATCTGCCGGTACCACTTCTGACCTTTTTGGGATCTGATTCCTTATCAGAAAATGAACACATTTTTAAAAGAGGAATAGACATGTTTATTTGGGGGTTTTGTGAAAATTCAAAATGCATTAGTGAAAAGACAGATTTATGCAAAAAGTCATATGCGACTTTTATTCTCCTGGCCAGAAGAACCTGAGGTTATCCACAGAAGTGTCTATTTACAAATTGATCTCTGAGATTATTTTGTAGACTTCTTCGCTTTCGCTATTTTTAGGAATGCCTATAACAGTGTATATCCTGATGGCATTAAAAATAAAAGGCATTCCGTTATGTCTGATCAATAGCGATAGATTTATTAAAGTATGGCTTTTCCTCTAAGAGTTGAAATGTAAAATGAGGCCAAAGTTCTTGAAAAAGTGAGGATGGGGAAGACCTTGAAATGTGAGGCTTTAGTGTTGAGAACTTGGAATAAATCAGGATTCTTCACAGAAATCACTGCTAAATCCCAAACTACCCTGCTTCTTCTGATCCAAATGTTTGTTTAGTAAGGCTGCAGTACAAGAAATAAATCCTGAATTATAATGACTTGGTTTGTGTGCCCCCACCTCCCTCCCAGTTTTAGCATCCATCTGGGAATCAGTTCTTCATTTTCTATCTCATTTTCTGCCTTCTTATTTCAGGGCTTAAATAATCAGGCAGATCTGCAGAAACCAAAGAATTCAGTTATATGCAGATTAATAATTGGATGTGAAAAATGGATATCAAATGTTGAGCAAAAAATCTGCAGGGGATTTGGAAGCCTGTTCTGCGTTAGCGAAGCAGGTGCTGAATGTTTCCTGAGTTATTCTGGAAGAGCCTGCTCCTTTCGGCACGATCTGAGAGCACGGAGGCATTTCGTCTTCTTTCATCTACCAGAACGGGGAACATTGCTTTGTGCTGTTCAGCTGAATACGTGCACAAAAGCAATGAAATTAGTCCAGTTAATTACCTATCAAGACTACTGGGCAGGTCTGGACTTTAGCTGCAGTTTCCAGCAAAAAAATTGGTCTAGCCAAATATTTGCAAGAGTTGGGCTGTACAGGATTGTGAAGGTGACTGTGCAGGGACATGGTTGCCCGCCTTTATGGAGAGGGGACTCTCTTGAAGTGGCAGCAAGGAGAGCCTTTCTCTCCTCATTCTGGGCCACTTTCACCCTCCTTCAATCAGGGCTAAATAGCAGGTTTGCTCACATATGCTCCCCTCTCCTTTGTAAACACAAAATCCCTTAAACAAATAGTGGACAGATCTTTTTTTCACTCTTCTGTTTATTAGAAGGACTTAGCTAATCCCTGTGTTTACGAATAGTAGGGTGTGTCAACCTACAAGCCAAGAGAGTTAATGAAATTCATCTGTTCTCTGTTTTCCAACAGAATTGAAGGGAGGGGGAAAGGCCCAACCAACCTTCGGCGTAAGGCAGCAACATGACTAACAGTGGGGTTTGCAGGCAGAGGCATGAAAGGGAGAAGTGGGTGGGAGGAGGTGAAGCAGCTGGATGGGAGAAGTGAAGGGAAATATTCCCCCTTCAATTAGAGTAATTAAAAAGTAGTAAAAATAAACCACCCGAACGAGAGTCTGGCCAAAACAAAGTCTTAATGTACACTTATGGTTTAAAGAGTCTGTCGGAGGCCACCGCCATGTGTTGCCACAGCCCTCTTGTGTCTGCTTCCGACATGAAGCAAACACCAGTTCAGGAATGGGGATGGGGGCGGCTCTGGGAGCTTGCTCCAGCCGCAGCGTGCGGCGGGCTGAGCAGCCAGGGCACGGCGGTGGTCGGAGCAGGGCTGCCAGACGCCCCTCGCTCTGGCTTCCACGGCTCCAGCCCTCAGCCCGCAGCTGAAGTTCAGTACATCAAGTATTAGGAGAAGCTGCTGTAATGTTGAGTTGATCCATGAAGGGAACTAAAACCCCTCAAAGCGGTAAATTCCCCTTTGCTTCTCTACGAAGGTTGCTGCCACTGTGCCTGTTTTACACCCACGTGGCTTGTTTTCTCTGGTCTCATTATCTATGCTGTTCTTGTTTTTTTCTATTTACCTTCTTTGATTCCCTGGAAGAATTGGCAGGGTGAAATGACTGTTCCATAGGCGATTTCTCCCTAGTAATTTCTTTGTCAGTATAGATGTATTTTGTCACATGAACTTCACTGAAGCGCAGTAGGAGCCGGCCATGTTGAACTCCTTGTTGTAGTACGTTTCCTAGAAGCTTCGGTCCTGCCTCCACATGCATCTTCATTAAGCTGAAGTACTTCTGTCAGATTGCATTGTGCTTTTATGACGTGGAAAGAGAAAGTGGCTGAAGAATGAGCTAGATTCTTCAAATCTGTAACTGGAGATTTAAAATTATGTGGAAAGAGATGGTAATTTGAACTTTTGGGAGATGTCCCAGTCTTTGTCTGCAGTTCAGAGACTCTGTGACGAACAGGCTCAGTGGCGTGAATTTTTGGCATTCCCAGTGCTAGGGTCAGTAGATGACAGTTCTTGGTTGTAATCCCCAAAACCATTTCACGTAATAATAAGCATGTTCTTTCTGAGGCTGCTGTACAAAAGAGGACAAAGCTGTGATGTTTGATCTTTGCAGTTCTAAAGGGCTAAGATCTATAATTCTAAAGGTATTAAAAGTTTTTTGCATTATAAACTCTGACGAGACAAATTGGCCAAATCTTAGGGCAGTGTACTTGGAGCACTGGGGGCAGTGGTTGACTGCAGTGCACGGAGGCACCCCTCCATGATGGTTTTACATCTAAAAACATTCCTTTACTTTGATTTTTGGTGTTTATCTCTGGAATTTTATTCATCTGTAATAGGAAAACTTAGATGCTGGGGGAAGAACTGTCCTGAGGGTTACGCACTTTGCAGTAGGTCTGTTATCTACAGTGAGTGTTACACAGATGTTTAGAGTTTGGTTTCAGGGTGCCTGAGAGGCAGAGTTGCTCTGCACGTGCAGGGACGATAACTCCAAGGCAGCCTAGTTTGGGATTGGTTACTAATAGAAAAAAAAGTATCAGCATAAGCATTAAATAAAATCCCAAGAATTTTCAGATTACTATTTCCTTGGTTTTTCTTCTTCTTTTTTTTTTTTTAACCTGTTGTCTGTCTGTCGTCCTGCTTAGCCTGTGAATTCATAGGGACAGGAGCTGCTTGTATGTAACCCACTGTACACGATTCATTTTTAATGTGGCCACATCTGCAGCCGCACAGATTCATGACAGCTGCAGTTTTGATAGCTCAACCAAAATACAACTGAGTAATGAGAAATAAATTTATTGTACGCTGGCCGTGTTTGAGAATCACTGCTTTAGATGTGCGTGTTTTACGAATCATTAATAAGCTAGAGCATGCACTTACTCCCCTTTGGGCCGAGTACTCTTTCCTATCAAGTGTCTGAAGTGAGAGGGCAGGAATGTGCCAGGAAATAAAATATCTATATGCGCCACTCTTTTCAGAAAGAGCGGACCTTGAAAAGAAGGTTTCGGAAAGAATGTGGACCTTGAGTCTGTCTTTCCTTGGCTGGGGTTAGACAACAAGTAGATGTAAAAAGTCTTGATCTTCACAAAGCTCTGCTGTGCCAGCCCTTACCAAGCTGAGCCTTTGGGAACTGCAGTGACAGGTTTGTTTAAACCTAAATCAGTCCCCGTTGCTGTTCCTGTTCACAGGATGAGCCTGCGTTGTCTCCTGCTGCAACCCGAGCTTGAAAACACAGTTTTTATTTCTGTGATGCTTGTAAATACAAATAAAAGCGATTTCTGTAGGACTACAGAAGCACCCAGGTAATCTGTAATACGACTAAACCACCTGGTTTTTCTTGCTCTAGCTGATAGCCATTTCAGCAAAGGCCAGTACTGTCCTGGGCAGAACTAGCTTCTTGCATACCCGTTTGTTTATGTTCTGAGAAAATAGGTCACGTTTAACATTGGGGGATGGACTGCGAAGGCAATACCGTGGCAGAGTCCACAATGCTATGTGCTGAGTCCATTGCAAAAGATAAAATATGAGGCTGAGATCCATCTTAATTCCAAAAAATGCAGATTGAGGCTCTCTAGGAAATTTTTTCCAAAGCTTGTCAGTTCAAAGCAGCGGCAAGGATACCTTAATTGCTGGTCTCTAAAGCAGTAATACAAGTTACTGCAAGATATATTATTAGTATGGTGACTATAGGTAAACTGATGAAATCCACAGAATAAACAAACTTTGTTGTTTTTTGCTCTTTATACAGAGGTGAAATCTTGCAGCAGTGATGAAGTTGTATGCAGCTTATAACATCAGCTTTAGTTTTTGAGCCAGCTACCAAACCTGGGAGTAGTCTGGTAGGTTCCCTGGCAGAGGACAGAGACGAGGACCAGTTACTGGGAGGGGAGAATGGTACTGGTGCAGATGATAAGGAATCTAAATTAAACCATAAGAGAAGAGAGAAGACGACTCTATAATATTTAAAAATGGCAAACTAAATAATATATAATTTACAGAAAATGACAGGGTAATGCTGGGACTATTTTTAAATCAACAGCAAATTAGAATTCAAACCTCTGATAGGTTTAACAGATGGTCTGGATCCTAGAATCCAAAACCCACACACTTTATGTCCCAGTATGTTAAGAACAAAATAATGTTATTCAGCCTTTGCGGAATGTTTCTTGCTATTAAGCTATGTTGAAGATAACTTTTGACCAAGGAGGACTGGATTGGGAGTGGAAAAATATAAATAAGCTGGTTCGGTAGGAAAAAACCCCACAACTCCCTACCAGGGTGGCTGTGGGCATGTTACAGGTTCTAGGCAAGGGAGGCAAGAGAATTTGGGAAGCCAAAGGAACATAATTTCTCACTAGCCCTGTGTAATCTAGTTCACTGTTAGTGAATAGTGAAAATAAATGGATGTATCCCCCTCAACTTTTACACAATTTAAAAAATGTTCTCTCACATCGACAGTAAAGAGGAGTGTTCTGGTGTGGCTGCATTCATCCTGGCAACGTTCATGAAGACAGCATCAAGACTTCTTGTAGAGATGGGGAGAAGAAACATTGGGGTTTCCTGAGGAACACATCTACTTAGGAAGCAGTGAGCCCATGCACACTTACTTGGAAAACTGGTATTTTCTATCTTGTGTTAGTACAGCTACGCCATTGCTTCCACTTACAAAACCAGTGCACCTTGTGTCTTGGATAGGCCAAAAAAATCCTGTGTGGTGAGAAAAGATTGGGATGTAGGCAAAAATATTGTATTTTTTCTGGCGTTGGTTTTTCATTCAAAACAATACTGTTTTGATAAGGCATGAAATACTTGCATGTTTCTTGGAAGGGAGACATTTGTGGCGGGAGAGGCTTTCTGAACAATAGATGCATGAGATCCATGTTTGATTTCTTCCTCAGTGTTGTGGAAAGTGATGTTACCCCCTGGGAGTAGGCTAACCATTGCTGGGTGGAAGATGACCTGCCTCTCCTCTACTGGCACTGGGCTTTCATTTATAGGGGGTACAAAACTCATTCCTTAATGTAAGTTTAGGACATCATTCATCTCGTAAGTGGGATGTGTGGGCTGCAGTTCTTGATACACGGCATATTTGTTGATGCAAAGAGGCAAGATCCTACAAGGAGGACAGAGAACTTTCTGTACTAACCACACGGTAAGGCAGGAGATAAGGAACCGTCCTGGGTGGGGAGAGTTGGCAGTTTGTGTTCTTTTAGGTAGATGAGCCAGATGTCTCCCATGTTCCTGATGAGCGCCTTAACCTAGCGGGGGCTTCTGGGGTAGAGTGGAAATTAGTGTCACCATCTACCATCTACTCTTCTTCCACTGCACTTGTGAATGTAGCCCTAAAAATTATTCCATGCTAATTTGTCATGAATTTATAAATAGCTTTGGATCTTTTTTATTTTACTAAATGTGCCAAATGTGAAAAAGTGACTTAAATATAGTATAGTCTTACCTATAGACTTGACTACACTGTAATATAACTGGGAGTCACTTTGAGGGGAAAAAAAAGAACTCTTATATTATTCACTTACTAACGGTGAAAGTGGCACTAATGGGAAGAGCTGGTGTGTGTTCATTTCAACACTAACTCTTCATCTGGGATGTTCTCTGCTACAAAAAGACATGTCTCAGAGCTGCTGGTAAAAATGGGGGAGTGCTGTCTGCGCCGAGATTTACATTATCATCCACAACTAGATGAGTGCAGCACTGATGAGTAAAATCCAGCTTTAGGGATGACCCTCAGTAGCTCAACACACAATATGAATGTTTAAAGCAAAAGTTACCACAAACTGTTTTCATCCAGACTGTGCTTGTTTATTTGAACCATTCAGTGAATAGCATCTCGTAATGAGGATCTGTGATTGCTTAAGGAAGGCTCATAAATTGAACCGGTATCTAGCAAATTTTGGTGGAGGAGGTGATTCTGATACACTAAACTGCTTTCACTCTGCACTATGAGGTGCCTCCATAACTAGAAAAATAAATAGGACTTGTGTAATTTCTTAAATATAGACCTCGGGATGAGTTCTATCAGGGCTTTTTGGCAGAAATGGTGGTGCTTTCACCGGATAGGTTATTTTTGTTGTTGATCATGTCCTATAGCCCACAGTAATTTGGAGAGAACACTAGTGAAGATGAACAAGCTGTTAAGCAAAGTAAAAGCTGAATAGTTGGGGTGTTCTGGTGTATCTGGATTTGGTGCAGAAAGGAATGCAAAATATTTGAGTGGTGTTTCAGAGCTTTTGTCCTTGTTAAAGCTAATTGCTATCTGTTTGAAGGGAAGCCTTGTTATTGAAATAAAGTTCTTCGTTGAATTTCAAACTTTTTTTCCAAGGGCTTAACAGTTTTGATGACGTTTTTCTCAGAAAAGGCATCTTGGGAAATTTGGAATATTTTGGCTGAAATGGGAGCCTAGTTGATCAAATATTGAATGAGGCAGAAAAAAGACATGACCCTAAGTCTCTGTATCTGTGGAAAATGCTCTGACCGCCAGGTTATACGCTGTTCTTGTCTGTAACTCTTGAGGAAAAAATGCAGAATGTCATTTTCCGCACTGCACAACTAGTTCAATTTATTTATTTATTTATTTATTTCAGCTCAATTTTCTGCAGGACAGGAAAACTTTGCAGCCCATCTTTAGTTTTTCCTTCTTTTGTCAGCCTGATGCCAGTTTTCTGGAAAAGAAATTGAGAACCACAGGTATGAATTTTTCGCTATGGAGGAGAAGGGGGTGTGTGTGTATGTGTGTAGGCTTTATGTGCTCACTAGTTGAACAGCTACAAATTCTTTATTTTAGTGTAGACAAAAGGTGCCAGGAGCCAGAAATCTTGTGTTTGTGTGCTGGGGACAGTTTGAGCAACAGCAACACACGCATTCCTCAGCTTCCTCCATTACATGACTCCTATTTTCCATCCAAAAGCAAAAGTTTTATTTTCAGGTGTGTAATCCTTACTCACTGACATCTTTGCTCAAAATGCTCTTAGTACTTGTTTCAGTGGTTCCCCGCCTGGCACCACCACAGTACTTCACCTATTGCCCTCTGAATCACTGGATAAGAAATTACGAATTGCCTCAGCAAATCTGATCCATAAGCCTTTTAGTCCAATATCCTGCCTCCCTCAGTAGCCAGCCAAGATACTTCAGAAGAAACCCTACATGATACCCTATAACTGTGGAATTGCATTTTGCGCGTGAGGTATTTTTATCTCAGGCAGTTCGTACTTGGCACGTGCCCAACCATATTTTTATCTTTTTGTTGTAACTTATTGTTTTCATTATCAGTGCCAATGACTAATCCTTTTTGGATCTGTACTTAAATCAGTGATACTTTATATGAGGCAATCAGGTCTATAACTTGGTTGTGGGCTGCATAGGAAAAAGAATTTTTTTTTTTTTAATTGGTTTTGAATTTGTTTTCATTCATCTTTACCTGATGTTCCTTTGTTTCTGTGTTATAAGGGCAAAAAAAGAACACGTGTGCTATGCTCTCTGCTGCTTGGTCTTCCTGATCTTCTCACTAAATCAAGTCTTTTCACCAGTATCATATGGAAGTCTTTCTCTGAATCTAAAACCTTTTCTTGTCCGTTCTTAGGCTGCTTATTTCCGCTACATCTGGTTTTGAAATGGAGTGAGGAGTGAACATAACCATCCAAGGAAGGGTGTGCCATCAATTTACTGAATGTTATTAATATCACTATTTGCAGATTGTTCCAAAAATTGTCTTATTTTCAAAATTCTACTGAAGTGGGTGTGTGGGGAGCAGAATGTGAATTTCAAATGTTAGGAAATTAAATTATATTTTTTGATGTTATATTAATAACCTCTGTTTTGATTGGCACCTTAGCTTGATATCACCAGAGAAATCATCTACTTTTCCCCAGGGGTGTGCTGGATGCTAAGAGGCATAATGGCAGAAATTAGTCAGAAGTAATTGCAGAGACAAAATAATTCCTTCTCTGCCTATTAAGATGCAGAAACCCATGGACTGGATTCTTAGCTGGTATGTCATGATTGGCGCGATGCCACTTTACACCAGTGAGGGAAACTGGCCCATTACCTCAATAATCCTCATTCAGGAGATGGCCAGTCACACAAATGCTGGTGGCTTCGGTTAGTGACAGAAACCTGGCTGCTCTTCCAGCTGGAGGGAATGTGGGATTCGTGAAACTTTAGGAGGGTTGTGGCAAGAGTTGCCCTGAGATTGCTGATTCCATTCCTGCTTTTTGTTTTGTTTTAGTTGGCTTGCTAGGATTGTTTTCACTCTTTGCCAGGTGCAGAGTTGAATGGCAGGCCACACTCAAAAGCTCTTCTTTCACAAATCCACCCACGCTACAGATTTCTGTGTTTGTCACGTTCTGTGACATGTAGCTCTTGGAAATATGCAACTTGGAAATAATATCTTTGAATCTGAGTGTGCTTGGACTAGTAAAAGATAGATTTTTAAACTGCCCAGAGAGGGCAGGAAGAGAAAACTATAGGAAAATATCTGGGAACCTTAGATTCCCTTAGAGTAGGACTGAACGGGAACATTTGATCCAAAACCTATGAGTTTTGAAGATTCAGACACACATATGAGAGACCATGCTCATGTTTAAAATAAAGATGAGCCATGGTGCCAAATAAAGATGTCTTTTGGGATTTCAGTCAGATTTTGAATTCCCCACAACTATGTGTCTTGGTCCTGGCATCCAGTTGTGTGTGCTTGCTCTTGTCTAGCTGCCTTACCCTCCAACCTTTCAGATTTGTTATATATCCCGCTTCCCGTGATGCATTTTTGTTTGTAGTCAGCAATCAAACCCAGTTGACTATGTCCAGTGCAGGGTGAAGTTCTCAGATGAGTTCATCAAAAATGTACACAGTGAGCAGAAGCACGAACAGTCAGTTTTCTACGAAGAAATACTTTGGGGATAGAGGAAACAAAAGAAGAGCTGGATTAATAAAAATCTGACGTAACCATCCAAATTTGGGATAGTTTCCTGGTCCCCTACAGGACCTGATCTTCTCCTTTGTACTTTACACCAGATTGAGTTCATTGACTTTGCAGTAACTTGCCTAGAGTTTGCGCTGAAAGTATGCTAGAGAAGAAAAGGAGCAATAATTTTCAAACTAATGTGAAGAAAATAAGAAATTAAAGACAAAATCCAGAAAATTATGGGGGTAAAAGGAAGACTGATAGTTTGGGGGATTTCATAATGTCTGGAATAAGATTCAGGACTGCAGTGATCATAAATTACTGCTACTTAGTTGCTACTACCACTGAAGAGGAGGAAAATCAGCAGACGTACTGGAAACTGGATTGAATCCAGTGTGTCCTTATCAAAAAAATAAAATGAAATGCAGAAACCACAATTTAAATGAGACTTAATCCTCAGTAGGTTGATATTTTGGCACAGAATCTCATGGTGCCTTGACTTCTGTTTTATCTTCATGGTGACTGTCTCCAAATAACAGAAGAAGGGAGACAGATTAGGGAGGCTATGCTTTATTCAGCAGTGTTTATTTATAGCATTAACTATTTATCTTAAACTGTTTGGGATTGTCCCGCTTCAGACTTTCTTCTTATAATCTACTAGAAAATAGTCTAGTGGGAGTCTTTTAATATTACCCTTTTGCCTGTAGCTCTCTGATTTTGATTATGCATTGCATCGCGGGTGAAATTTGGGTTAAAGATAATTGTAAATATGGTATTGATATTAAATGATGTTTTCCCAACATTGCAATAATGCTTGTTTTGTTTGCTGGAGAGTTTATTACTTTTTGATCAATAGCATGTGAGATTTGTGAGGGAAATTAGCATAGTGAATAACAATTAGGAGAAAAATCAATGGCATTCAGACAAATAAGTGACTTGAAAAAGTCCCACAGGCACACATACACTCACACAGATTCTTTAAAGTGTAATACATCTCATTTCAAATTCTAGAAGAGGAGAGAGCTATTTGGACCAGAACTGAAACTGATGGCAGTATAATTGAACTACTGTGGGGCTATTTGTTGCTATTTAGTGTTTCTAATAGCTTGAATGTATGACTGCTTCATTCACTGGCTCTGCGAACTTCCTTTTGACTTCTGTCATGGTTTTTTCTGTAGCCCGTACCAGTCTACTTTCTTGAGGTTACCCACACCATGTATTTTTTGTGTCACTTAATATGCTTGCCTTTCCCTTCCACGTAGTAACTTCCAGCTGCCTTACAAGAACCAGGAGGGCTTCAAATGAGATAAGCCACTGAAAAAAGTTCAATATAAACAGATATAAGTTATTCCTCAAAAAAGACTGAAGCTATGCAACTCTGCTACAGATCCTAAAAAGTTCACATGGGCTCAAAAAGCTTCCAGATTATTTAATGAAAGAAAAGTCCATCTAGGACTATTAAACACAATAAAATCCTCCTGGCTCAGGAAGCCCGTGTTCTGGACGTGATCAGGAGCTTAAACAGTATTTTGCTTCTCTAGAACTGGCATCACTGTGTGCCTTGCCCACTCCTGGTGCTCTTCCCTGAACCCCTTCCTGATAGACCCATGGCCCAGTGAGTGTTTTTACGCCTTGTTGTGTTGTTTTTTTTTGGTTTTTGTTTTTGTTTTTTGTTTTTTTTTTTAACCTACTCCTTCCTCTTCTGTTCTAGGGGGGATAACAGGAAGACTGATGTGAGATGGGAAACATGTTCATTTTGGTGCCATGAATTAGTGTCTCTTATTCTTCTGGCTTCTTCTACCATACCCCTCTATAATGGGAAGGATGCTCGAGCCCAGGAAGAAGCAGGGTGGCAGGAGACTCAAGGCAGCATCTGTGGGAAGCAGAAGTGCTTGTATGTGCTGATGTGGTCTTTCCATACTTGGTGAGGTCTCGGGGTCAAGGACTCCAAGAAAAGTGGCTGTGGGTTTCTTTACACTGATGCCAAGCAGGTGAAGTACCGATGCTGAAAGACTTAGAGAAAGATCAAAAGCAGTTGTCTTCTGGCTCTGAATATAAGCTAGAAGAGTGGCATTTTATCTTTGGACCTTGAATACTACGGGAGAGTTTGGGCTTCTTGACTTGGAGAGCCAACACTGCTACTTTACAGTGAAATGAAGAATCCAGCCCACAGTCATCCATGCTGTGGTGATGTGTGGCATGAAGTCCTGCAGAAAGCAGCTGAGAGAAAGCTGAAGGCAGTAGGAGGGATATAACAGGAGTTTTTGAGTCACAAAAAAAGCTGGAGGGAGTGGGTGCAAAAGAAGGGAGGGTAAGTCTGTGAATAGTAAGCTTGGTGTTTAATCGCGTGTTCTCAGAAGCCAAATGCCTTTGTGTTTGGATGATGATGTGCTGAATTGGACTGACGGAGGCTCTCAGGGATGCAGCCGTGCCAGCTGTGTCCATTGCTGGAAGAGTGAGCCATGAGAACATAGGTGAAGCTCCACAATTTGATTAGCCTAAGCTCCCGAATAGTTACTGCTTGGGTGAAACAAATTTCAGTCTCTGCTGCCTTGAACCTAATTCATAATTGTGGCAACTTTAGCACATCTTTCATATAGCCCTCCTCTATCACCCAACATGTCTCTTGTTTGCGAAGAGGAAACTGATTCTGTGCAGACAGCTGGGACTAGGAGCCTCCCATTTTTCTTTTTTTTGGATTGAGAGTTGTTTGCATGCACGCTACATATATCTGAGCACACTCCTCTCCTGAAGTCCTGTTCAGGAATCAATGTTTAGAATAATGGCTCTGCTTTCCTCTGAATTGAGCTGGTTAATAACTATTGCTGGGGAAATCAATCAGCTCTATGATATCTTATTACTTACGCTAATTTAATCACAAGGAATGGGTCATTGCTTCAGTTCAGAGGGCAAAATGAGTGTGTGTGGATATGAGAGTGTATAGAGAAACAAGCAGGAGGAGGGAAACTTCATGAATTGGTACACAAGGAGGAGAAATGGCAGGGACTTTCCCCAGGCTGCAGGATGGATGATAGAAAGAAGACTCCCGTCCACTCTCTATAGTGTGGTACTCTGTAGGTTATAGATCTATTTTTAATGTTGTTTTCATGTTCCAAAGACTCTAACGGGGGGAGATAAATCAGAGCTTTTCCTTTTTTCCCCTCTCTCCATTTTCTCTGTATAGACATAGGCTAAAAGAGGAGGATCATCAAGAGAGACCACAGAAAAGATGTGCGACTTCCATCAAGGACCTCTGAACTCATTTCAAGTTCTTGCACATGCAAGAAAAAGGTAAATGCAAGGGAACTCTTCATAGGGTGTCTGAAGAAATACGCTCCATTTACAAAATGTGCAGACTCAGCCTGGCAAAGATTGTCAGAACATTTTCAAGCTTTTGTCTAAATTCTGTTTCCTTTCCCATATACCTGGTGATGTTATGTAAAACCTTGCCTATCTCCTCTTGTTCCTAGTGAAGACTAACACTGTTGTCTGTCACAACAGAATCATAGAATGTGTTGGGTTGGAAGGGACCTTTAAAGGTCATCTAGTCCAGCCCCCAACACTGCTACTTTACAATGCAGTGCAGAAAGTAGATTAAATTTAATTTCTACACCCTGAACTGTATCTCTACTGTAAAACTTTTTTCTCAGAAGAAGTCTTTCATTTTGTGGGGAAAAAAAAAAAAGAAGGGAGTATCTGTTTTTTAGTATAACCAAGTGCTGAGTTCCAGAAGCTAAACAAAAGCTAAATATAAATAGCTAAATATGTGTAGCTGTGTAGAAAGTCATGCATCTCCATGATTTTTTTATAGATACTTCCTTCAGGTAGCCCGAGTTGTCGCAACTGTAGGTTTTCCTCAGCTCCTGTTGGGTTTGTATGGTTTCCCCTCCACTATGAGGGTGTAGAGAAGACTGTTTACAAGCTCTCAGAAAGATAACACCTCTTCAGGAGCAAAACCTTTCTGATATTCCAGTATATTGTAAAAAGCAGTCCATGTTGGAGGAAAGGTATGTTGGAGACTTTGCATTTAGCAAAGTCTTAAATAGAATATTGTTTTGTGGTGACAAAACCAGATGTGTTTTTAAACATACTGGTTGATGATGCTTAATCCGTAAGGAATTACTTTCTCTGAAATAGTGGAATTGCTTTTAGTGTTGGTCCCTTCCTAAGGGGAAGAAGAGAATTGAAAGCTGACCCGTCACGTTATAAATGCATGTCAGACTGTTGCTGAATCTCTCCATGCAAACAGCACTGCTTTCCTGACAAATGGATCTTGGACACTGTTAGAAGAATAGAAAGTGCTAGTGCTAACTGCTGCACTAACGTTATCTAATTCACTTTATTAACTAGGTAATGAACTAAAGCGATCACGGTCTAATTGAAATAAATAAGTACATTAAAGCTGTGAATTAAAGTAACTGCATTTTGATGGTTTTGGGTTATTCATATTGCTTCAAAATGTTATTTTTAATCCCAACACTGCTGGACACATCTTCTTGTGCCCCAGGGATAGTACAAAGTATGTTATTGGCCTCTATTTTTGTACCCCATTTACTTCACGTTCACGCTGCGTCCAGATGATTTTTCTCCTAGCAAGATTCTGATAACTTAAAAAGAAAAACCAATAAAAGAACAGGGGAAATGTTGAATAACATTAAAAAAAGTACAAAAAGTTAGGTTTCTAGTGTTAGGTATCTCTAAAGTGCCTATGAATGTCAAAAGATTTTCAGAAATGCTCGCATTTAGCCAAGCTCAGCTTCTAATGAATTTGATAGGGATTCTACTTAGGAATGATTTGGCTGATGCAGAGCTATTTTGAAATGTCTGCCCTGAGCTTATTTTTCATCAACTGCAGCATTTGATGCAATAATACTAAATGCATTTTAGCGAAGGTTTGCTCTGATCATGCGGGACTCCTCAATAAAAGAGTCGTCTTGTTTTGTCCGTCCAGCACGCTGATGGTCCTTCAGTGCTCTGTTACTCTTGTGCATTTGCTGCACCCTGTTGCTTGGGGATTCCACGTTAACTCCAGGTTTGCTCTGGTCGTTTCATTGCGTTAGACAATTTACTTTCATATTCCAGGGGGTCAATTTCTACAATTGCTACAGAGATGCTTTTTCATCAGCAAGAGGGAGGTTCTAAGTGGGAGAAGTGTGCTTTCAAGACTGTCTTTGTGAGGCTGTATTCTTAACCGTGACTTGGAACTGTCTCTCTTGAGGTTTCTTTTTCTCTCCTGACAAGATTACGTGGCTTTATTTCAGCCCCTTCTTATTCAGTTAGTGATCAGGTTAGCTGGGCGTGTAGGAGTAATAACCTCACTTCTTTTACATGCTTTTTCATCCAAATGTGCCATTTTACTCGGAGCAAGATGTGCAAGCACTCATAGTCAGGAGTTGTTTTCATTGGCAAAAGTAGAAAGCTAGAGAAATTTTAACTGTTGTAGGTTTACACCCATTTAAACAGAGATATAACTTAGGCTTCTGCATGGTCATGGCTACAAAGATAAGTGAGTGCTGGCTGTAGCCCATGGCTATTGTCTGTGTTGGCCTCCTGTTTCTGTGGGAGGAGCAGTTTCAGGACCCAAGTCAAGATTTCTGCAGCCCCAAGGATGGGGCTGTAAGGTGAGGGAGTAAATCTTCACACTATGCAACCTGAATAATCTTGGGTTTAATTTCTCTTTTTCTCTTTTGGCTGATAAAGTGGGCAGCCCTGTGTTTATTGGTTTGCAGATATCACAAAAGGTGCGTAACTGAGTGCTTAAAAACAACCCAAACAACCCCCAAACAAGAAGACAGAGACCCTGGAATAAATATATTACTTTTGTGTGAGGCAAGAACATAAAACTACGCTCAAAGGAAAGCCCTTAGTCTGTAACCTGCTACACTCCTGAAATACTCCAATGCCTCTATTAAATTCATTAATGAGAGCTGTGAGATCTTAACAGGATTGCTGGCACTGCCATTCTGCTCTGTTGCTTTACAGTTTGGGGGAAAGATCAATAATAGAGATGATTAATTGTAGGGGAGGGGTCCATGGAAGTTTGGGGGCAGAGAAAGAGGTTTCTTTTAATTTTTATTTTTTTTTTAAATTCTAATTAATTCTATATCACCTGTTGTATAACAGGCTCCTGATATCAGCAGTGTCAGAAATCAGGGCCTGATCCTACTTCCCACTGAAATCGATGTGAGTTTTGTCATTGATGGAGCAGCTGAGCAAGTAACTTGCAAGAATTCATTTATTCAACAAATCTGGCTGCTGCTTCTGCTTATCTCTATTGATTGTACTCATGTCCAATCAGGTTTGCAGCATTAGCCGCATTACCTTACAATAACAGGGTAATTCACTTGGGGCATGTTCTTACCAAGTCTTAGAATCCACACAAAGATAAACAAAAGGTTCGTCCCATGCAAAGGTGCCTTCAGTTTTTTTCAGGGGCAGCTGCCTCTTTTATTAGTCGTATATCTCAAGGAACTGTATTCCCTTTTTGGAGTTGCCAGACTAAAACCAGAAAGGTGAAGTGACTTGAGGAAGTTTAGCTAATACAATGGAAAGATGATACAGCAACAAATATAAACTTTGGGCTTGGGAAGCCTAGTTTTGGGTTTCAGTTCTGCCATCTTCTGAGCATGAGTCTGTCATCCATCAAATGAAAAGGTAGAACATCTATGATTATAATTCTGGTTTGTAAATAAACCATCAAAGGGAACCTTTTGCAGGAATGATTCTGCGAAGCTTAGTACAACACATCCTTTTGCTTCAGACTCTTGCCTGGTCTGTGGGCCTGAAATCCTTGATTACTATTGCTTGTTTTTCTTTTTCCCTTTCTGTTTTGCTGACAACCTGAAGCTTTTGTTTTCTGACTTCCTTCTCCACTTTCTATGACTTATGATCACAGAAGATAGAGCAACTTGGTTACGAACCACTCGTTTTCCTTGCACTGCAAATGCAATGGAAATATTTATCTCTTGGCCGCTTTTTTTTTTTTTCATAATGTCACTCAAATTTTCCTCTGTTTAAGGTTCATTGAATGCCCAGGCAAGTTGTATGCTGGATTGTTGAGGTCATCTCTCTGGACATTAGTGGAGGGGTGGTGATGGTGGAGCAGGCTGCTGACATGCCTAAAGAAATCCAGAGTTCCTTCCAGGTGATAGAGTTTGGTTCCATAGCAGTAACTGAGGAGCCACCCACAGGTACATAGAATATAGGAAGTGGCAAGAAAGCAAGCGGTATAGACGTGCAATGTGTCCTGTGACAGCATCAGGTAGATATTAGGTCTTGGCTGTTTGGTTGTCTTAGCTGCTGGATTATCCTCTGGACAGCCAGCTTTTAGAACAAGCCTGGGTCTGGTCCACTTTACTGCTGTGCTTCCCGTGGGAGGGAGGGAGGAGTAGCTGGTCACTGTTACTGAGATAACTCGACACCTCTTCATCTCTCTGACAGTTTCCCTTCCAGGTCAGACTTTTCCTGGATACCAAAATAATCTTCCCCATAGCTCTGTATTGGGAAAAACTTGCTCTGTTGAACTGAGCAAGTTTTTCCTGTATTGACATCAAACCTTTTACTTTTTATCCAAAGTTTGCTTTTGCCGATAATGTTATAATTTCTTCGCTTTCAACCATGTCCCCTATTTTTTCTTTTTCTTTTTTTTTTTTTTTTTATTATTTGAAGAAAAGCAGAGCTAAGACACGATTTAGGACCAGTCAAACCTCTGTGGCTTTCTTTTCCTTAAAGAAACTGAGTGCAAGATTCTGTGCAAACAGCTTTCTATTTATGTATATAAACTACTATATTGAGACCTCGAATCCTGCAAAGAGCTGTGTGTATAACCCAGTGAAGCACAGGATTTCTGCAGAGGGCTGAGCTTATAAATACAGTTTACAGCCTTGCCTGCATTAGAAAACCATACTGCTTTAAACGTACTGTTACAGTTTTAATTCTACAGGTATGGGTATATAAGTTTGCTTTCTAAAGATGTGTTCAATTCTGTATTCACAGTGACATAATTACCCTGGCGAAAGTAATGTTTATACAAGTATAAGTCGTCTTAAAAATTTTTATCAGTATAACTTAACTGGTTTTAAAAAAAATATGAAAAAACACAGACCTGAATACAGTATCCCCAGTCAATATTTTTATTAGTTAAATCTAAATATACCATAGATGAGAATGAATACCAACAGTGCATTTCACAGTTAATTTCCGAGTGTGTTAGATTTCAGTATAGTAAATGCAGTTTTTCAATAGGTTTTAGAAACAGAAGTTGATTAATTTTCACTTTCATAAGTGTTTGTTCTATAATTTAATCAAGTTTACTGCTTTGCTTTAAAAAATATTCCAACAGCTCCAGGTACTTTTTGGTTTATTTAGTCCCCCAAATAGACATGGTAGGGCACAGTCTTTGCTGTTGTTAAATAAAGACAGTGGTTATACCAACACTTTGCCTGCCTAATTTAGCATTCCCCAAAGTGCATGTTCTTCTAGTAAAAGGGTCTGTCGGGGAGATTACCCATGTGATTGTTGCCCCTCTGCGAGTTTGCACACAGAATAATTAGTGGGCTTGTGAAATGCTTCCTTGAAATGAAGTCTACTTTCATATGGCATTTGCTCATAGGAAATCCCACTACTGAAAATTCTGGTCAACTGAATTAAAGTTTCAAAAGACTTTGGACTCTTAATGAAGCCAAGAATCGAACATTGAAACGGAATTTGGAAAGAGAGGTTAAGTTAAGCTTGTTTCCTTGTCAGCTGGTTCCTTGAGTCACTTCTCTGTTATCGGTAGAATAATGTATGAAAGACGTCCTGTAAATGGGAGCCCTTCATTTCTGCTGGGGATTGCCATGTTGTACTGCTGTGTCAAGTGTCCAGATGTCACTGACTTCACAAAGCAGCACAGATGGAAACAAATGACAGCTCCCCTTTCTGCCTTCTGCTCTTGCAGAAGTTTGTTAGATAAGCAATAAGTGACTGGAACACATTGGCAAGGGGGGAATAATCATAAATTATAGATTAATTGCATTTACAAATAGCAGCCAATCGCTGGTGGAATGGGTAACTTTTTATTCCTCAAGTTGTCACTTAGTAGGTTTTTTGCATTTTTTGCATGAATTGTGGCAGGAGTGTCTTTTCAGAATTGCTCTACACATGTAGTGTGTGGACAGAATGATGAGTATGCCTCAAGGGATTTCTAGACAAAGGGCCTTGGGTCAGGCTAACGGAGGAAGGATGGGATCGGCTCTCGCGCACACAGCTGAAATTGCGCAAGGTAGCCTGAAGGAAGTTCTGAACTTCTTTTGACTTTTAGTAGAAACTGAATTCCCAGCAAATTCAGGCTACTCTTCAAAATACTCACTGAAATTAATAAGAAGAATATACACTAGGGGGAAGATACACTTTCTCCTTCTTTATTTCACGTATATTTTAAAAGTTATTCTCTCTCTTCATTCTCCCTCATTGGTTTCGTTTCATAAATTTTGTTTGAGGGAACTGGACTGCTAAGATGAATGTTGTTGGGGAGGGAGTGCTAGTATTACCCTCAAATTTTATGCATCAATTACGAGCGCGTCTACAATATGAAGCGAGGAGGGAGAGCTAGTAGACTGGAAGACCAGAACTGCTTTCGGATCAATAGATGAGCTGACATTGAGGCTTGAGGACTGATAGAAGTAGTGGAAAGGATAGACATATTTGGCAGATTTCTGAAGACATTCAATAGCGACACCGAGATGGAGCTGATAAATCAATAGCTCTTTGGGCAGATTAGATTGATATTTTAAATGTATATGGAACCATCCTAGCCAGGAAGACTGAACAGCCACTGAAGGAACAGATAAGCAGAAAAACATTAATTCATATTTCTGTATCATTTTAGTGTGGTTTTTAAAGGAACTGTGCGGAACGCCAAGCTGTTTCCTTTTTTGCAGCTGGGAGGTTGGATCAGATGTAAGCTTGAATTGTGCTCTTACTCTGGAATTCCTCAGGCTGGTGTGGGTTAAGTTAGCAATAATGAATAAATTATTGTCGTAGTGAAAAAACGTTTAACACAGAGGTTCTCAATTAACAGCAGTACGGGACTGGGACAATTGTGCAATACTACTACGGGTGGAGTGGAAGTTGGCCCAGTCCCACCATGTATGTTATCTGTGTGTGGGTGTTTTCAGGAGCATAAGGATGTAAAGGAAGGCATTATGTCAAAAACCTTCAAACCATGCCCTCAACAAGACTTAAAATCTAAAATATGCCCTACTGAAGACAAGGGGAGTTTTGTCAATGATTTCAATGGGAGCAAAGCTGGCCCTTTGTACTACTTTTGACCAATCAGGCCGTTTCCTCATGCTATCAGCTGTCATAAATTAAAGACAAAAAGTTATGAAGTGGTTTTAGTTGTCCTGGCATTCCTGGGGTGATTTGCAACTTTTGCTGTGTGCTGATCACTGTTCAGCTCTCCCACTGTGTCCCTCCATCTTCTCTGAAAACCTACTAGAAGTTCAACTTGAAAGATTTTTTTTGTGAGCGATACTGTTGTTGTGTTCACCAGATGTTGTGAAGCTAAATTAAAGGAGAGCTTGTACTAATGAAATTTCCTAGAAGTTTACAAGTGAATTATTATGGTTGG
This sequence comes from Dromas ardeola, assembly GCA_013398915.1. Taxonomy (NCBI): domain Eukaryota; kingdom Metazoa; phylum Chordata; class Aves; order Charadriiformes; family Dromadidae; genus Dromas; species Dromas ardeola. Next base: position 1,164,268 of record VYZM01018899.1, on the reverse strand, counting down.
AAAACTTAGGCTATTTAATATATATTTCCACAGAGGCATGAGGGCAGGGCTGCGCTGAATAAAGTAAACGTATAATGATGAGGGGGGAAGGATGTCCTTGCTTTACCTTCCTTTATTTTGAACTTGATGGAAACTGGATGAGCCTAAAGATAGATCAGTTGTTCATCTGTCCAGATTACATTAGCCAAAGTGGTTTGTCTGGTACCATTTCCCTTTCCAAGACTCACTGGCCTGGCCTGTTCATCAAGGATCTGTTACATGCTAAAATATTTTTAGAATAATTTTATTTAAAGAAAAAAAAAGATTGCTAAGAGGAAACCAATTCCATGACAACTAGGTTAGAGTGATCTTGTCTTTAACCGCAAATACCGCTTTATTATATTTGCGTGCAAATAGATGCCAGGTAACTGTGTCAGATGAAGAGAATTTGCTTTCTGGAAAATCAAACTGCTCAGCAGGACTTGAAAGGCTCCTAACTTGAGATGCGTTACGTACAGTGTTGATAAAATTGGTCTTTGCAAGTTTATAACCCCTCAAAGTTACCCTGAAAGATGGCTGCCTCTCTGCAAGGCCTCTTGCTGATTACTGTTAAATTGCGGTATTGTGTAATTGAAAGGAATGGGGAAATGAGGCCTGGCAACAGCGTAGGGCTACAAAAAGTGCTTATAGGGCTGACAGAATGGATTTCTTTACTTGAGAAATCAGTGCGTTAGTAAAGAAACTGGAATATCACTTTCTCCACTAGATATTTGTGGTTGGACACTTGATCTTCCTCCTCATGAGACAAATATTTGCTTCTACTTACGTCCACTGTGATTGCTCAAATCCTGATCATATACTACTGTGAGACAGGGTTTAGGACCAACTGATTACATGCCTAAGTTATTCTCCAGGCCCCCTCAAAACCGGCGAGGCCAGCCAGGCTGTGCTGGCTCTGGTTTTGTTGGGTTATGGACCCTCCCTCTGCAGTTGGCAGAAGGTCTGATCTTATGCTCGTAGAGGTCTGGGTGGAGGCTCAAGTGGCTCTTACCTGTAAACTAGATGACCTTCAGTGCTATGTAATGGGTGCTCTTTGGGTTCCCCATGGCTGGAGTAACGGAGCAATCACTGCGATAGCTCACACCCAAACCAAAAAGCTGTGACAGGAAGTGTTGGATTAGACGAGAATGTTTCCAGGCCAGAATACTCGTATGTGCGAGATAGCTGTTTTCTGGTGGTCCTGTCATTCCCAAGTGCGAAATATGAACCAACGACTGACTTCAGTCTTCATGAAAACTGAAAAAAGTATTGAAAAGTTAGTCGCAAATGTGAACCTAGTACAAAGAAGTTTGGAACCAGACCCACTCAAATTAGGAATTTTTAAAAAAAAAATATGGTATCACTAGACATTAGTAAGTCTGGGCCAAAACACTAAAATGCCTTAACCAAAGCAATTTGCATCACTCCAGGGCAGAGATGAAGTCAGGAGGATACTTCAAATCTATGATGAATCATAATTTGTATGGATTTCATTTTAGCTTAGCCTAGCCATTGAATTTTCTTAAGATTGATTTAGAAATTACTTCAATATGTCAGTAATTACCCAATGTTAATCCAAATTGGATTTTAATTTAACTTTTGTCTAGGAATACATACATATATACACCTATATTATATGTGCATTCATGCTTGTGCATTTTTGTGCGCATGACTGCATGGGTTTGACCTCAGATTTGGAAGACCTGGGTGTTGTTCTTGATTCTCCTCCCACTGGGTGGGTTTGCAAATATTCTTGACTTCTGCATCCCCTCTTGCACGTCTCTATTGCTTATGGAGGCCGTAGCTTTTTGGAGAAAGCTTGCTTTGTCTTGCTTTTCCTGTGTATTTTTACAGTGTATAGCAGGGCACCACATTGGTGCAGGTGGTGACTTTTGGCACCACCAAAATCCAGAGGAGGGGAGACTGTAGGGAGTGTTCATCTGCAGGCTTCTGTTAATGATTAGCAAACATAATACTGCTTGTGAGCACTGGAGTTTAAAATAACATCTGTACGGTTTAAACTGATGCCTAAGCCCAGGCAGACTAAATGCACGCTTTGTGTAATGTTCCTTGGGCCTTGAATTTCACATCTCTTCTGCAATTTAAAAACCAAAAGCCAAACTTTAGCTGCTGTAGGTGAATGGCCACACGCGCTATCCACCAAAGTTGCCTGTACCCTGGACATCGCACCCTCCTGCGTCTCCTCCTCCCCACCCCAGTCCTGCAGGGCAGCCCAGCAGACATCGCTATCCATCACCCGCCCTAACAATGACAGGCAACCCTCTGCCCGCTTCGTACCACCTCAGCTCTATTGATGTCTCGGACAATAGATGGACGCATTTGTCAAAATTCCCTGCAAATCTCTATTAATTGGAAAGCCTGCTTCTTGCCCTCGAGTCCGCGTGGCTGTAGATGTCAGCTCACCGTGCTGCTGTTCCCTAGCGAGACTACGGCCAAGGGGAAACAGAACCGCTTCCAAAGAGCTCGGCAGCTGCACCCTGTCAGCGTGTTGAAAAGCATCTCCTTTAACAATGGACTAAAACATTAGCGCTACTGTATAGACATCACAAGCTTACCCTCACTGAGCGGTGTGTTTGTGTATCTCGTGGCTGCCACATACAGGACCTTACCCATCCATCAATATCATCACTTTTAAGAGTGGGTGAAAAAATAAAAGAAAAGCGGCAGAGATGTTCCAAATGGTTTCACACGAAAAGGACGCAGCAGACTTTGTGTTTGGCACAGTGTGCTGGAGGTTCCCATGCTGGGCAGCACCTCTCCCTGCGCATGGGCAGGGTGAGTTGCCTTTGAGGCTTAATGCCTTTGATTAAAATTGGTAATTCTGACTCTCCTGCTAGCCCCAAGGTGAAATTTGATTGTGACAGCACGAGCGCAGAAGCCTCTCGTTCTGTTTCCAGCCTGTTTTAGTGTTGACACAAGCCTTGCCAACAGTAGCACTCCTGGTAACACTTACAGTGAAATACCCTCTTGTCCTGGAGCCTTTGCATCAATGAAATGAAAATAGATCAAGCAAAATCAAAGGTTTCCTTTTGTTGATTAAAGCACAATTTATGTGGCAAATATCCTCTCTCTGTTTACCAAAAATTTTGGCTTCTGACAAATACCACACTAACCAACTGCAACCATAGGCTGTGCTGGAGCCCTTGAAACCAGAGTGAGTTCTCCCCGGTCCAGCATTGCCCCACATCGCCGCATCCCCTCCCTTACCTGCCTGCCTCCAGGCAGAGTGGAGGCAGGTTTAGCTGCGAAGTTGGGTCTTATTGGAAATGTGAAATGAATGTCTAATAACAGGGCAATTGAATAGAGAAGTTCCAAACAGCTGAAAGCAGATTTGTATCAGCACATTGATTAGTTGCTGGAGACTTGCAGAATCTTGTATTTCTGATGGGCCAGATGAGCTGTCTTTGATGTTATTACTCCCGCTGAGTTTTACACCAATTTCTCTTTATGACTCCCATTTCCTCTCCAAGAAAATCTACAGGTGTCAGGAGTTTGAGGCCTGTGGCCCCGGCCCATCTGAAATCTCTAGCGTTTGAGACCCGTTATCTAGGAAATTCAGACTCAAGGAGGGCAAAGAAGATAGGCAGGCAAAAGGAGGTGAAAGAAGGAAATGGCACTTAATTTGTTTTGATTTTTCTTGTGGAGGCCAGGCTCCATGAAGACAAAGATAAACCTAAAAGTTAGAGGGTAATTAGAGATGTCAGCAAAATGAAAGGTGCAAAGATCAGTGTGGACCCTCTAGAGCCCTCAAATGAATTTCTCTGTGTATGGAAGCACTGGAGTGGAAACAGTAGGCACAGCTAATAGTTCACTGCAAGTTATTATGTGCAAAGATCAGAACATATTGTTGGAAAAGAGAGGCTTTCAGAAGTCAGAAGAATAATAGGATCGGCGGTGAAAGCAGGGAAAAACCATTGGATTTAGGCTAATTCTAGTCAAGAGTGAGGACTGAAAGAGCAGAAGAAAATGCAGGTCAGCCCTTGGATACGGAAAGAGACTTGGGCTCCCCAGTGGATGGAGTGCTTGTTTCTAGCCTACATCGATCTCTGAAGATTGCTGCTTTGTTTGAGCTCTTCAGGCTGAGGATCTGGCTGAAGTTTAATAAAGCTGCTCTTGTGCAAACCAGTTGAATCCAGACTCAGACTAAATCAAAATTTGTACAGGTATTTTAATTCCCCAGGAGCTAATGAATCATCTGATAGGAAATAGGAAAATAAACAAGTTTTTAGACTTCTCAACACTGTGATCAGCACCTAAAACCACTTTCAAACGCAAATACTCTGCCCATCTCAGGGAGATAGGTCACATGGTGCTAAACACAGCCAAAGAACTTTTACAGAAACCTTGATATTAGGTAAAGCAAGGAGTGGGAATGCAAAACTGCAGATTCTCTTGGATAACCTTTGCTAATGTAATCATATGTGCATATTGAAGGGGGAAGGCAAAACCGTTGCTTTTCCTCACAGTTAAAGCCAAAGAACAGGTTTTTTTCAAGCTCTTAAGGCTGCTCTTCAGGCTTGACGTGAGTGCAGACACCTGAACTTCCTGTATCTGCGATGTGCAAGACTGGGTTAAATCCCATGGCAGGAATGGCTGTCTGCTTCACCGGGCTTTGGGGTAGGTTTGGGCTTCAACTCTGCATCGCAGCTGGGCAAGTACCTTCAAGGAGTGTCCTTTGAGCATCATCGCTCCTGCTGTGCAGGACCGTTGCATTTCCCTCCCTGACTCAGCTGCTCAGCAGATCATGGTTCAGCTGCATCTGACGTGTGGGGTGATAGAGCAGGAAAAAGATTATAACGCGGCTCTGTGAATTCATGAGATGGTGGTACCTCTGTGGAGAGCAATGGTCTCCAGATGTCGTAGGCAGCTTTGAAAATCTCAACCTCTGTGATGCCAGAATTCAGACTATAAAATAATTTTCATTCAAGTCCCCCTCTCCACCCCCTACTCTTCCCCTTATCCCCCGATGCTTAGTGTGCTCAAATCTTGGACCAAGCTGTAGGGAGCAGATTGTCATTTTGTGTTTGGGATGCCTGATGTAGTGGGATCCTTAGTTGCAGTGGTGTCACAAGGATGAGAAATAATTACAGTAAATAACCTGCAATTTCTAATATTGTGGCTTTGATTTTGGATTGTAGTTAACTTGTTCTTTGTTTTTCTCATCAATACCCTTAACATTTCATATTAATAATCCATCACTCAGCTGCTGGGTAAAACTTGGATAAGAAAGAAAAAAAAGATCTGAAAGTTGACACAAATTTTTTACCGTGAACTTCTTTGACCTTTGAAAAAGAGATTCATAACTTTTCTAAAAAATATTTTCCATTTTTACCCGGATTACTTCCTGGTTATGCCTGGGAACAAGAAGCAGGAAGCACCATAAATCTTGTGAAAAAGCCTTCTCTGGCAGGTTTCCTAGCCCGGCTTTGCTGATCATTGAGTTTTGGATCATTTGGATAAACTTCATCTAAGTAGCCAAGCTCATGTACTTCTCCAACCCGTTCGCAAACTCCAAATCCCATGAAGCCAACTAATTGCTTAGCCGAGGCAGCCTGAACTCTGCCCTTTCCTGCCCAGCTTGCTTTCGCATGTAAAGCACAGTTTTAGGGCTGCTTTTGTTTTTTTGGATGTACTTGGTGCTAATGTGACTTTCAGTTTTACAGCCAAGTATAACATAAGTAGGCGTCGTGCAACCTTCCTTTGCACTGCTTCGCTAATACATCCTAATCCTGTCTGGTGATACCTTGTGCTGTTCAGAGACTGAATTAATCCTCAGCAGAGTTTACCAGTTTCCCTAAAACGCCATAAAACCGCTGCATAGCTTTCTGAGGCTTAGCTTGAAGCTAACAAGTTGTTCCCTGTGCAACAGAGAAAAGCAACTTTGAACCCCAAAGAGGAAAGCAGCTCATGAAGAATGACTTGGGAATAGATTTTTCAAATTCCCTCTCTTTCTCGTCTAATGGTGACACGTAGCTCCGTGATAAACACAGTAAGGTAAGTTAGCATGGCAAGCAACCAGGGAACATGTTGCTTGGGGCTGTCATACGGGTACACGTACAGTCGATATCCCCAGATGTCTGCTGAGTGATGCTAATAGGGTGCTAGCATTCCCTCCGGCGTTAGGTCCGTTTTGGTCCAGCGAGAAGTACGGTGTTTGATGAGCAGTCCAGCGCCCGCTGACAAAGGGGTCTGCTGCCTGTCACACCTTGACTTGTTGAGCGCTAACACAGCCCGGGGGATCACAAAGCTGTCATTACAAGGCATTAGCATGAGAAAAGGAGCGCTCCTCATGTTTTGGCATGTCACACCCAAGTGACAGGGAGCACAAATACAGTCAGGCACACAGAACAGTGCAAGTCAACGTCGGCTTTGACAATGTTGGGCACCAAGGCTGTCACTCCTTTGACACAGCCCCTCCTTCCCCCTACCCACGCTGCCATTCGCAACAGCAGCTCGCCCACCGCTTTTATTTCTGCACAATGTGTCAATAATTACTTGTCAGGCCTCTGCTTATAGACCTGGGATGGTGAATAAACGCTTATTATGCCTGAAAAATGTTGCAAGCTTTACCATAAATCTTGTGTTACAAATGCACACAATAGGGGCTATTGACACAGAGGCAAACACTCACATTAACATGTAAAGTCATGCTGCTGAGAATGGAGTTTGACAAACTAACTTGCAGCAAAGGAGTTTGTTGACCTTTTCTTTGCTTTCCTGGCAACCAGACTGGGCTTGTGTATATTAAAACCCCAGATGAATGGGAGATAAGAAGAGATACTAAACATCTTCCTGTTAGGGCTGCTGGAGTGAGGATGCGCTACATCTGACAGCACTTCAGAAATGGCATTATCGGATATCATCCTTCAAATATACAGGAGCTAAGCAAGCGTTCAAAAGCTAAAGTTGACTATATTTGAATTCCGCAACTCGTAGGCTTCACCCTGTGCCTATTTACCCAGTAGAGGCCCTGAAACATTATTTTGGACCGGCAGCTATTCATGACTTGGCACTGCAAATTGCAGCTCTTCAACTGCTTTACCTCTTTGGGTATTACAGAAGTAATAATTAGGGCTTGAATTTAAATACCTAACTGAAGACTAACAACTGCCTTTTTCTTTTTTTAAGCACGCAGGCATCTACCCTCTCTGGCACATGTGGAGGGACAGGTGAACTTCTCTACAGCATGGTTCTACCTGTAGGTAATCTGAGCTACTCCCTGTAACATTTCATTGGTTTCCACTGGTTTCATTTTATTTCTGTGGTTTCTGATGGTTTTCTTTCTATATCCATTTCATCTTTGAAATGTTCTTGTTTAGTTTATGCCTATTTGTTCCTGCATCAAGTTATCCCGTACTTGTTTAACCCTTTCATGTTTTCAATATTTTTCGCCCCGCAGCTGTTTTCTATCTTTGAATATCTCCTTCTACTTACTTTTTTATTTATTTTGGCAATGAAAGTTCAATTTCATTTTTATTAGCCCATTTCCCATAAGTTTTCTGTGCGAGATATCCTATCTGGATCTAGTGATCCAGAATTTGTGTTTTCAAATACTAGAAAAGAATAGGAGCACATTTATTTTAGTTATAGCTTTTACAAAAGACAACTTATTTTAAGAAAACAAGCCTTTTGTTTTGCTTTAATAAAACCTGAAGTGTGGAATGTATTTGACCTAAACTCTTTAAGCAATCCAAAAACTCTTTGGCAAATAAAGTTTACGTTGTTTATGTAAACTAGTGATTTACGTGCATTTTGTGGTACATAGATGAATGTGTAAAGCCCTGTGTACCAACCGCAATCAAAATTGCGCGAGGGTTTATATGCACATATGTATCTATAGAGTATTCAGTTTACCTTGTAAAGTCAGTCTGTTGTTAAGATGATCTCTGGAAGAAACACATGGCCTGGATTCATCCCACCTGATTTGAGCTCTGGTTCCCCAGCAGTTTAAACCAGTTTGAGGCTGGTGTTGTCCCACTCCTTCCTCCTTGCACACACACGTGCAGCCCTGGGCATCAGGTCAAGCGCTTGGCGAGGTGCTTCAGGAAGCTAAGCTGGCAGCAAACTATTGGCTTTTTTTTGGTACAAATAGTTTTCTTTTGGTTTAGCTCCTTGAATTGGTTCACTGCAAATTCAGACAAGCACAAGGAGAGGGTCATAAACGCAACAGGGGGAGGGAGGAGAGTTTAAGCTTTTGCAGAACCACACCTTTAGGCACTAAATAATTCACCGGAATTAGAAGGCTGATTATCCCTGTCCTCATCCTTCTCCAGGCAGTAAAGGCAAAAAGCCACCATCAGAAGGCGTTTCAGATCCTGGGTTTTCTGGGATATCTCAACTGACAGTTCTTCGTTCTGGTGGTATTTGACATAATGAATTTGCATCACTGTTATCTTAAACCAACCCTGTCGGCTTTGTTTTGAGTTATGCTGACCTCAGGTTGGGATAAATGCATTGATTGCAAATGTTTTATCACTGTAAATGAGATCAGTGGATTGCCGTGTTGCTGCTTAGCAGTGAACCAGGAAACTCACCTCTGCTTGCTTGCGAGGAGGAGGGATTTTTCGCGTTTGACTCTCCTCCTTCCTCTGTCTTGTGAGAGCATCTAAAGTCTGGATAGCATGTCCTGGGGCCATGCTGAGCTGACCTAAATTCTACCAGAAGCCCTGAACTTAGTGTTTCTTAGTGGCTAGGTTTCTCTTACGGCCTGGGGCTAAAGCACACAGAGAGGGGTGCAGCAAGACCAGTATGTAGCCTTGATAAACAGATTTCACAGAAGTCATTTTATATAGGAAAGAACTTGAGATGGAGCCTCTAGTATTTCCTCTTCCATACCTTTTTGGTGCCTTCCTCATCTGGGAAAAGGTCGAAAATGCTGAATTCCCAAATAGATAAATTGCCCTTTTTCTTTCTGAACTCTGCAGGAACCCGGAAAGACGAGAGCTGTTATAGTAACTTGCAGCATGGAGAAGCTGGCTGTGTTTGAGACCCTCTTTTTGCTTTAGAAAGAGTAGACTTAGAAAGTCTATTCTATTTTCTAGGAAGAAAGTATTTCTAAAACACTTACGAAGAATACTGTGTATGCTTAGTATTGTAATGTTTATGGCTTTTTCCTTTAATTGAGTGCACAAGAGTCACTTTAGTCTTCAAAACAGTGAATGAGGTATAAAAGCTAATAAATCCAGCTGTGCTACTTCATAACCTTGTTTATAGAGCATTATGCTAAATTAAAGCCTGTGTTCCATGAATCTGCACAAGTGATACTTGTTTCACCCTCCTCTCTCTGTTAGTAAATACTTATCTGCACTCCAGTAAACCTCTTTGTTCTTTTTGTCCCCACTGTGCCCAGTCTCAAACTTTATGGAAAACTGAGAAAACCTTAATAGCGGAATTCTTTATTCATAGACAGGTAGATATTGCATCCTTTCCCTCCATCGCAGAAGGAGGCCTGGAGCGGAGCATTAAAGCAGTTTAGCTGAGTGTTGCTTTCAACGTAAGGGACAGGGAGGGAACAGGGTTTGATTTAACTGTAATTGCAGGAGGAATTTTGAGAGGCAGAACTTAATGAGGAGCACTGGCACTTGGCCTGGAAGATAAAACTAAGCCCATCTCTTACATAAATAAATATTCACATAGGTTTTTCTCAAATACAAGTGGGCAGGAATTTAGTCTCACATGCAAAAGTTTCCAACTGAATGGCCTCCAGTTCTTGGGTTCTGCAAATGTTACATCCCTGCCAAGGGGTGTCAAGATGTTGACAATTTAAACTGGGAGGCTTTCATTCTCTACCTTTTTTCCATGTGCCTACTTCCAAAGTTAATCTGGTACCATTAGGGAAATTCCAAGAAACAAAGAGCTAGTCACTTTCTTTTTTTGTTTTTACTTTTTTTATTCTACAGCTTCTGACTCTTGAGTTGATTGCAGGGCTTTTGCAGGCAATTGCAGATTGTTTCAGGGCTGTGTTCTGTAACAGAAACCCGATGCTTATGATTCTGCAAACAGAGCCTGTGTTACAGTACTGACATCTGCTAACAGACGTGATGGGCAGAGATGGGCTGGTTTGTGATTTTTGGCTGATTTAGCTATTCCAACAAGAGTCACTAGTGTAAGAGGAGTTGTACTGACAAAACTTCCAGATTGTAATTTTGTCACTGCTTATGCGACATGACCTTTTCCACCCAAAATAAACATAGTACAAAAAGCTAAATAGTTGCCTAATAGCCACTGTCTCCTATAGAGGCTCCTGAGATTTTCATGTGAATCTGTGGGTGGAAAACAGGCACGGGACTAGTGCTGGTAAATCTCTGTGTATAGTGGCGTGCTTTGTTTATGGCCCCATTAAAAGTCTTTTGAAACTATTATACTTCTGAGTTGAATCTTGGCGTTCTTTTTACATGCAAGTCCCCTGAGGTCCCCTGGTATGCAGTTTGCAAGGGTCTCTGGGGAAACCCAGGGGCTAATCCTCTTCTTTGCTTAACCTTAAAGATTAACTAAAGAAGGGACAGCGGAAGGGAAAATCTGTCTCTGGAGATAATATGATTTAAGGTCTATATGCAGCCCCTCAGAAAAATGCTCTGCTGGTATTGGCGTTCAAAATAGAACTTAAACATTTAGTCATTTGTCTTGGCCTGGCTTCAGCTTTTTAAATCTCTGAAAAGTACAGTTTTTAAGTGTATCATTTTTGTCTTAAAAATGACAACTGCTGAAGTCAAGATTTCCGTGTTCAAACTGTTAAGAAATGCTTTTTTTCTAGATCATCTCAACATAGCTATAAAATGTTACCTTGTCATTAGACCTGAACTTTCAGATCTAAGGCTAATATTCCGTGATGGAAGATACTGAGATGGAGCAAAATGAAGTTTATTGATAGAATCCCAATAACAAATTTTATCTGTGCAGAGACTGGCACTTCATTTTTGAAATACTGGAGTGAAATTCTTCATCAGGATACTGAAGGGTGTGGAAGCGGTTTTCCTCTAAAACCTGTTACTAGCTGTTGAGGGCTCCTAGGCATCAAAGACACAAGGAGGTACTTGGGCTGGGGACAGTGATTTGGGGGTAGCTGGATTATCTAATGGTTGTCATGTGGTCTGGTTTCATTCACTCCAGAATTTTGTTTTGCAGTGATTTGTTCTGCTACCCCAACCTCATGACAACAGGTTACCCATTTTAAAATTTCAGATCCACGTCTGGAGCGGAGTTTATATGTACCAACAAGATGTGGGTTTTAGTTGAGATACTTCGGAAGGTGCCCACGGACAATGCTAATCTCATGCCAAAGTGTGCAAGTATCTCCCTATAAATTCAGGAAGATGCTTCAGGATCTGAAGGTCAGGCATCTGTCGTATATACCAGTGGAGTCTGGACTTGGCCTTGTGTGTTCCCAGCAACTGATCAGGAGTTTCTGTATGAATTAAAGCAGATGATTGATAAAGTGCAAGATGTAGAGGAAAAAGCCCCTCTGCTTATTTTTCATACGCATTGCCATGAGTCAGCGGCACATGACTGTGTTCTTCAAGGTTACATCTGCAGGAGAGGACAACAAGTAGAACAGTCTGTCGGGCTGAGCATGAGAGCACACTTCCAGCAAATTCCCTGCCCTTATCTTGGGTTTTTTATGGCTCCTCTGGGAGGATTATGACCTTCTATCTCCTTTCCACGGAGGGTGGATTTTGTTTGGAAAACATCCTTTTCTAGTGAAGTGTCATAGCCAGTTGGAGTCAATTTTATAAACCTTACTTCTCAAATGTAGTACCAGCAGACTTGTTTTTTACTTATAATGGTGACAAATCCAATAACTATGGAGTGCGTTAACCTCTCTGCTACTTCAGTTTTATGTATTTTGCTGTTTGTTTTCTGAATTTATTTGTCTGAATCGGATCTAACCACTGAGAAACTGAAAACCTCAAGTTTAAGTGCAGACTACTATAAACTACTGTTTTCAAGGCTCTTGTACTGACATACCATTGCTGCAGGGCAAATGTATGTGTGGTTACTCCAGATTATAGTTCTGTCCTTCTAACTGTTGAGGGAAAAATATATAGTTTTAACTGGTTTGTGCATACCAAACCCAATTCCTATGATTTCTATTAGGAGTGGAAGCTATATTCTTTTTTGGAGAAAGTTATGTGCCATTGCTTTCTCTCTGCAAAATAATCTTTCCAACAGAATTCTTTTATCTCAGCCTCTTCCCATGCTGAGCTTCCACCGTCTCTCTTTCAGGAATGGCCTTTAAAATTTATTACAGCTTCTTAGACATTTTGGTGCTGAAATGGGACACAGAGGCATCTCGCTGTAACAGTGTTTCTTTCTGGTTTTTTATTTATTTTAAGACTGGCCTTCTGAGCCCTCTGACTCCTGAAATGCAGCTTCCATCTAAAATGCAACTTCCATTGTTTGCTTTGACAGTTGCTCTGTGCATTCCACTGTTTTCCGGTGGCAGGTGGTTATTTTAAATGGCTCATCCTTGGCCTTTGAGTTTATAATCATTTGGTGATGTGGGCTTGAATTTTTTCTGAGTGAAAAAGGGCTTCAGCCCATGTCTCCTAACTCATGGGTAAGTGCTTCTGCCTCTAGACAAGCACACAAAAATACGCTATTGCTGTTATGAATGTGTCCTCCCCATGCCATGTTTTTCATTGAGCAGAGCTGTGGTTGTTGCTTTGCACTTAAACACAATGCTGTTGGTACCTATTTAAGAATGCTCAGGGCAGAACTACTGTATAGGGCTGCTTCTGGTGCTTTGGGACAGACGTACCTGGTAGCAGGTCCTGAACTACTCAGGTAAGATGAATAAGTTGTAAAATGTAAGTGCATACATGTAACTTGTAGGGATTGCTCTTTCAGCTAAACACCTACATTCTGCAGCAAGTGCAATAAATAGTGACTCTCCAATTTTTCATTCTTTCTTGGATAACCAGTTTGGTAGGTTAGGAGAAAAAAAATAGATGTGATAGGTCCCAATTTTAGTGAGGCTTTTGACGGTGTATCTTTGTAAGCAAAGGAGGAAAATGTGGTAAAGATTAAGGGACCATAAAATAGGTACCTGGTGGCACTGGGGATGGGGACGGACATTAAATTAAGGATTAAAAAAAGTGTGATGTCAGACTTGGAGGGCATATCAAAGGAGTGGTTTTGTAGCCGATTGTGCTTGGCTCACATATGGTGACCATTGTTATTAGTATCTGGGATTATGTATTTAAAAGATGAAGTATGAGATTTACAAAGAAGAGTGAGCGGGGAAGGACTGCAGATGTCTTTTAGTATGATGTTCGAATTCAAAACTTTCTGATAAATAGAAGAAATATTTAAAACTAAGACACTGAAATTCAGTAAAGCCAAATGCAAAGTGTCACACTGGGAGGAGAGAAATACGTGATTACCTGGCAAGCCAGTGGAACTGCAGAAAAGGATGTGTAATTTGTAAAAGTTTTCAGCCTGAAGATGAGGCAAGTATGGTATGTGGTTGCAAAAAAGACATCTTATTCTGGTACGTATTTGCAAGAGTACCATATGTGGAGATTAGGAGGTGGTTACTTTTGCTGTATGTAAGAAGCTCTTATAAAGAAAACACTGAAATTTTTCTCTGTGTCAGATGGAACAAGTAAAAAAGTAATTGGATTCAATTACTGCAAAGTTGCAAGTTGATTTATGTAAGATACTAGGAAAAATTAAATGATGAACCTTATGAAGCACTGAAAGATATATCCAAGGAGGCTTAGAATTTCCTTCACTGTACATTTTTCGCAACAAATTAGATAGAAATCAATCAGGAGTGGTCTTGAAATATTTATCCAACTGTTGTGCAAGGGGAAGAACTTGCTGACCTTTTGAGTCTTCCTTTTCTATGATAATCTGTCTCAAAAATCAATTCCTGCTATTTTGCCTACAAGAAATCCAGCTTCTAAAATTCTCATGTGCATAAAGCTGGTTTTGTGACTGTTTTCCACTTTTTTTTTTCTTTTACATGTTTTCTTTGATTTTTACCTCACACTTGTGTATCTGTGTTGGCTTTAAGGCATGCATAGAGCTGAATGGAGAATGACGTTTTCCTATATTGAAAATATTGAGATTTCTAGAACATTTTTATCTGCTTATGAAGAAAGAAAACTTTTTTTTTTTCAAACAAATTCCATAAAATTTGGGAAAGGTCAATGTAAAATATTTATTTGTATGTGTTTGGCGTGTTTTGATGCCCATCAGTAGTAACACATGGAGAGATAGAGGTGGAATTAAGAGGGAGGAGGAAAAACCTGATGTTGTTATTAAGAGACTAGGTTCGTGTCATTGATTCTGAACAAATACAACAAAACTGCTAGTTAACGCAATGCTAATAAGTGCCTGGGCGACAGAGGTAAGTGTGAGAGTTGGGTTTTGAGCACAGAGTTGGCGTGTAGCAGCACAGAAAACCACTTCAGGCCGCGTTCCTCTCCATGCCAGTGCCCCTGCTTTTGATGTGGCTGCCACATGTGCACGGCCTTGCCAGGACCGAATTAGGCAAGCATTTCATTAGAAAGAAAATTGTCAGCCACTACTTTTACATGCTTCCAAGAAGGACTCCTTCCCTCCACCCCACCCCCACTCCCAATACTGTTATTTGCGGGGAGGAAAGCTTTATGGATAGAAGTCTCATTTCTTGATTGTGTGAATAACTAGAACTACATACAGACTTTGCCGCCTTGATGATAGCAGCGCTAAATAGCAAGGCTTGGACTTCTTTTGATTCCAGTGATGGTTTTGGGTGCTCATTTTCTGGGATGATAGACAGGTCTCTTGGTGTCTTGACTACTATTGTCAGACCTCAGGTTAGCTATAGGGATGACAGCAGGAAGAGAAAATAAATCAGTTAATGAATTTGTGTGAATCATTGCTCGGTATCCATGTTAGAATAACGCTTTCTCACCCTCCTAGCAGGATACGTGACCTCATATGCCCGCAGGAGACTATCTGTTGGATTTGTTCCATTTTGTGTAATTTTGAAATTCATGAAGTTCATTGGAAGGATTAATTATGTATAAGGCATGTGTCCGCATGTTCTTTTCATCTGTGAATGTTACCCTGCATGCAGTTATTAGGGGCCTGATTGGACTGAACATTTTGACAAGAATTCAGTGACAAAAGGGGCCCATTAGTCTTTGAAGTCATGGGCCGAGGAAGAGGAATGCAAGTAACATCAGTAATGACCTCATTTAACTTGTGACAGAGTACAAGATAATCATGAAAGGTCACCGTAATATAACTGCGTTTTACTCTATATGCTGCACTGCTCAGGTTTCCGCCAGTCTGTATTGCAGTTTTAATGAACGCTGAAGTCCTCTTATGCTCAAATAGAGGAAGGATGGACAGAACAACAAAAACAGGAAAGATCCTTCCCTCTCTCGTATACTTAAAAGTGAATTAGCAAAGAGCAAGAGACAATGAAAGACTTTTTATCTACTGTGAGTTTTTCATGGAAAATTTGATTTTTTTACTAAAGGAGCGATCTTGTTAAAAGAAAAAAAAAGTAGTTTCCATAGAAAAGGTTGCCTTTTCATCATAGCTACAAAGCAAAAAGATTTCTCTTTTCAGTCAAAACTGAAAAGCTGTAGGGACAAACAATCTATTCAAAATTGCTAGGGAAAACAAAATATAGTCTGCATTAATAGAACATTTTTGTGAACCTCTAATGCAATTATCCAGCTAGTTTTATGAGCAGCAGGCAAAGAACATTCAGTGGCCAGCTTTGGAAATCCATCTCCTTTCTCCGTAAGAGTTACGCTAAAAGTAACAAAACTCTGGGGAAAGAAAAGACAATAAACAAAACAAAACCAACCATATTGCCTATTTCATACTCTTTCCTTATATTTTTCCCTCTTATGACCCTGTACACTTTTAGATTTTGGAACAGATTTATATAAAAGTACACAAACACCATAAACCAGACAATTCTCCTAGTATTTCTGTCCTGGCAGGAGACAGGAATCACTGCAAGTCTCTTGGAAAAAACCTGTGCTCAGAGGATGCAACTCTCCGTGCAGTCCTCAGAGATTTGAGTATTTTACAAAGGGCTTGGGTCAACATCAAGCTTTTAAGTTACTGGTGTGGATCAGCTATAACTGCGTTTGCGTATTGACGCTACAGGCAGTTTCCATTAGATGCTCATAGGCTGTCTTTCCCTCTTCTGTTTTGTTTCTTAGCCGTGTCTTTTCAACAGTTAACTTTTACGGTTTCGGCAGCTTCCACTTGAGGTTTGCAGACATCTCCAGTCAGGATGAATTGTCATCCACACGGACAGACCTTTTCATCAGTTTTTTTGGAATAAAGAATATTTTGCCATCAGCACGAGAAAGGATGATGTTTCCTTTGTTTAGCCCTCGTTGGGAATGTTTTGAACAGACGCAGCCCACAAGGGCTTGATTTCCAAAAACAGTTCTAGATTGTGCCATCAGCTTATTCCCCTCCTGTACAAAAATGGCTTTGTGTTTGTTTTAAGTAGCAAGCAGTCTAACAGCCAAGGTTGTATGCACAGTCAATTTTGTGTGGACCCGTTTACAGAGGATGGCAAATCTACATCTCTGTGGACCTGGGGTTCATCAGAATTGAGATACTTCCACGTTGTGCCTCAGAACTAAAGTAACCCTGTAATATGTAAACCCTCCCATTATGCACGAAGCATACCACGTTTGAGAGACCAGTGAAGCAGGAGATATGTATGATGTAAGGTCTTGTTTACGCTTTATGCACAGCAGACAAAGTTATTTGGAAATCCGCATGCTTTTGTGATTTCTTCATGCTATTTGGTATTACGTAAGTACCAATGACAGTAACCACCGTGCGCTCAATGTTCTCCATTGATCACACCAACACTGTACGAGTTGCCACGCGGCGGTGACTAAGCTTTGCGGATCCTGCTTTGTGATGCATTGATTGCAGGATCAAACACGGTATGGGTTTCTCAGGCTCATTCCTTCTGCTCGTACTTCGTAGTCCTCGTCAAGAGTTTTTGAAGGGATATTTCTCATCCCCACCCCTAAAATGTTGAGCAATGCTACAAATTTTTATTCCACAGGTCTGCTTGAATATCCAAAGAGTTGACACTTATTTCACAATAGCTGGATGTTTGAAAACATTCAAGTGTGTAGAAATACTGTTATACTAATTTAAATGTCCCACAGTCAAGTCTTGCAGTTGTTTTCTTGCAACACGTGTCCCTTACTGGAAGCAAAACAAGTGGGGCTAGTGGAAAACATGTGACTTTATCCATTATTTACATCTCCTTTCCACCCCCACCAGCCAACACAGTTTGAACATGAAAGTCACTGGAGAACAGCAGCCTATAAATATTCAGAGAAATCCAGGCAGGGCAAAAAAGTTGCAAAAACCTTTGACTAACAGTTCACAGACCCCGAGAGTTCGGACTAACCACTGCTGGCCAGGGACACAAGCTGAATTCAAACAAAGACTGATTTTATTTTTGTGGTTGGACATGAATGTTTTGCACAACACTGATTGAGGCCACTTTGAAAACTGGGCCAGGGTTGTAAAATAACCTATTTACTGCAGCGTGCATTGTATTTGAAAACACAATGAAGCCTTGTAGATTCTGACTGGGTTTGGTAGAGACCTTACAGCTGAAAAAGCTCTTCTGGCTATGAGGAGCCTTGTGGGACCTTGCTTATTTTATTTGTTGCCTTTGATTAGGTGAGGTAAAGTGGTTTGAACACAAAGCAAGGAATTGGGTATTTTTAAGTTCTCATTCCAGTTTTCCCATTGATTTTTCTCTTTGACCTTTGGCAAGTCACTTAACCTTTTGGCCCTTTGATTTTTTTTACCCAAAGAACTGGGATAAGACTGTGCTACTCAGACAGCTTGGTGTGATGACTAATGAATTAACGTTAATAAATTAATAATTGTAAAGCCTGTAGTACATGAAATGCCTTATGTTAGTTAGTGGTAAACGATACAGGAGTCTCATGAGTCTGTACAGCGTTGTCTTTGTATGGCAAAGTCTCCTCCCATTGATTTATTTTGGAGCCTCAGTTGAACCTAAGCTTGAGCTTGGGGATTGGACTTGTGACCCATGGCACTGGCGGTGTGATGACCTTCTGCCTGAGGCAGAACACCAGGAACTGGAGTCTTAAAAGTACGTAGGTGTTGAAAGATGCAGATTGGCAATTTCGGAGCTTCACACAAGGGTGTAAGTGCCTGAAGTCCATTGATCTTTGTGGAGCCGCCTCAGAGCCTGTCTACAGGTCAGACAGTCAACTGCTCCTGAAATGAGATGAAACCCTTGTTCTCCAGTGTGGGGCCATCTGAGGAAACTCGGGCATCTCAAGGATAGTCCCCGGTCTGGCTAAGGGCGTGGGGGAGCAAAGGCATATACTCGCTCCTCAGGGGAGGAGGCACAACCTGCCTGCCCAGGCTCCCTCCAGTGCAGCAAGAAGTAAGTGGCTTTGCTTGACTACCTGACGTTGTTGGTCGGTCTTTTCATTAGACAGTTCATTTTGTTATGTCTTGCACAGCCGATCGAAGTGCCTGCCTGCCCTGGAAGTACTAGCGGTTTGAGATCTGAAGGAAGCGTTGTCTGTCGAGACTGAGTCTCAGCCGAGGGACTGGCCCTCCTCATCACCCTGCTGAGACTTGGCTGTTGGTGGCAGGCTGTGCAGGTCATGGCTCCCTTGTCCTTTTTCCAGTCATTCTGGGGTCTGACGGAAAACCTAACTAAAATATCTGCTTTGGTTAAAAAAAAAAAAAAAANAAAAAAAAAAAAAAAAAGCCGGTCTTGACTAAATTCTAATAACAAAGGCAAAAATAGAGTGGGAGGGAGGCGGGGGGCAGAATAGACAGGTAGATAATTTACTATAACAAATTTGCTTTCAGATATAGCTTAGGCCCTAAACAGGTGAGAAAGAAGCCAAACTGCTACAAATCTACTCTGCATGATCTGCCTCCATATATTTATATGTCGTCTGGGTGACTTCCACGCAGAACAAGCCATGATAGAAATCTTTCATTTAATTAAAATTGATTTTAAAATTCCCTTGATCAATAATGAGTTAAAATTCATCCCAGCAGTGATGGGAACAGCAAACCTTCTGAGAAAAGCTTTCAGGCCAGTGGTTTTGGCTCTGGAGACTGGGTCTTGCCTGAAATTATCCCTGTCTTGGCTCCAGGCTCTGTGGTGCTTGGCACATTATGGTTTACCCTATAGCCCAGCTTGTCAACCCACCCATATGAAAAGCTGAGACATCCAGGCTAAAGGTCTCTTTCTTTTTCTGCCTTTTTCAATATAGATGCTTTAAACATCAAACTCTTCGTAACATCTCTTGCCTTCAGGTTGGTAGTGCCTGCTAGGCTTCAAAAAGAAATTAGTATTTTGTGGAAAATGGCCCAATATTTCTTCTTTGATTCCTACGCTAAAGCCTCTCTAATCCTTTTGAAGTGCTCACTCAACTGGCAGAATGGGGTAAATTATTAGTAAAATGATATTTAACAGCTGAGTTTAAAAAAAAATTGCAAAAGGGTCCCTCTGCATTTAAGTTTTATACCCCTGAAGAAGAAAGATCCAAAGCAAAAATGTATAATGTAATAGAACATAGTTTATGTAACCTTTTGTAACAGAAATTTGAGAGATTAATAAAGATCGGCTTCAAATGACAGTAATACCCTGTTGTTCACACTCCAGGGTGCTTCCTAATTAATTGTCTCAAGCCTTCACTGAGAGATACTTTACCAAAAGTGCTGTGATCAAGGAAAATGAAGAGTCTAGAGAACTCACTTGGTGTTACTTCTCTCCTGAGAGTTACTCATTTGGTCCCACACCAGCACGTGATGAGAACTTGGTTCCTGATCAGGCAACTGGATCACCCTGCTTGAGTTCCTTTGGAGCCACATGGACTTGAAATAACAAATTAACACCGAGGATCTGATAGCAGGATTGGGGCTCTCATTAACTCCGGACTAGAATAAATGCAGAAGGTAGCACCAGAGTGATTTAAATTTAAAAAAAAAAAAGAAAAAAGTCAACTGTGTAACTAATGTGTAAATAACAGCGGTTTAGATAGTTTCATACAGAGTGAAACTGGGGTGCTGTAAAGAGTACCTTGAACAGGAATTACAGAAAACTGTTCCAAGCAAATAGGTCCAGTGTCAAACAGGAGGAGAGGAAACGTCAGCGGTAGTAGAAAGGTCTGGCATGGTGTCTGATGGGGTGGGTACGTGTTACCTTTTTATTCCCTTGTTAGGGGAAACTGGTCTACTGAATTGCTAATTTGCATTTTGTGTTGAAAAATATTGTGAGATGATTTGCTGTTGTTTGCTGCCTTTTATAGAAGTGTCGCATACATAAAGATGCCATGATGAGCAAATGTGTTCGGAAGCAGAGAAACAGGCACCCCCCATAACATTCCCTAGCATGTGGAAAAGGGTATACAGTGCAATAATCGCTCGGTTTAAATTAAGTCTATAACATTGAAAGTATTGTATAAAATTAGTAAGCCCTGTGATAATAGGACTTCTTTTGCTATTTGAAAGAAATTTTAGACGCCTTCATGTTAGTAGGGGAGCTAATAATTTCTTAATATGAAGATTTTAAACCCTAAAAGATCATAATTCTTAAGCAAGCAACAACAACAAAATCCTTGATAAGGTATTTAACTTCTATATCTATTCACAGTCTGCCCTGGAATAATAATAAATAACAATACCTATTGCTACCTCTGTGGCACTTGTATGTAAAGGTCTCGGAAGCACCCTGGAGTCAGTCATTCCGTGAGTCGCGCAGTGCCCCAGCGATGGAGCTGGCTGTGATTCCAGTACCTGTGCGACAGATGAGTACCGTGAGCCTGAGAAATGTTACGCCACTTGCTGGCTGTGCTGCCGCCAGCTGATGACAGCGGCAGGAATAGACTCCGCGTCTCCCAGCTTCCATGCTCTCACCTCTAGACAGCACCGATCTGCCTGCAACAATTCCTTTGGCAATGTTGTTTTTTTTTTTTAATACCTACATTATCACATTTTTACAGAGCCAGTAAAAGTAGCCAAAGAGAACTTGTTTTACTTTGTGATGAGAAACATTTTTCACAGCTCTGCTTGGTAATAGAATTAGATGCTTGATGCTTTTTCAGTCACGCAGGTTGTGGCCAGGGACTTGTTCTATGCTTGCTGCAGCGCAGTTTCCCTGAGCATCTAGGATGCGTTGCAGGAAAATTCCACTCTGTCCCCCAGATGGGACTTCAGGCCGTCTTGCACTGTGGTACCCTGTGTTCAAGCTACTTGTTCCGTGAGATGACTGGAACTCTTGCCTTCCCGTTTTTCCATTCTCCCTTTCCCCCATCCCTCTGCTCCCAAACAACTAAAAAATATTGCAGGTAATGTGTTCTGACTGTTGATTTCTTCTGCTTGTCTTCCTTAGCCCTGGAAGTAGGAAAAAGAGCCTCTTAAACAACCAGTAGGATCAAACACAAATGGCTTTCTTAAATTTGCTTATTTATATAGAAGAAAATTCAGTAGCTGTTGGAATTTTTGTTTTTCTCAAGTGGTTCCTTCTGTGGGGCATGTTCTGACTGGACAGTATGAGCACTAGTTTGTATTTCTTGTGGGGAAAAAAACTATTGTCAGAAAGGCAGGAAAGAATTTACTGTGATTTTTTTTTTTTTTTTTTTCTTTCCACTCTCCTGATACAGTATTCCACAGTGGAACATAAGGCTGTTAAATCCTTGCTAATAATGTAGTTCCAGTGACTGTGCAAAGAAATGTCAAAATGTTAATATAGTCATCAAAAGCTCCCATGCTGCCTCAGCTATTTGAATCTATTTCAGACAGAAGAGAGTTCTGATCAGAGGAACAGTTCCTTGCTTGAAGTTTAAATATGCTTCATTTTCTGTGAAGGCATTTTGGAGCCTGTACCTTCCTTCCTAAAGACATATTTGGGGGGAACATTTGCCAACTTAACCCCCATTTTCCCTCCTCACCCACACACCTGCTATTTGTTTCTCTGCTGCTCCATCCTTGTAGTTGTGCCATTATAGTTGTTGCTCGTTGCCACAAGGGAACTGGGTGCGTAAAGCCTGGGGTAATTGAAGGGAAATGGCAGACAGACAAATGTAATTGCCTGAGTTTTCATTTTGGCTAGTATATGTTAATGAATAGGTATGAAAACAAAAGCTTTCATATATTTCAGGATGAAAAATGGCCAGTGCCTGGATTTCCAAATGGCGTGAAGAGCAGGACCTCTGAACAGCCTGATGCCACCCGCCCCTGCTGCAACGGGAAGCTTGGTGAGCCCCACTTCAGAGTAGAGAGACTTGTGAGTAACCACCACCACCTCCTGGGTGAGGACTTTTGTCCTGTTTATTTTGTCGTAATTTTATTACCGAACATAATTTCAAGTTACCTAGGCAAGTTCATTAAAAGATACGTGTTTTTCCATAATAAAAACAAGAATATCTATCATCTTAGCTATAGAGAAATGGTGCTTATTTCCTACATCTAATTGTGTTTTGATTGGAGATGAAAATGGACAGTGCTTCCCGGAAGAAAGCTTGACCCTGCACAAGACAATATTGGAGGCAATTTAGGGATTATAGTTTGTGTTTTCTGAAATCATTGTCTGTTGTGTGGAAAATTCAGTTTCAGAAAGTTCACAAAATTGGCCAGAGAGAGAGAGATTCCACTACTTTCAATCATCAAGCAGTTGGTGTAGATGAAAGGCCTTGTTGTCTTTGTCTTAGAATTTCTGCCTCAGCCTTATTGCTTGTGAGCCATGTACTTATTGCCTGTAGATCTGAAAACAGCACCAAAGTCTTGGCAAGTTATTTTATTTGGTGTATCTGGTGTGTTGCAAAAGGGCTTATAGAGCTTACCTGCTTCAAAGGCAGAAAGCTTTAGACAATGGTTTGAGAAAGCTGAGAGAAAAGAAAAACAGCAGTAGCTGCTGGATCTGGTTTTCTAGTGCATCCTTTTCGGGGGTGTTATCAGGTCCCTGGGACACACCGTGTTCTCTTACTCTCTGGAGTTCCCTTGTGGTTGCTTTTTGTCTCTTGCTCTCAGGACCCTTTTGACCATCTGTGGCTTGTGGAGAATATGAAAGCTCCTTCCTGTGTCCAAGATCAATAGCTTTAAAAAGGGACCACAAGAAACCACTAATCATCTTTTCCACCAGGCATGATTAATTTCTGAAGTGCTTCAGCTAGTTCCCTTTGAAGTTCCGTTTGCATTTTTTTAATTTTTTTTTTTTTTTTTTTCCAGCAAGTGTCCAAAACTCAGAAGCCCACCCACATGTGTCCTGCAATAGGCTGGGGCTGGCGACGACTCTTCCAGAGTCTATGCTGTTTGGACGTGGGTGGGCCATAGCACTTTTTGGAAAGCTCTCCCAGATCCTGGAAATAAGATTTCAAAAGCCAGTTGAGATGTTTCCCAAAGCACCCTGGCTTCAGTGGAAAGCGGTGCTGCTTTCCTGTCTGGATCTTGGATTAAGAAAAGAAGGAAAAGGGATGGGAGGAAAAAAAACACAAACCCCAAACAGCCACTCTACAAACTTAAATTGAATGCGGTTCAATTCCTCAGCTCCACTCCAACTGAATAAGAGAGTGACTGAGAGAAGCTACATCCCCACAACCACCTCCTCTTTATGTGAATAAATAAGACATCCCAGCAGTACTGAGGCTGGGCCAGTGGAAAGATTTCTTTTTCTTATTTTTTTATTTTTAAATATTATTTTTAAAGTTACTTAGTCATCCACAAATCCACCTGGTCTCTCTTCCTGCTTCTGCTGCGCACCACAGCAACACTGAGGGCTGCTATTACTACGGCATTACTTGCAGGAGGAGCGATTACATGTAAGGGGTGTGAACTGGTTCCCTGGAATTCCGAAGCTACACAAATTCAACACTGTTGCCTTTGCAAGTACCAAAAAAATGGTTGTACTGCCAAATGGGTGATGTGGTATTGGCTCACTCAGAAATGCGCACGCCAGCATATCAGCGTGGATACGTACATGAGCCTCAACATTGCTTCCAGTTGTATTTGGCCAGAATTATCTACTACATCTTTGGCATTCAGAGATGTACACTTGTATACAAGCCACTGATGGCCGACTTGTAGCTGATTGTTGCTCGGCTTGCAGGTACAACTAAACATATGTGTAGATTTCCTCCTTTGCACAGATACATTTCTAATCATCAGATTTTGAAAATGTGTTGTGTTGCATGTGTGTCTCAAAAATGCATGCTACTCTTGTAAGACTGGCACGGAGTGCTAGGTAAGGAAGGCATCCATAATCTGTTGCCAGGAGATCCCTGTTTGAAAACAGGAGCTGGCTATCATTTATTTTTAATATATTGGATTTGTTTATTTTTCTTTCATGTGCATCTCGGTCGTAACCACTTCTGGCTGCTACAGAAGTGCTGAGGCTCTACCAAAAAGTCTGTTTTCAGACTTTCATTTTTGCAGCATTAGTTAGGATGGAACTGAAATGTAATGAGTAAGCTTGAGCTGGCAAGGTTTCTTACCCAAATGTATCGGCTTATGAATTTCTGGGCATCTGTGCTCAATATGAAGCACCTGCTCATGTAAGGTATGTTCTGTAAAGATTGGATGATGGCCCAATTGGAAAGGAAGATTACCCACATTTAAGAAAAAATACCTGTTGAGCAGTGAGCAGAGAAGCACATGGCTCTACAATACACAGGAATACCAGGAATGGGAAGAAAGTCTCTACAACAGGAAAAGAGAAATGTACACATGAAATGAAAACGTTCTGTAGTGATTACAGTAAACTGCTAATGTGCAAAACAGAGGAAAGTGGTTCCCTCTGTGTTTCTGGAAGTGTGAAATGCATTTTGTGCTGTCTCTTGAGGGTGACCCACTTATAAAGCAGTTGAATGATGACAGTAGACTTCAGTGAGGCTAAAACTAAATAGATACAGCTGTAGACGTCTTCATAAAAGAGAATCTCCCAGGAAATAAGTCTGTTAGGGAGTCCTGGCCTTGTTCTTCGTTAATACTGAACGCAGTTTCTCCTGGACTTACTTGAGATGTGTGTTTGTCAAACTGAGCATAGAAATTATGCTCCATTTAATTCCATTCTCCCTTGTTTCTCTCTCCTCCATCACATGTAAGGAGACCGTTTCTGTTGTATCTTTTAAGGTTGCTTTTCATCTCCCAGAATGGGATGAGATCTCTGTTCTCTGGGCACTTCATGTTCCAGGGTTTCATGGGTAAAGCTCGCGCTTCTGGTGTCATCTTCCTCTTCCTTGTGGCTGGACGTTACGGGGGGATCGTTGCCAACGTGTTTTGGAGTACACACGTAAACTGGTGTTTTCAAGCCTTGTAAGAATCAGGTGGCAAAAGACAGCCTTCATTGAATTATGTGATAAATAATCTAGAAATATTTATATTTTTTTTCATATTGTAAAAGGAAAAAAAAAGTATTAGTATTGGATTTTCATATGCTGGTCACCCAGTGTGAAACAGAGTTGCCTGCATGGTGGTCCCCGATTTCTCTATTAATTTGATGTTAATTTGGCTGATATCCAAATAAGGACTTAAAGTGAAATTCTGTCCCCAAGAAAGAAAATGGCAGCGTTGCCAAGTCTTGGATTGTCACTGAGACCTTTTATGGATTTATTGCCTAGGAAAATATGGGATTTGGAAGCTAGCTGTTAGTGCGGAGACCATTTGAAATCATCGACTCCAATTGCTTGGCATTCTCCTATTTTCAAAACAGGCATGTGATTTTTCTGTCCTAATTTGGAAGTGGGGAAAATATTTGTTTCTGGGGCTGTAAACTTGTATTAAATACCAAGTTTCATTCAAATTCAAATACTTAGAGATGAGTTTTGACCCCCTAAGGCTCACCAAGCCCCCCCTGAAAAGAATGGAACCATGTATTTAGAGAGTGGGGATGGCAGTCTTTAGGAAAAGGCTGCCAACCCATTTATTCCCCTCCTTCTCCTTGTGTGCCATACAACTATTCCTTGAGGTGTCTTTGCACAATAGATTTTATTGTTAATTGTCCATTTACTGCAAAAGCATCCTTGCACCTGCTGCAGTGGCTCCTGGCAAGGAATTTGGAGGACAAGTACTTCTGCTGAAAGTTGTAGGGTATTTTAAGGGTTCGGTCTTTTCCCTGTGAAGCCCTATCACAGTACCTTTTTCCCGTTATTTTCCTCCCGGCTTACGTGCCTCAGCCCGTAGAACAGAGGTTGGTTTGTCTCATGAGGACTGAGGACCTAATTCACAGCTAGAGGCATCTTTTATGACTTTTTGACATGTTGTTTTGCCCCTTGTGCCAGCGCAACATGGGCACAGTGAGTAAATGAGATTCTGCCGAATCAGAATGCGGGCAGCATTTCCCCAGTCTGCCAGGCGATGAAAGGTGAAGGTGGCAGAATATTAGGTCTGGCATTGGCTTCTTGGATGATATTTCTTTAATATAATGAATAATTTTAAGTTTTTTTCTTTTTTTTCCTTTTTTTTTTTTTTTTTCTTTTCCCTGCCTGCCATCCACTACAAGTTTTCCTTTCCTATTTTGGGGGGGGTTGATCGATGAAGCTGTGGTCTAAGTGAAGTTGGTAAGAGCAGAGTTTCATCACGCCCACAGAAATTATGGCTGGTGGTGCACTGTTTCTGTCCAAATGTTTCACTGAAGCTGTAGCCATTGTATTGAGCTGCATTTTCTCCCGGAATGGTTTTAAAATGGTTGGCAAGAGAGGATCTCGGGCCCTTCAAATCTCACCCCACTCCCCAGTAAACTTAATGTTGCTATTGAACATTTTGGGTGGAAAAATAATGCTTTAAAAATAGCTTCAAAAGACTATGAATGTAAAAATGTTAAGAGGTTTTCCCTATGGTTGTTTAGTGTCTTAATCTTGTGCTTGGAAATGCTATTTTGGATGCATGTGTGAAATGGCGGGGGCTTCCCTCCTCCCCCCCCTCCCCGTAGACAATCTATTTTCTTTCTTGTGGAGAAAGAGGCTTTGCAAAAAGAAAGGAGATAAAGAGAGGGCTCCATCACTGTAAGGGATAGATGATGGAGTGCTAATATTGGCACACGTACAGGTCTGTCTTTTATTTGGGGCTAACCGAGTGCATTGTGCCTGTGCCTCTGTCAGGCAGCGTCTGCCTTGGCACCAGAGCTCCCTAATATTCATGAAACTTATAAAGCGCACGAAGATACGTTTCCTTCTCTTCCCCTCCTTCACCCCTTCTTTTGAAACCTTTAGGTGTTGACTGGTGGCTCACTATAGCACTTAGTATGTTACCACCCATTCACACCTCTACTTGTCTACTGTCCCCACCTCCTCTCACACTTCTCTTGCTGTAATGATGTGTTGCAGAAATAAATTGTGTTGCACAATGAACGCGTAGAATGAACAAGGGGGTATTTAAAAGCTGAGAAACAGGAGAACTAGTGTGGAAAGAGAGAGAGAGGGAAGTGCTTTTGGCACATTGAGCTGGTAGTGTATTATAATTCAAGTAGATGACTGCTGCGCCGGAGTGATTATAACATTGATTTGAATGCTGGAAGTTGAATTTAACGGGAAGGGACTGGGAAGGCCAGGGCTTGGGGTGCTGCTTGAGAGTCTGCGAGATCAGAGTGTCGCTTCTCTACTTTGCTTTAGGATCTGTATGAGAAAGGATTTTTTTTT
>VYZM01018899.1:1103969-1136583 GCA_013398915.1 Dromas ardeola | reverse complement strand
TTTTTTTTTTTTTTTTTTTTTTTTTTTTTTTTTTTTTACATTTGTTTTGGGCTTGTTTTCTTTCCCCTCACTCACATCTGTACCCAAAGAAGGTCCTGGGCAGGTCCTGCTGAAACGTGGATCCTTAAAAACCCCACTCAGCACCTTGGAGATTTTACTTTCTTTTCCTCGGTGTGAGGGATAGGAGACTTTCTGAGAGAGAGAAATGAGTTGAAATAAATATTTAGTGTTTCAGCCATGCAATTGTAACACTTTCCTGTAATTCCATGACTCTTTGGTAAGATTATACCCCTTGATCATGCTTCGAATGAGCCAAGGCTGCGCTTTGCATTCACAGCATGACCGGACACCGGGCAACTCTCGCATTCCACGTGCAAACCTCCTTTCCTCGCTCCTCGGAAGCTGGTGCTGCGAGAGATGGCACAAAACTTCATTATTTTCTTTCCAATTTGGTTAAATTTCAGTGAGCTCCCAATCTGAAATGATGGCTTGCCCTTAAAGAGCTGGTTGTACTTGACAAGCGTGTGGCAGTACTTCATTAATTACAAGCAGCCCTTCCCAGCACAACCTCACTTAGGTAGAGTATTTGTTCAGCGCACATAATTATCTCTCTTTCGTTCTCTCTCTCGTATTGATTCATGTGGAAAAATATGATTAAAACATGAACATCTACAAATGATTCAGAATAACAAGAGAGGAAAGGCCATTGTTTTTTTGCACTGACTATACCAGATTACTATAATTACAGCTGAATGGTTATACATTTCTCTGTGGCCCCCCCCCCTCCCCAAGACTGTATGCTGCTTCACAGCCTCGATGTACCATTTAAAAGTACAAATGTATAAAAGAAATATCCTCTTAAGGATGTTTCTTTGACCCATTAAGAACCTTTACCTTGGCACTTGCACATGTAATCTCTGGCATAAGGTCATGCGAAGCGGGTGTAGGGATAGGAAAAGAAACACCAACCCTTCAGACATCTGTTCTGGTGTTTCGGCCAAGAACGGGAGGGGAGGCTGTGCCAGTTCGGCAGCCGCTCCCGCAGATTGCAGTCGGCTTGCTTTTGATGCCAGCGTTAATAATGTGGGCTTCCCGCTGAGGGGGTGGCACTGCCAGATTCCTAATTAGAATCCACTAAAAGCTGCAAAGGGTGAAGTGGTCATTTCTTTCCACCTCCCACGTCTTCATCTCTTCTCCCGGTAGATTTGTTTCGCCTCATGTTTATTTTGGCCACTTAGCCCAATAGAGAAGAGCGGGTCAGGGTCCTGTGTGCTCTTGCCTTGGTCTCGAATTAAACAACTGGAAATTTTGATCTGCTGAACCCCTCAGGAAGGCCTGATTCGCCGCCGCGTGTGTGGAGATGACAGAACTAATTTCACACTTCATCCATTGTGCGCAGTGGGTTCACTTGTTGTTTGCTCTTGCAGCTGGTGCAGACTCCTAAGACGGGACATCATTTTCCTCTTCTGTTGTGATACGGACTACGTTGGAAAAGCCTAGTTCAGAGAGCAAGAACATGTCAGGTGTATCTCATTGGCAGTTCTTCCTCCCTCTTAAGAGGCTGTAAATACTATTCCAGAGGTCTTGTTTGCTCCTGAATGGCTTCAGGCCACTTTTTTGGTCAGTTCTGGATCGATCGGCCGATTTGGAGATCCTTGAAAAGGGTCTGGCAACTGAGGCTGAGAAATAATTGCGTTGTAGGACTGTTGGCATGAAGTGTTGCTGGGTACGTGTGCCCACGTCCTCGGGGAGAACAAGCCTGGGAGCAGGCAGGACACAGAAGCCCAGCTCGGAGAGAGCAGACCAGAATAGCACAAACCAGCCTGGATGTACTGTGGCCACCCTTCTCAGACGGGGTGGTGGCACTTCCCAGGAGCTCTGTCATGATAGAAAGGGTGACGAGTTTGATGAAAGGTGGAATAACAGCTTTCAGGATAAGGGGGTTTTGTTATTTTTCCCCCCCCTTCCCCCTGCTTACTCTTCTGTTTACTTTTCTTAAGAAGGGGCCTTGTAGAAGTTTGTTACAGATCTGTTTCTCTCTGGTTGCTTGAGGAAGGAATGGGATTAGTTGTATGAAAAAACAGGTAAAATGCAACCTGCAAAACATGGGCCAAAGAGTTCAGCAGGAATCGCAGCCCTGAGCCTGAAGTGAATGTCGCCGGAGCCCTCGTAAGGAACGCGCACCACGCTCTTCTTGACATGAAACAGGGCATTCGGCTTTTGCGTGTAAGATTTTGAGTTGCAAACCTGGAACTTGGGCAGCACAAAGCTGCTTATGAATCAAAACTGAAGAAAGGAGTCCCGTGAAGCCTTGCCAGCTGAAATTTCTGACTTCCTTGGCTTTACCCATAATTTGCTGTTAGAAAACCTGTGATCAGGTTTTAGCCTGTGAGCCAGAAGCAGCCAACTAATCAGGAGCCTTTCTCATCGCCCGATTAAATGAAGTCCTTCATACTGTCCTGCCTTTTGATCAGTAACGCAATATGATGCATATTCCAGTAATTGTGAATGCAGAACAATGAGTCTTCTGCCAGAAGTATTTTAACACAACTGCGCTGCCCACTGCAAACAGCATTGGATTAGCTGACCTTCGTGATGGAAGGGGAATTCTCTTTCTTGATGTCCGTGAAATACTTACCATGAGCCAGTAAATACCTTCTAGTTTGCATGTTATTTCAGTTCCTTTCTATTTACGTCCTATAAAATACAACAATGCCAGCTCTCTTTTTGGCTATCTGCTAACAAGGACATAATATTTATAATAAATATTTTGGAAAATTCCTGTAACATATGTATGGATATAAATGAGAAGGAGATGAAAAGCTGAAAAAAGTCC
This sequence comes from Dromas ardeola, assembly GCA_013398915.1. Classification (NCBI taxonomy): domain Eukaryota; kingdom Metazoa; phylum Chordata; class Aves; order Charadriiformes; family Dromadidae; genus Dromas; species Dromas ardeola. The sequence goes on along the minus strand of VYZM01018899.1, from coordinate 1,133,747 downwards.
AGGTTTCAGGCAGGGTGAGACAGCAAGGGAAAGAAGAAGATTTTCTGAGAGACAGTAAACGTGTATCTTTTTGTTTGGTAATATGGTATCCATGTAATGTCTCTGAAATGGCCACAGTTAAAGTTCATGCTACATTAGGAAAGCAAAGTGGTTTACATTGAAACTTAATAGAAGTCAATTGTGTTTGAAACATCTGATGCAGAAATAAAACACCTTATGTTTTATGGGAGCGAGGAGCTGCATATTTGGCACTCGTTCTTCTTTCTGAACACGTGTGCGCTCTCTATCAGTTTGAGATAATCCAGGTCTGGCTCCTGCCCAGTCGCTCCTAACCAGAATTACGCGAGAGCTGCTGCACTCCCTGTATGCGTGCACACACACACGCACACACAGAGGCACGCGCTCCCTCTTGAACCACAAAGTACCTTGAGTGAGAATTGGCGTCATTTACAAATCTTCCGCCTTCCAAGAGAGCATTATTAACAACGGCTATCTCTTCCTTCATCAACGTGGTATTTTTTCATTTGGGAAGAGTCTGGGATTTTCCCCCCGTGTTTTTTTGCTGTTACTCAATGGTTCCCTGATGCAAACTTCAAACTTTCGAAGTTCCCATCAAAGTGCAGTCTATATAGGACTGCTGCTGCTTTGTTTGACCCACTCACCTAGACAACCAAGAAATGCAGTTTCACTGACAAAACCACTCTATTTTATAGATAGGTACAGATAGGAATTGATCCTCCAACTGAACGAAGATTTCTTGTGGACATCTTCCAACTTCTGTTGCCGCTTACACTTAATTACGTAGTTATTTTCTTATGCCTCTAGTTGACAGGCACAGATTTTTACATTTTTGCATTCAAACTGAAATGTGAACCTCTGTTCTTTGCTGCATTAGATGTGTGCAGGGGGATCTGAACGCAATCTGTGAAAATGTAATCTATAATTTACAAATACTAGTGCATTTCTGCACCCTCTTCCTTCTGAGGGTCTGAAAGTCAATTTAATTAGCTATTGCAATATCCTGTTTGGCAGATTAGTTAGAATTTGGATTTTATGACAAGATTAATGTTTTTTTTTCTTACAAGGTTGTATGACAACTCTACAACAGAACTGAAAATGATAACCAGAGCTCCAAATCCATAGTTTGGTGCTTTCCCTATTGCTTCGTACCTCCTCCCTTCAAAATTTGACAGTGTTTTCACTGGGAGCAAGTAGCAAACTTTATCCAATCACATACTTATTTTAGATGCAAACTAATTTACTCAATAACTTTAAGTAAATGATATGTTTGGCTTTTTCTTGTCGAAGGTAAGCTAACGTGTGAAAATTTGTAAGAGACTCCGTTAGCAGCCAAGAAAAGGCAAGAAAATGTGAGCTCGTTTGCCAGAGTTAAGACTGTATAGATTTAGTCAAATCTTTCACAATAATCCTTTTATTTTTTAATATAAATCTAACTTTTGATGGGCATCTAAATGGAAGTAATTTGTTTAATAAATTCTCTTCTTTGTTTACTGACAGAAACAGAACACTTTTCAGTGGGAGACTTAGACGTTAATTTGTTTTGTACAGCTAACAGTGGTTAGACCTAGCAGCGTTTTCTATGCTTTCAGTGCATTTTAGTTTGCTGTTAAGGGTAGAATTTGGATAGGGCCTTTGCAATTCACATATTCTACCTTAATTATGTGAGTCTAACTTGACTTTTCCAATTGATGATACGTTATTGGAAACCGGGATTTGTCTAGAGTCTTGATCTGTGCAAGACATGGAAATCAGGTTGTTATGTTTCACATACCAGTATAGTAAAGCATATTCCCCTAACAGCTATTGCTAATAAATAGGAATCAGTCAGTGTTGTACTATGTTATATTAGGCCAGTTTCACAAATAGGAGAACAATATGTTTTGTGAAACAATCTAAAGTGTGTGGAAAACCTCATCCCAAAGGGGAATGTGATAAAGCAATGAACTTCTTATGTCGGATTTTTAAACTCTGCTGGAGCGTTACCTTTCCTTGGGGATTAATTTCCATAGCACTGAAGCTGTAAGTCACCTTCCGCTACCACGCTTTGTTTTTGTTGGCTCTCTTGGAGGTTTTCCTTTTTCTTTTGCAAAACTTTGGTGAGTATGCGAAGGCAATCCGGTTAGCTGTGCACGAAAGTGTGAGGAAGGCAAATCTGTCTGTAAAGAGGAATGGATATTGTTCTGCGTGCTCGGGTAGTACCTTGTATAGTCCAATATTTGTCATGAGTAAGGAAACAGACTCTGCTCCAGAAAGAATTAGGTGCTGAGCACAGAACTGGAAAGGAGCTTAAGTGTAGAGCTAATGTAGAGTGTAGAGCTGTATTTTGAAGGCTAGTCCTTTCTGAATATGTCTTCAAGATTCAAAAGTCTACACAGTGAAATTTCTTTGTCATTTTAACTGTGGCTGCTCTGAGCTTTGAGTAATTGTTGTGGTTTTGTTTTTTTTTTGTTGGGTTGTTTTGGTTTTTTTTGTAACACAAGAATGATTCAGTTTGAGGCTTTCAGCGTTTCCATTTCTATCCTTATTTGTCCATCTTTTTCTTTCTCTTTTATAAGAACAACTCCAAAAAAACCAAGGAAATGAAATAATAGTAACCCTCCCTATGTTAATGCAAATTTAAAACCATTTGAATCCACAGCATAAGGCAGGAAATGCAAGGTTTCTCACATCAACTTTAATATTGTCATAAAAAACAGACGGTGCTGTGGCTAAATGTCAGTCCTACCTGGGTTTTCTCAATATTTTCCCTAAAGCCACAGTTCTTGGCATTCTAGAATTGGGTGAATATCTGGTCCTCCCAGATGAAAGAGAAAATGTAGGAACTTGAGCAAAAATAGTGATTTAAAGCTTGTAAAGAAGCTATGTGACTATTATTTTAAAATTGATTTTTTTTTTTTTTTTTAAAGACTAGCTCCATGGCCTTTAAGTCCTGAGTCCTGATTTTTGAGTGCTCCGATTTGACAGTCCTGCAGTAATCTGAAGTGGAAAGCCATTCCTGGTAGGGAAGAACTGACCCAAACACCCCAGTTCTGCCACAGTGTTTGCTCTGTAAGTGGGCCCAGGGTAAAAGCGAGACTTAATATTGCCCTGCGCCAAAAGCCAGAGGGAGAAAGACATTCACTGGACGGTGTGGGCTCTCAGTGCAGTCACCGGGACAGGAATCCTTCCTTCCCCTAAACTCCTTGGACATATGGTCAGCTTATGTGTCAGCCCTCGCTCCGTCCCCCCGGGGGCTGCTGGCTGGGGGTGAGGAGATGCTCTGGCCCCGCAGCTGGCCAGCATCAGTGCTGCTGTCAGCAGCAACTCCTAGCCTGGAGCACACACTGCTCCTGTGCGCTGAAAAAGCCAAGTCCCAGCGTGGTTCCCTGGCCCAATCTGTTGAAGACAGTAAGTCTCCCTGAGCAGGGAGCTTTTGTCTTTGCTCCCCTTGATCATACTGACACAACTGATAATTACAAATACATTTCATGTATGATGTCTGTGGAATTCGTACAGCAGCGCAGACCTTAGTGTTTCCTGGCTCTTTTAAGTTCTCAGTGTTAGCTTTGCATTCATCTAGGAAAGTCTATCTCTTCCCTTCATCGCTGCAGTTGCAGTACGGCAGGAAATCCTCTCTTTTGGGCCCAGTCATCACTGTCTCCTTCTTCCTCTTCTAGCCCCACACTTGAGCAATCCTGTTCCTTGATTGCTATCTAAATTGTCCTTATCATATGCCAGACACTGAAAGAGCTGCAAGGCATCATTTCCTGCAGGGCAATGCCAGGCACATAACATATGCTAGACATCTACAGGCAGATGGGGTTGGTTAGGGCCAGCGAAGCATGAAAAAACAGGAGCTTTGGTAGGAAGGGGCTAAAGAACTCCACAAACTGGTTGAGTGCCATATCCCAAGCAATGTTAACAGCTCATTAACATTCCCGGCAGGGCTGGCAGGTCAGCACAGGAGGTCAAAAAAATTAAGAACTATTTTCTTAAGGAAACAGGAGGTAAAGAGGGTTAGATACATACAGCTGGTGTAGGACACAATGTAAGGACTGGTCTGAGGGAAGGCAAAGGGGGGATGCTTCGTCTCAGTCTCTGCCTGCTTAACTAGGACCAGCCATCTGTCCATTTTCTACCTGGGGTTTTTCCCATGCTGAGCTGAAACTTGCTTTATTATTCAAAAGCAAACTTGCCCAATGGCACAAGATGTTGGCAGGCAGCTGATTCGTGACCTAGCCAAAGACATCAGGAGGAGGGAGCGAGGTTTTCCTTTGAACCAGGCTCTGTAAGCATATGGTAGGCCTTGTACTTCAGGACGTGATCCATATGCTGCTCTTCAGTGCCCATATGCTTTCTATATTTTCTGTATTTATTTATTTTAATCAGGATCGAGTCTGTGATCTTGATTTTCCTTTTGCTGCTGGCTGTAATTACATTTGGTTGTGCTACTGGAGGTAAGGCAACGAGGTTAAAAATGAACACCAGAGTGTTCAGTTGTGTCCTTTTAACATTGTCTTGTCCTGGGCAGTTTGTGGAGAGAATCGTATTCCGGGTTAACGATCTGTAATGCTATTAGTTTACATTTCTTCTTGGAGCAGCTCAGAAGTGGAGTTTCGTTGACTCGGGGTCAGAGGGAGAGACAAGCTCCAACAGTAGTGTTCTGTGAACATTAACTGATATTTGCTGTTTCTTGTGGGGTTAGAGGCTATAAATCAGTGTATTCTTATTTCACTGGAAAAAGCAATGGAATTGAGTCTCTGACTCCAACCAACGTGGCAGAATTTGACCTAAGATAGTTAAGATTTATAGGTACAAGGAAGTACTATCATCCACTCTCTTTATCTTCCTTACTAACACGGGGATGTTTTGGCTTTAGTAGGGCAGTATTTCCCAGTCTCTTTAACTGAACCCTTCCTGTCCCATAGGCTACATGGTGGTGACAGGCACGGCTCCTTAGGTCCCAAACCGAGCAAGAACGGTGCTGTTGAGAGCCCACCTCTGCCCTCGCAGACCTGAGCACGGAGGGGTCACTGCAACAAGGGCGTATTAGCCTGACCCAACCCCAGAGGAGCAACACCTACTGAGCTCAGCAGTGGGGCTGTCCTGGCCTACTGTAGCTGTGTGCAGGGTCCAACCGCACCGTAGCTCCATTAGTGATGGTTCCCTCCTCCCATGCCCCTGGCATTCCTCATCAAACCCTACAGCAGAGAGCAGGAGTAAGGGGCTGTTGGAATAGCAAGACTCCTCTCTAGCGTGTCCAGCCCATACCCCTCTGCGGAAAGTCCACCATGCGCTACAGCAAAGTATTTGTAGGCACAACAAGTATTCAGAAAAAAATGAAAGCGTGGTACAAAAAAAAGAGCTGCATTTTCATGTATTTAGTTCTTCAGCCTGCAAAAAGTCTTGCTTTCACACTGCCTGCTGGAGGGCCCGGGCTGAAAACTGAAAGCCATTTCTCACAGCCAAAGGGCTTTGTGGCCCAATTATTTTAACCATGTGCTTTTTGTTTTCTCATTGAACCTGCTAAATAATTAATAGTGAAATCTGATTTCTTTTTCATTTCCCCATTTTTATCTTTATAGGAAAATAACTCCTGACAAAATAATTCCTCTTTGGTTTTGTGATATTGGTCAGGAGGATATTGGTTTTTTGGTATTTTTTTTTCTGTGGGAAAGAATGCACTGAACTATGGGTCTAGTGTCAGTGAAACCATGCTCTTTTGAGGGTTCACACCAGTGATTAAATGCCTGTTCCTCACTTTTCATTGCATACAAATAGCAAATGAACGGACTGGGTATTTCCTGCATGAAGTGGTAACATCTGCATATTATTGGGAATGCTTAAGTCCTTTATCACTGCGTAGTAACTCGCATTAAGATTATTTGGAGTCAATGACAGTTTTGTATGAGCAAAAACTATGTCCTGGCTTCTTAAAGGCTTTATCATTGGCGTGTTTTACCACCACAAAATTCTTAGACGCTGAGAAGATCCTATGATGTCAAGGACTTGGGACAAAACAAGGGCTTTCTTAGAAGAAGAACCATCTCAAATCTTCATTCGTATCTTGTGCTGAAAAGTTTTCAGGTAAGAAAAAGTTAGCAATATTTATCCATAAATACTTTTTGATTTCATATTTTGCTATTACTGGAGAACTGGAAGTGTCAAAATACTGCATGGAAATCTGTTGCTTCTGATCTCAAAAGGAAGCAGGAAATATTATAAACCTGGCAGGAGAGCCTGCTTTTGTGAGAGTTTGGAGATCCTTTTCCAGAATGACGCTTTAGAAAGAAAACTATTAAGGAGCTTTCTGCTGAAAGCTTTTTGGTAGAAAATAAAATTTTTAAAAATCAGAGATTTTTGCAAGGGAGGTATAACATGTTCCTTAAAGGAGAATGGGGGCCATGCAACATTGAACTCCAACTCTTGTGAGGTGTCACAGTGTTTGAAGAAGGTGCACTTCAGCGTTGAGTGGAATCTAAAGTGGTTCTAACAGGGGATATTAAAACACCCTGTATTAACAACAAACAACAACAACAACAACAAAATTCTACTTTCTCCAGTAAAATTAGTATTGGAACTTTCTGCTCCCCCTTTTCCCCTTAACAAATATTTTTATTTTCATTTCAGTTGGGAAGGAAAATCAAATGAAGAAATACTGGAGTTTCCATAGCACACGATTTCTAGTGTTTAATGAACTCCAGTTAGGAAAGATAGCCTTTGAAGGGAAAACAGGAAAGGATCCGAATTTCAGATCTTCCAAGGTTCAGTCATTTCTCTACTTTAGAACTTACGTTATCACATTAATATAGGGTCTCATTTATTCATTTTAACACTTTTCTGAGTCGTAGAATAGAAACCAAATCTTTTAGATTATCACAAGATAATTCACTCTGCAGTCTTTCCTTTCTGTCATAAGCAGCTGGGGAATGTGACAACCTCACTCAGCATTTCCAACGTGGGGAGTTAGGCTCTGCTTTCTTAACCTGCGCAAGTCTCAGGATGCTCTCAAATAAATTCCTCATAATGATGGTAATCATTGCTCTACTGAGGCCTAAATGACAATCTTCCCTGTAATTCTGGAAAGAACATGATTATTTTGCAGCATATTCTGATAAAAATCACATTTTAACTCTCCTGGAGAAGCCATGGAAAGTACCAGTATGTTTTATGGTAAGCCTTGGATGGGATTTTCCAAGCATAAGCAGACAATAGAGGGCGAAACCAGCCTTGACTGAATTTTAAGAATCCATTTGAGGCAGGGTACGTCCTTGACGCAAAGGAGAAATAAGCAAGATCGTGAACGTTTGCTTGAACGTGTTGCATGCTGAGCAAACTGTGCTATTGGCCAGGAGCACTTTGGCATTCTGGGCTCCAGGTAAGAGGAGAGCAGAGAAACACCTGCCTTGTACAGCTTCAGGGAAATCCATCTTCCTTCTCCACCCTGAAGAGCCAGAACTGGGTAAGAAGAGGGGAAGGTCTGAGACCTAAACTCCATCTCTCTGGATGGGAAATACTATCATTTTCTCTTTGTTCTCCCAGTGGAATTTCGATGCATCTGTCATTATCTCTTCTTTCACCATTTAAATGATAAGAACCAAACAGATCTGCAAATGTCTCCTGCATCTTAGAGCAGTGAGCTTTGATTCACACTTCCTTTAATTCACTGCTGTGAAAAATGGGCTGGCATCCTACTGTGAATTTAAATACTCCCAACCCAGGAATAAATGGATCCCAAGGCTCATTTATCTTTCAGCTATTAATTAATGGTGGTTAATTGTAGTTATGAACTGCAGCATTCTAGTCTCTAGCATCGATACATTTTATTTAATATATTCTGATTAAGGTGGAGTCAGCGAGTTGAAGAATAATTAAAACAACTCCTTGCCATCAGCTTCTTACAAAATTTCAGCTTCCTCATGAATTCCTAAGATAATTGCATCTACCCTCTTTAGAGAGAGCGCTGTTCTGGGACGGAAGCAGAGCAAACCCTGTGAGAAGATCTATTTGAACACAGTACTCATTTGCCTGTCCTTGATGTCACAGACCAACCTCTTACCACCTTTCCCAGCGTTGCACTGGTGGGATAACATTGCTCATCTGCAGTCTTTGTTCTAGAACCAGAGGATGAGAACAGTCTCAACTCTTACTTCTACTTCTCCTTTATGCAAAGGAATAGTTGATAATATGAGTAGGGCAGTCCATGTCTGTGAGACTGAAGTTGGAGATCCATGAGTGGCTGCTTCTGTATTGACTTTCTGAAACCTATTGCTACCCCAGAAAGGATGGGTCATAGAACGGGGCTAGGACAGGAGTTTGCTTAGATGGACAGCGTTTTCTTATTTCACAACTATCATTTCCTTTTTCTGGAGACATATAAATAGTATTTTCTGTTCTTTATTGAGATTTCATTTATTAGTGTTTTAATAAGTAGATTTTAGGCTGATGGAAATAGAAAATGTCATGTCTTTGAATGAGTATTAGTGAGCTTTGGTTTCAAAGCTGACCCCCCCGTCCCCCCCCCCCAAGTTTCATTTTGAATGTAGAACTACGTTTGAGTCATTTTACATAGCTCTTGGCAAAGTGGGGGTCCCTGAAGACTGGCAGGTGTTAAGGCACATACATTGCAAGCTTTAAGGGCCGTTTCCTGAGAGACTTCCTCCTGAAGGCAGCTATTGTTTGTGTAAGAGAAAGCCATACCCACTCTGCTCCCAGTGGCATCCTGAGACATACTTGCAACACAGAAAAAGTGATGACTCTAAAATTGATTTGATGATAAAGCTTCCCCCCACTCCTCATAAATGCTTGTGGCTGAGCTCTGGCAGGGAGATGTCCTGTTGGAAATTGAACTTCGTTCTTCTCTGCTCTGGTGGGAACCCTGCGTTCAAGACAAACATGCTAGTGCTCTTTGAAGTTGTTTGCTCATCAAAAGCACAGTTACTTAGTTTGTATTATGCTTGATACTCCCATGAGATGTAGTTCAATTTATGGTATAAAATCTTGGCAAGAGGAAGGCAGTTAAAAAAAATAAATCCCCTCAAAACAAAACCAAACCCCCTTTACGCTGTGGGGAAGGTGGGAATATTGTCCTCAGTGTCCATCATGTGTTTCTTTTCATGGTATTAACAGATTTTACTTGTACTTTTTCCATCGTTTATATGAAAAATCTTCCTCTCGCCTCCGATACTTTTCTAAGTATTTTGGGGTAAGTTACAAGTAAAATCTCTTGAGATTTTAAAGTGGGCCAGAGACTGTGGTCTGTTAATAAAGTGGTAGTTACTTCTTTTATGATCTTTGACTGCCATTACTGTAGGAGTAAAAATCCCTCTGTGGGGGCTCAGTCATTTGCTCCTTCTTTCCCTGCATCCCATAGGATGGAAGTTACTGATGCACCTTTGATGGTACCTTTTAGATGGTTTCATTTCCTTCTAGATTTGAAAATGTCCTTATATACAAATTCTGATCTAGGTGAAATACATGTCACGTTTAGAGCATCAGGAGGTATCATGGAAACATGAGAGGATGTACCGTTCCTAGTGAAGGCATCATCCTCACATGAGCCAGGATACATGGTCAAATATTAATGACTGAAGGTATTTGAAATGTATTTTTACCAAGCTTATATGGTTCGTTGCAGTTTTGTGCAAAGAGAAGAGTGTGCTCCATTCCACTGGCTCCCAGCCTTTTGGAGATGAACTTTACCTGGGAAAACCGTGTCAGTCCCTTACCTGTCTTCATCTCATGGACTTGATATGCATTCCACTAAGCTTGGGTTTTGGAAGCACGGTGTGCTTCACCTGCACTATGGTTGTTCTCACAACTGGGGGTTCACTCCATTGGCTCGTAACTGCTCTTTTCAAGTTGTTGGTGTGGGGTTTTTTTTTAAGTTCAAACTTACCTGCAGCCTTCTAGGAACCTTCTCTTGCGAACCGTGGCATCTGAATTGCAAGGACATCATTTTCTGAGGCTGACAATTGAGCGTTCACAACTTAACGGAATTTGAGTTCTAGCATGTTTTGCTTGTGGCAAACCGTAGTTTAGAACTTTTTTATTTTCCCCTGATCATAATTTGAAAAAACAAAACCCAGCCAAACAAAAAAAGTTTTAGAAATAAGCCATAGCAATGAACTACTCACTCTAGAATGTGAATTCATATGTTTTGTGCAGATATGATCACATAATCTCCAAGTGTGACAAATCTGTGAGTGCCAGCAATTTATAGCAAGAAATGTACCATATACATAGGTTTGTATATTTTTATATATTCTTTACAAGTGGGTAAAAATGCATTCTGAGCAGTCATAGCTGAACTGAGAGAAGTTTGTCATAACTTGCTAAATGCTCAAAGAAAATAGGAAAGGAATAGGACTTATTTTTCTTACGCTGTGGGGTTTTTTTCTTTGAGAGAAGTGTTATATTCCTTGTCTGTCTCTCTTGTCTACGTTAATGATAATTGATACATCTGAAGAAGTACTGGTAAATTAAATATAATTTTAAGCTTCTGCATTGCCTCCCGAGAATGTTAAAGTAATTTGCTTTTAGTAAAGAATTAAAGAAGGATCCCACTGTTATGAAACCGGCCATCATTGTAACTATGATGATTTTTTAAAAGGGGAGACATCTAAATCATAGAAAAGCTAAACTCAGGATTTTCAGAGCGCTTTAAGTACATCATTTTTGTGGTTGCTTGCTTTGAGATTGCTTAATGTAGTCATCTAAAATTCAAGGCTCCTAAAAATCACTCCATGGAATCACTCCATCACTACATGGATTTTGCCCAAGATCACAGTGGGAATCTGTAATAATGCCGGGCCCAGAACCTACATGCTGATTCTGACCTTGCGTAAACTAATCTTAAATCTTCTATAGCTATTAATGTCAGTAGATTTGCTTTTGATACAATGTTACTGTCACTAAGATTAAAATTCAGATTTCCAGAATTTGCATCCCGTGCTTTAGCTCAGCAGAAAATAATTCTTTCTCCATATGCTATTTTTTGGATGAGCCTTAAAATCAGATGCTTATCTCAGTCTCTTCTTTTGGCAAAAGTGAACTGGAAATCCCAGCTGGAGTTTTCTATTCTGGTTGTGTCAGATATGTCTCAGGAGCAGCTTTCTTTGCAGTGTTTCGGTGCTGCTCATTCTGTTCCCATTCACAATATTAGGAAGAAGAAAATAAAATTTACGTTCTGGTGTTTTAGACTTCAGAAAAATATTCTACTTCATTGGTTTAGTGGTGGCTGAAAACATTCATATTTTTAAAATAGTGCTGCCTAGCTGGAGACAAGATCAGAAATGATTTTTATGTTTTCTGTGTGTTTACCACTTGCACAATACCAAAGGTAGGATTTTATTCTATAATATTTGATACAGCTCATAAGTTCACACTCAGTCATTTGGCAGCCAACACAGGGTGTTATGCATAAAACGGTTTTGTCTTTCTCATTCTATCTTTATTTCTATGTGCACACACTGGTAGTGACGATGCAAGGAGGAAAAGTTCAGTTGCATACACCTTCCAGGTTTTACCTGCTTGTACATAAAACTATTCTTTTTCAAACAGATTTGACTTACTGCTTGCCTAGCCATGAGTTTCTCAGTTATTGTTATGGCCTTAATCATTATTTGAAAGATGTTTTAATCTATGGAGAATGCGTCCTCTTTCCCGTGTAAGAGAAATGCTCGGGTTTTTTCTGTGCCTCGTAGCTGTGTGTGAGACAATGCGCTACTTTTGCAAGCAAGCTTCACCAATGATTTAAGTGAAGGTATTGCTTTAGGTTCTTTCAGAGGCAAGTCTTTACATCTTCAACAAGGGCCTCCAGAGTCTCGGTTTATCCTCAGGTATTTACATTGACAGATAATTGGCTATGAGGGTGCATTCTGCTAATGGGAGACAGCGTGAGATGGCTCCCCAAAACTGTGTGTCTGGCCTGGTTTGTGCTAGTATCTCAGCTTGTTTTACTTTGTGTGTCATCTGTGAGGGAGTTGGCTCTGAAATGAAGAGTTGGTGGAAAAAGCTTCTCCGAAAAGAACAAATGAATGTTTCCTATCTTCTGTCCATATAGACTGTTCTTGGACAGTGCAACTCCTGAGGTGTGTACCATATCTAAGTACTCTTTAAAGACGGTTATTCTATAACGTCATGACCTAGAGAACAAATACCGTGTTGTTGAGTGGATGAGTTGCAGGTTTTTTCCCTTTTCTTGTTTCAGTATGTCATAATTTCTACATTTGTTTCGGTCCTGTGTTTTTATTTGCACATGACGTCGAACAGACCTTTTAGTTCTGTACTGTCAGTGAAAATCAGGATTCACCTGTGAATCAGTAAACACAGAGTTAAATCCGAAGGGAATAACAAAAAAAACCCCAAACCATTGCCTACAATTGAGAAGTTTGTAAAATATACAGCTATGAGAAGGGCTGGAGGCCTATTAGGACCTTTTCAACATCCAACCTTGGGTGGAGAGGCTCTTCTGTCCTCTTCTGCCAGGGAGGGCAGGTGTGGCAGCATATGGTCTCTTGTTCTGCCACCCCTGAGGGATCAGCAGAAGAACCAGAGGAGTCTTCAGAAGCTGGATCACACGTGTTTTGGTGGGTTGACTTGTCCTCCTGCATCATTCTTTGGCTCTGCAGGTTTCCTAATAAAACTGGTGTCAGCAGAACTCAGCAAACAGTGATTCTTGCTGCTCATGGCAATGATTGCTATAGCTGACAAGCTTTCAGGGTATGGATTGAGGCTTTTTGCAAAACAGTAATTAAAAAAAAGTATATATTTTTGTTTTGAAAGAAGGTTGAGATTCTGGCCTATTTGCTTGATTGTGGAAATTAAGATCGTACTCGTTTTGCCAATAGTTCAATTTGTTGTCCTGGAATTTCATCTTTTGAAATGGCTTCTCGTTTGACTGAAAAGCATCCTCGTTTTGTTGTCCTCCAATGCCTGCCACGAGGCCCATCCGCACCCGGCTGTGGTGGGAGGCTTCGGGGCTGTTGGGGGGTTCGATGTTGTGTTCATCTAGTAAAAAGGGGGGGAATGTTCAGTCTCACATTGTCACTGGCTGCCCTGGCCTGCCTCCCTCTTCCTTGTCAGTTCATTTAGCTAATTCCTTCTCTCTTAAATTACTCCCTTCTGCTTAACAGCTTTCACAACTTGTTTGCAACCACCCGCAGTCACTGTGGTTGTGTATTCTTTTCTGGGGGATATATTAGACTGTTTATTTAGGCTGAAAGCTGCTAAGGGAAGGTTTGCAACTGTGTTTTCCTGCTGTCTAGCACAAACAGAGCCTGACCATTGTTTGTTTCAAAATGCACTGCAATAAAAACAATGGACATTGCATGCATTAATCAAAAAAGTTATAACACGGTTGTAACCAAATCCCTTTATTTATTAAGTTGTTGTGCCCCGAGACTCTGTGAATGGGCCAGCGAAAGGCAAACGTGGCCCACAGCAACTTCAGCACATGGCGCCGTAATTGCTGCTTTGAAGAGACCATTTCACCTGCTCTCTCCTCCTTGCTCATTCCCGTCAGCATCTCCTCTTAAAGCTTGTGCTCAAGGCTCCAATCAAGCGAGCACCCAAATTCCTAGAGGTACCATTTTGCAGCAATATGAGCCTAATTGTTTCTAGATTGAATATTTTCATGGGATATCAGCCTCAGTGTTCCTGGAATTAGCATGCTCACTGAAGGATTGAAGATGCTTATCGGGCCCGACAGCTTTAGTGTCAGCGGGATCGTCGACAGCTCTGCGAAACTTAGCTGGGCTGGCGACAATATTTATTTATGCAGAATGGAGACATATGGCCAGAATCATCCGCTCCCTTTCCTCAGTAATTAAAACATCTGGGAGCACAAAAGGGCCATAAGAAGAAAAAAACCCGCGCTCTCTGCTAAATAAAACAGGAGCGTGGTGGCTTTACATAATTGCCAAGGCTTTTTTTTGCAGCCGTGGTGGGCTCTCTGGAGGACCAGCCTTCTCTAGTGTTTTTTGAATGTGTGACGGTCAATAGAAACACAACTGAACTGAGCACAGTGCTCAAACTTTTTATTAATACTGTGTCTTACTCTATTTTCCAAAGAACAGATTTTAATGCTCCTGAGAGGAATCGAGGATTATTTAAAGAGTAGCAAAAGCATACTGAAGTCATCAGCTGTTTTACAGACCATGATTACACAGCGATAGCTTTCTCCGTCTGGAGTATTCTGTAGATATATCTTTGATAAACACTATTTCACTGAGAGCTTTGAGGTTCAAATTCAGAACAGGGCAGTATGATGACAGCTGTTATCATTTGATGGATATTCAGTACAGTGTGTGAAGTGTGTTTAATACAGTTTTATGTAATTTTCGAAGATTAGGTGTCCCAAACACAAAGCCATCGCAAAATGAATTAATTTTCTAACTTCATGGCCCTTGCGAAATCCCCAGCTGAGCTGTACGCTCTCAGCCTTGCGGGGTTGGACTTCAGAGAAGGGATCTTATTTTTGATATGTAATGCTTCTAAATCCTAAAATCTGTCATCTGCAGAGATGGGGAGCCATTTTGAGAATTACAGCTGTTTTATTACACACAGGGCTCACACTGTGCTGCTTTGTAGAGACTTTACTTATATCTTATTCTTTGTTTTTTAAAGTGGAGTAGGATCATGATTTGAGTGGGGTCTTCCAGTACCTGAATAACATCCCACCTGTGTTTTGCTGGCAGCAGTGAATTTACCCTCCCAGTATCTCCTGTGGGAAGAATGAGAAACTGAGGCAAAGAGATGGAATAGCAGAATAGCACTTGTCTACAAACATGTAAAAAGTCTGTGGCTAACCTGGAAATTGAATCGAGCTCCTCTGAGGCTCTTTGTGTTTTGAAACCACAGCCGAGCAGTCCGCAGTGCGCCCAGCAAGGAACCTGCCCAGAGGGCTGCAATGACTTTTTACGATCTTAAAATCCGTGCAAGTGAAAAAGCCGCTGCCATCGAGGGATGATACAACACCCAGTTTCTGTGAAAAGTGCTCTTTTGTCAGTGCCAGTCTGTGAGATCTGCACCTGTGTGTAAACAAAGTTGGGCCAAATGAAGCCTGAGCTGGTAATGAAGTGATTAGTGCATTCACCTGCTACATGGGGGCTGGGGGTTAAATCTCCCCCCCACCTGGTTTAGAGCAGGAGTTTGGTGCTGTCTCCTCCATAGCTGAGGAGACTGGTTTTTTTTTGCATGTTTGCTTGTAGGTGTCTTCTGTGTTTAAAAAAAGTTTTCAAGCAGTTGTGATGCTTGGGTACCTATGCCTCCAGTGCTCCGGGAAGCATCTGGAAGTGATACAGCAGCAGCTCTTGGCGTCTAGAGACTCGGCTTTTTATAACTGCTCCAAGGTAAGAACTCTGCAGGCAGTTATGGGGCTGCAGTTTTTGTTGCTGTGTGAAGTGGCATCTTCTGCGTCTGGTCTCTCTTTTTGAATAATGTGTGGTGATACTTAAAGCCATTTCAGCTTGCCAGGACTTGTTCTTGTGGGGCAGGATGAGGTACGGCCCAGGGTTTGTGAAATGGGCTGTGCTGTTTGTAGGCGGTAGTCTTGATGGCTCCAGTTTCAAGAAGGGTTGCAAGGAAGGACATAGGTTGAAATGCTAATTTAGGGAGGTGGGGAAAATGGCAGAAGAGGGGCAGCGATATGAAGAGCATGAAGTCCCTTATTGGAGATTTAGGAAGAAGCATGAGGGCCCGGCAACTGGGTGCTGCTGGTATTTATTTTGCTCTTGACACCCGCTATTCCTTCCAGCAGTACCCAAGCAAAATAAATTGGGAGCTGTTGGCAGTAATACCCAGACTAGCTTTAATATAGTACTGGAAGCCTCTGGAGTGCAGCACACCTGCACTAATTTAGCTCTTTGTCAATAAAATTAGCTCTTGTGAAGTGCTGGGACGTTTCCAGTAACTGAACTGGCTCATGGACCTGGCTGGGCCACGCCGTGCTGCATTGCGCTGTGGGCAGTGCAGCCTGACTCAGAAGTGAGGCCTGTAGGGAGGGCAACGTAGGGAATCTCACTATCCATCTTCTTGGCTTGTTACTCTTTCTCCAGTTACTTTGTGGATTCTTCTAGCTGCAGGTAGCTAGTCCTGGTGTGTTAGCAGCTAGTGCATTTAGTAGAATGCCCCAAATAATGAAACCAAGAGAAATTTTTCCTAAAGAAATCTTATCCCAATAGAGGTCCAGTCCAATATACGCGTATGACAAACAATTGAAGTCTTGGAAATGTCTAGCTAGCTCAAAGATTCAATTAAAGCCAGCCCAGTTCTAGGCGTACTTCCTAATTCAAGTATTTGACATCCACGCATACATAAATATTTATGCTTGGTAGAACTTACCCCTAACAGCAAAACAAATTACTCTCACAACATGGAAAACGGGAATGCTCTCCATGTGATGGCCCTATTATCTGCACTAATAGCTTAAGTTTCAGCAGGTGTCATTTTACAAACTGTGGCACAAGCTGTCAGCTGTGTTTGGAGGAAGGCTGACGCTGTGGGGGAAGGCGCTAGTTTTAGTGGGAAGAGAACAAGGAGTCTGCAAGCAGCACCTTGGGCCTGATTCTGCCCGTGCTTTTTTAGGCTCAAAAATCTGGGCCGTATTCTCAGAGACACTGATGTCCTTTTATGCTGCCTGCGTGCCACAGGAGCCCTGACAGTGCACATAAATGTGGGAACAGGTCGTTTTTTACCTTGGGAATCGCATGCGAGTATGTGTTTGGTGGGTTCCACGTTGCTGCCTCTCATGCCGTGGCTGCGTGCTCTGCTCGCTGGCTTCCTAACACATCCAGAAACCATCCAGGCCCTAATAAATTCCAGTGTTATCAACCCATAATTCCTTCAACCCCACAGTCTAGTACAGACAAGCACTTAGCAAAATATTTAGGGGGCTGTGTTTTGCTGCTTGCTTTGGAAGATGTAGTTGCTGGCATGAGTGGAGTTCTTAATTTATAGCAGTAGTTAATTTGCCCTGGAGACTCAGGATCCTAAAGTGTCCTAATTCTGTATTTTAGGCCTTATCAAATGGCATAATGAGGGTGATCGTGATTTAGGGTTGTTCTGGATGGCATAAACAAGGGATATTGGATTCAAAAAGACCCCAGTATTCAAGCAAAAAAACAAATCTCAGAAGAAGGTTTCGGAACCAAGATGCTTACAAGATGAGGTGTTTCTGCTTTGTTTATCAGCCTTCATTTAACCCCTAGTCTTCGTTTTCCCCTGTGCTGTACTGATAAAAATGGGATTA
Source organism: Dromas ardeola (assembly GCA_013398915.1). NCBI lineage: Eukaryota > Metazoa > Chordata > Aves > Charadriiformes > Dromadidae > Dromas > Dromas ardeola. The sequence continues at coordinate 1,116,496 of VYZM01018899.1, read as the reverse complement.
AAAAAACCAAGCCCACAGCTGTTTCATAGAACAGAAAACACTTGCGTTTATTTTAGTTATTTAGGAATGAACATCTATTTTTAAAGGAGCCAGTAATCACCCACGTCCCTGCTTCCAAGCAGGGAGAACACTGATCATAAATAGTGTAATAGACTTGCTGCCAGGTGAGCATCTACATATTTTTTCCATTTACCTCCCTTTGTGCTAGTGATTTTCCAGGGTCCCAGAAAACCAACTGTCTTCCCACCCTCCCCTCTGCTTCCACAGTCACTTATGAAGCTGCCACCCCTTTATCCCACCCAGCTCGGCTGTTCCCTACACGAATATCCTGACCTCTCCCTTCAGCCTCTGGTCCATGTAGGAGAACGCAGTGCTGCAGGTTGGGAGCAAGGCCATGGAGAGGTGCGAGACGGGGATGCTCTCCAGGGGAAGCTCTAGTTGTGTGCCTTCTCCCCAGGCAGATCTCCGTTTGAAAGAACACAGTGTACGGACCCCTGTGGAGACGTTTATCGGAGTGCAAATGGTAGGATGGAGGAACCCACAGGCTTACCACAGACAGCATTTATCGGAGTTGTTACTTGGGAGAGAAGCCCGTATTTCCACTCCATGGTTGTGTAGCTGGTTAGCGTTAACATTGTTTCTGTGAGCATAGGGGGAATTGTAGTAAATCTTCCAAGAATGGAGAGCTAGTTTCATCTTGTTTGACACATTGTTTCCTGATAAGAGCTGCTGGGAAAATACTTCAGTTTTCTTGTCAGCCTGAGCTTGCAGAGTTGCCAGGAGAGACTCTGAATCCACAAGGTCCTGAAAAAGAAATTTAAACAGCCAGGCTGGGGAGGGAGCAAACAGTGAACTGCGAAATGGCTGGACATCAGGGCCAGCTTTCTGAAATGCAGGCAAACGTAAAAAAATGTATGGAAAATTCTCACTGGCTCTGCCTGACAAAGAAAAGCAAAGCTTTTCATTTTCTCCGTGATTCCTGGTTTGTGCCCATTCCTGGTTGCCCCTGGCTGTGCCTCGGCGTGGGCAGCAGCGCCCAAGAGGAGCTGAGCTGGTTGGTGCTGGTTGAAATGGGCAGTAGCCCAAAACTACCTACGTGGGACTTGTTCATGTGGGGCAACTTTGGAGAGTCAAGGTGACTCAAATGATGCCCATGTAAGATGATGCCATGCCAAAAAGAAAGGACACAAAACCACTACGGGGATGTTCTTTTTTTTAGCTGAAGGGGTTTGTGTTCATTGTAGCTTAGTCCTGCTGCAAATCTCTTCCTTATGTTGTAGTTGGTGTTCTCGTGCATTCTGAATTCTCTGATAGTCCTGCTGATGCTTCTTGGACTCACAGTCTGTATTGCAAATAACGTTGTTTTGAAAGTGTGTGTGTGTGCCAGCAAACATGGAGGCTTCTGTTCTGAAACCCCAAAGCCTGGATAATTCTTGAGCTCTTTTTGTGTGCATGAAGTCAAACCTCAGTCTAGTTTTTGGTGGAAAACCCGCACTAAAATTTTATGTCAACCGATGTTGCAGACCACAGGCTGTGCATGGGCTCGACAAGACTTGATTGCTAGTTTTTGCCTAAAGTTCTTTCAGACTCTGAAATTCAAGGGTTGCAAGCTCAGATGAAATGAAACAGACTTCCCATGAACCACAGTGAACTGAAGCCACTTATTTTCAGCAAAACTCACGCTGGGTTGTGTTCAGCTCTGAACTTCACTGGCTCCAGCAGAAGTAGAACATTCGCTGGAAAACTGTTGTGGATGCTTATTTTTAGCATCTCTGAAAATCCAGCCATGTGCATAGGTGTCTAGTGAGGATTTATTTGCCACCTGAACTGAAAAGTATTTCCTGTATATCCAGCATGGAAAAAAAGCCAAAACCTGAGTGCAGAGAGGGATATGTTTGTAGCATTTTATGTGTGTGAAGTAGGAAATATCCCTACGTACCTGTCTGTTCTCTGTGAATGTTTCTTTTCAATCTGAATTTGTTCTTACAAGAAAGGATAAGCACTTGTGGAAGAGCACACTTGTGACAGACACACGCAGTGACAAACTTTTAAAAAATACATGTCCCTAATTTTCTGAGCAGCTGTTTAAAACTAGATACATGTCAAAAATTACCCCGGTGATGTCAGCTCAGCCTTTTGCATTTTTCACTACCTGTCCCTGGCCAAATTCTGATCCATCGCTCTGCACAATCAGAGATGCGCTCCTTCTACAAATTAAAGTAGTTAAACAAAATGGGAACTTGAGTAAAAAAGTTTATAAATTAGCTATGAAGTCCTGTAAACACGTTTGCTGCTTTCTTTTAGATTTAATTGCAGCTCTAAATGTTTAATTTGGAGATTTCAACAGCAGATGTAGCTAAGGATTCTGATGGGGCTGCTGTGGCGCAGTCTCCTGTCTGTCAAATGGACAGTGCTCCCGGGAAGAGTAGCCCAGATTCCCCCAAAGACATCTATGTCAAATTGATGATGAGCTTGGCTGGCATCTTAGAAAGATCTTGAGATGACGAGATTAACCATCAAATGCCCTGGGAGGCAAAGGGCATGCCATTTGAAAAGAGGGGCACACACATGGCTTGGCGGATGGAAAAAGCTGCCAGGCTCAGCTAAATGCAAGTTTTCTGTCGCAAATGGTAATTTCAGAACTGGGGGAGGGGATACAATGAATTCTGTTGGCTTTCAGTGTTTTTTCTTGCAGGGGGTGGGGGGTGTACTTTTAAAAAAATATATTTGCTATGAAAATAACCACTGTGGAGTGCGTCATGGAAGTTACAGACTGTGTAATGTTTTTCAGATGGTATGTTGGGAGGTCCCGAGCATCTTGCTAGGCTTGGTGCCTGCTTCTCAGTGCTTTTCCTCCTAACTGGAGATATCCTTCATAGCAGGCACTTGGTGCTGCTTCGGTGCTCTTGGATACTAATGAGCCACCTAAAAAATTCAACAGTAGGTCCTTGATGTTTCCCTGGAGAAAAAAAAAAATAAATGTGAAAGACAGACTATTGCCCTGATAGTGATGGGAGAGCTGTTGGCTGTGTTTGAATTTGTGTGCTAATTGCTGCTACCGTGGTGTCAGCAATGTGACTCCTGGAGCCAGTTCCTCCACTGGTGTAAACTGGTGGGTCTCTGCTGCAGTCAGTGGAGCAAGATTTATTTACACCGGAGGAAGAACTGACCTTCATAAGTTGTAAACAGTCCTTGACAGAAGTATGTACCTGTGGCCTTGTCAGCTCTCAAAGGTTTTGTCACTGTTGGTCTACCGGTAAATGGATTGGCAAACTTCCTCTAGCAAAGCCAGCAGAATTTTGTCCTTCCTGGCCTTGTATTCCAGTGTCTCCTATCGCAGTAAGAAACCTTAAAGAACTATCCGTCCAAAACTGGATTTTGTTGTTATGATTGTATCCTTGGCATGGTTATGTTGGTTAGAAATTGCGTGTCGCTGTGTCACTGAGTGGCCGTATTCTTAGCAAAGTTGTGCATTGTAGGCATGACTTGACGTATGTAATAACACCACTGCAGGGGTAACCGGCTGTCTTGGAGAACTTAGTTTTATTCCCAAGGCATGCGAATGTTTCTAGAGCCATGAAAAAAAAAAATATTCTGGCGTTAAATAGCTAATCTCTCTTTTAAACATATTTCTAGATCTGCTAAAGATGTAGACTGAGGCAAAGATTTTTGGGTTTTCTCTCATGATATTCATAGGTCTCAGTTTGAAAGTAGCCTTTTGAACGCAAATGTAAATTGTGTGCAAATCTTGTATTGCTAGTGGTGTTACGAGAGCATTAGAGCCGCCCCTGCTTTCCCCTGTTTCCTGGGAATTAGTCAAAATGTGCTCAAAACTTTATAAGGGATCAAAATTGGTATTTAATAGTGGATAAACACTGAGGGTGTTCTATTCCTAAAAATGAGCAATAAATTGCTGACAAATAGTCACTGCAAATGTAAAAAGTACTTAATATCTTTTAGGCAGAAGCTGATAGACCTCGAGGCACTTTATTAACGATTGAGGAATATGGCTCCCGCATACTGTTGTGATTGATAGGACTGTCTCCATGTACAGATGTGAAATACTAATGGAGGCTTCAGAAGAAGAGTTAGGACTCTCCTGGGGGTTTATCACATTGCTTTAGACTGGTGAGAAGCAGAAGTTAGCAGCAAGTAGCAAGTCATTTAAGGGACAACAGTCTTATCGAACAGAATGAAGAGGAAACGGACTCCAAAAATATAAGCTTTTATGAAAAAATGCATTTGGAAAAATTGAGGACATCTGAAGGCCAGGTGAGGCCTTCTAAAAGTGGAAATCCTCAAAGTGTACGAGTTTTGGTTGGGGTTGCAGGCTGAGAACAGGCTTCAATAGAAATTAAAACTGTAAGTGGGGCTGGTAAACGTAGCTGTAGAGCTGAGCCTGGCTCCCTGCAGCCTTTGGAGAGCCCTTCGTACGGTGGGGATGATGCCCAGGGGAATCGTGGCCGTGACCGAGATCCAGGGGATGAATAGCAGCCACTTAAGATAAACGCTTCCTATCGGCCTGTTCACTAGGATCGTAGATATAGGTGACCGGCCTATTAGCCTTTGATCTAACTCGGTGTGAGGATGTCCACCATCCTTGGCTTTGCCTGTCATTAATATCTTGAAGTTCTAAACTGGCACAGACCGCAGTGGTTTACAGCAAGTGAATTAGATCAATTAATTTCCAAAGCAAACCTAATGGGCATTTTAGAAGAGGATTTAATGTCTCATTTACTCTCTACAGCTATCTTGTTAAATGCCAATTAAGTATCTAAATATTTCTTACAACCTTAATGAATTACAGTATAATAAGTAATAAATGATCACCAGTTTTTGCTAACATGCTGAAGTCTGCTGTTAAATTCAATGTTCACTTTCTAAAGTTTTCTCGCGCACTTGTTTGTGCCAACAAAATAATTATTTTTACTAACTGGATGTTTAAGTAACCTAGTAACTAGCAGAACACAGACTTTTTTTGTCCAGTAGGATAATGTCAACAAGGAAAAGTCGAGATTACCCTTAAGGGTCATATATTTGAATAAGTTTTTAAACTCATTTTTGCTCCTAAATTGTGCAAATACTTCTGTTTCTTCCAATTAGTTGCTTATATAATTAGCCCCATTTTCACACGCAGTTGCACAGCTAAACTGAAGATCTGGCCCCACATTTGCTCAAGCTGATGAAAACAGTATTGTGGAATTTGAGAGTGCAGTAGCACAGATATCCTTTTCCAGGTGTACTTGGTGTCCTCCAAAAACATCTGTGGGTTTGGTTTTTTTTTTTTGATATTTTCTTTTTTTATTTGCAGTGAACCACAACAGAATATATATGAGGATGCAGGCACAAATAAAATACTTGCAGGTGATTTTTCTTTTCCTCCCTCTTTATATTTGGGCTCCATCCTTTCCTTCTATTATTTGTGAACCATATGCAAACATCAAGGAGATGATTTTTAATCATTCCTTTCTGTTATCTTCAAAGAGAAAGAAACCTTACTTGTTGTTCTGGACAAACCGGTTTATGTCAAGATAAGAGGTGCATGAAACTTCAAAATGATGCAAACGGGGTCAGGTGGGCTGATGCAAAGGACAGGACTTGCACATGCCTGTGAATAACCCATGGAATAAAACATCGACTGAACAATTTTGACAGCAACGTGCTGCTGTTGTGTTTCGGACTTATTGCGAGTGGGCATCTTGGCGGTGAAAGATGTTTTATTCTTCCAAGGCCAACCCAGGACTTTGGTCCCTCTGGTGACGTGAAGGTGAATAAATTAATTCTTCACAGTTCCCTAGAGTTGGAAGGGACGTCCCCCCTGTGATTATTCGGCACCCCGTGCAACAGCAGTCTCGCTTTTCCAGCAATATGAAGTATCATGGTTGGCCCTAGGTTTTTCAAGACTGTTCCAGCACCTGAACTCAGTGTTTTCCCCGGGCTGTGCGGAGCTGCTGGGGCAATGGGAGCTGTGCCAGGCACTGAGCTCCCTCCCAGTCATGCCTACAGCTTTATGTTCCTCTATGAGAGTGGTTCCACAAACTGCCTTCTGGGTTTTTTCATACTCTGTCCCCAGACTAGTGGCTCTTAAGACTATTCTTCAGGTATTATTTCTAAGCAGTGTCTCTGTACACTGTATTAAAGAGAATGCAAAGATATTTCATCTCCTCTGCTGCATTAAAGAGAATACAAAGGTATTTTAAGATTCCTCTTTTTTTTTGAGCAATGTCCTCCCTATTTATGTCAGCAATTAGTTTATTCTTAAAAGAAAGGAGGAAAATAGAAAAAACAGCACACAAGCACTCAAACTGTGCAGCTCCCTAAGTGCTTTTTTTCCAATTTATGAAACAAACAAAACAAAAAAATACCCTCCGAAGTTAAACTAATATGAAACAGCCCCAGCATTTGAACTTGTCGCACGAAGCTGGTTTAAATTTTAATGTGAGCTCTGGAGTAGATTTGTGTAAGGCAAGGTAAAGCAAGTCCCATGAAATATTGATTCTGTACATTTTCTTATGAATTTTTATACTCCAATTTAGTAAATTTTTCATCTCGCCTGCACTTAGAGGTTGCCTATAAAGTCGTTACTACCAATTGTATTAACTGTTGTAAATAAATCATCTTGGTTTGGGCTATTTGTATGAACATGGGCCGACAGGATCCGGTTTTGTTTGAGCTGTGGCATGTTATGCCCTTTGTCTGAAAGGGCTAAAAAGGGATTATCAAAATTTAAAATCCGTCGTGGCGCAGTGGCAGAGACGCAAATCCTATGAGCGTCTGTCAGAAGCAGCCACCTTCCTTTTACATTCCCCACCTGGGTCAGATAAAGCAGCCATGGAGGACTCTCCAACAGAAAGGTTCTTTTCTGTTTCATGTCAGAAGAAAGCGGAGGGGTGAGGGTGGCTTTATACCCCGCAGTGACTATACCTGCAGATCAAGCCACTGAAGACACGAATAAAAACTATAGAGGTTTGTACCACTTCGAGTACAGCCTAACTTTGCAAAATATTCTTTTCTTTAAAATGCCCTCTGAAAGGGGACATTGGAACATCTGATTGGAGGGAAATCCCTATGTAAAGATTTTTCATTTGGCGATTTCAAGCATCTAAATCTCAATATTCTCACTACCTAGAGCTTTATCTTGAGCTCAAATTAATATCCTCCATCGAACCTAGCTTAGATGTTCGCACTGCCTCCTCTTCTCTAATTCTAACATATTAAGTGGGTAGGTAGGCAAAATTCTGTCCTGCTACTTTGTGTCTCTGTATCAATCACAGCGAAATGTAAGTTTTCTGACGCCTTGCTTTTTAGAAGTATTTCAATATAACTTTTAAAATATTACGTAACTTTCAGCTGAAGAAGCTTAGGGATTTCTTTTCTGTGAGGTGTACCATTGGTAGGTTTGACTGCCGAACTCTTCAGAGCAACGCAGCACAAGAAGGGCTCAAGGTGTTTAAGTGGTTTCCTTTATTAACGTTGAACTAATCTCCAAGGAATGCTTTTTTCGTGTGTGTGTTATTGTTTCTTATTTGTGTTTTTAATCCCCTTTTCTGTTAAGACTCAGACTCAGCAAGTTTCAGCTACATACTCTTTTAGCTTAGGGTTGGTCAAGTCCTAACTCTGTTGTAGACACAAGTGCAGGCCGTGCACTGTTAATATCGTGTAGCTCTTGGGATCGTAAATGTCGGTAATCAGTTGATGAGGACCTGACTCGAGGAAAGTATTTGCATGTGCTTATACCCCGTAGTCTTGAGTGGTGCTCAAATAAGTCCTTAAAGCTAAGTATACGCTTCAGTGTTGTTCTGAGGATGGATGACATGAATGTGGCTCACTGTGGTTGGTATATAAATAAGAACAGATGGGTTTTCCTGATTCCAGTTAGTGGTAATTAAACTCTAATTTATTATTTTATTCAGAATAAATCTCCATTAAATTTCTGTTTTTGTAAATATTCTGAAATAACGCTTTTTGAGAAACTCTCATGAATATTTGGGCTATTTTGAAACGAGCCTTATGGTAATTTGACAACAAAGCATACCAGATGCCCTTTTCCTGAGTCTCTGTTGTCTCTGTATAATTTTCCAATTATTTTTTAGCTCTCCTACCTGTAGATAAAGACTATAAGTTTATTTTCGCAATATCCCTAAGCACGACTTGTTTCAGAAAATGATCCTGTTAGTAAAATAAATTCTTTAAGGGTTTGTAGATAACAGCAAGGCAATTCATAACTGATGGAAATTCACTCAAACTGTTCCAATAACACTCTGTCTGACTTTTCCCTCTCCTATCTTTGCTTAGTCTTGCTCAGAAACCAGCTACGCTCAATTGTTTCATGTGTTGCTTGTAGGTGTGTTTCTTGAATACTTTTATACTTGAATACTTTAAAGCTCTTTTTTAGGAAAAAAAAAAAAAAGAATACCAATGGTATTAAAAGAAAAACTCAAATATTTTCAAAAGGAGCAGCACCTCATTAGTTAAATGGCTTTCTGTAATAATCACCTCGTATTCAGTTTAATTTGCCCTACGTCGCTGAGGCTGACCTTTCAGCTGTCTGTATATTTTAAGTGTTTATGTAAACAGCAAAGGATCCCGTTAATTACAGAGCCTTCCTCCCATTCAGCAAAGCGATGTCCGGCCTTCTCTGATCGCGAAAGCGATAGGAGAAGCCGCTGGGAGACAGGAAGGAGCTTGCAGAAAGGGAAAACGGCGGGCGGGCGGGAGGCACATGGGAGCGCGCCCTTCAATAAGGAAAAGTGAAATGGAGCAGAGCGTGCAAGTCGCATCTCGCACTGGGATCTCAGGAAGCTGCCAAAGGGATATGTGTAATTACAGAGCATAATTCTCTGTCTGTGTCCAGGTTACCAGGGTTATAGCACCAATAGGCTCGGCCCTCAAAGCTCTCACCGAAGGTCGGGGTTATGTCTTGTGCTGTATTGTCCAGTTTGTGCTGGGCAATGGGCAGGCTGATGTGCTAAGGACCGATCCAAGTCTTTCCTCCAAATGCTTAGTGGAGGTAAGAGGGGGGCAAACGAAGCCCCCCTGATGTTTCAGCTTCCGCTGAGCTGCAGAGGAGGTTGTCCTTTGCAGATACGGGTCTCGCTTCCTTGAAATCTGCCATTCCTTTACCCTGGCGCAGCGTAACTCTTTGTTCTGCTTTGTGATCTTACACAGAGAGAGCAGGTCTTGGTTTGAGGTGCCTTTTCTCAAGGGACATGGGCTTTTTGCATAACGATAAAAGGAGTATCACTACAGAAAGAAAGTGAGGCCGATAGTAAACCTTCATGGAAGGGTCATTTCCTTAGTGTACAATATCAAGACTTGAAAGGAGAATGAATTGTAGAAGGAACAAATAAAAGTTACTTAGTTTTTCCTTTATGTATTTATTTTTACAACCCTGATTAGTGCTAGTTGTTCTGAATTTCCGTGCTTGTCAGCTTCATCGTAGATATGATGTTGGAATGATGGTGACGGTGTTTTGCTGGTTTGGGGTGGATGGCAGCCCTGTCTGGAGCTATGACATTTAGAGAATCTCAGATGCGACTCTCCCACTACAAACCTATATATTATTGATTCTTTTTTTTTTTTTTTTCAAAGATGCAAGTAAAATCCTGCTTTTGATTGGAGCTGACAAAGTGTAACTCAATCAGTTACATATGAAAGCCTTTTGAGGGCAGCTAGAAACCAAAATTAGATTAAGCTTGGATATTAAGACTTTAACGTATATGGCAAAAGCCATATATTTAAGTTTTTAAAAGTCATTTGGTCGTAATAATATATGGAACCTAAAATTTTTATTTTTAATAGTTGCTAAATGCATCATTTTCAAATATTGTATGTGCAAACAACTAAGATGTGGGCACAGTTAATTAATCTGCAAATAAAGTATCAGAGGAAGGAGGATAGTTGAACGCAGGAAGGCAACTTTGCGCATATTCAACTGAATTTTTAATGTCTTGGATATAAGGAATTTTTAATGTCTTGGATATTGTCATTTTGGCTGTGATGTTGCCTGGTGTCATAATACACAACCACTCTCATTAGAAATGAAGCCGAGGGACGACAGCTCTGTGGTCACGTAGGGACCTGTTGTTCAGACATCAGCTAACTGAGCCTTCCAATACTTACGTATGGTTAATACTGCTAATATTAATGCTATTTTTTTGTCATCTGGGGAAGTAAAAGCTCAGAAAGCTACATGTTTTGATAGAAAAAGGTCTAATTTTTAGGCGTGCGCTCCTTCATTTTGCATTTGAGGTACAAATGGAAGCACTGATAGCTAACTACTGCTTGTGTGTTTAAGTGGAATAATGAACATCTAGGTATAAGCTCCTCATGTAGGCATCAGCTTTGGCATGTATCTGCTTATTTGCTGAGTTTCCTTAAATCCTCATAACTCACTCTGGAAAGACTTGAATATCACGTGCTGGAAAGTTCAGCAGAGAGCAAGGTCAGACCCAAGGGCCCAGCGTTTTAAGAGAGGGGAGCAAATTAAGTTCACCCTTCAACCCTCTACTCTGCGAATCTGCCGCTCCTGGAAACCTGTTTTAGCTGTAGTCCCCACAAGTCTGCCAAACAGAAACCAGAAACACTTCAGTATGTATTTCTCCTGGAAGCAAGCAGTGTCAAGAAATGCAATTTTGTTAGATGACCGCATTAGCCTTGAACTTTTCAGACAAATCTAAATGAAGAGAAAGAGTTTATTCTGGCTTCTAGAAACTGATGGGAGCCCTGTGGGGCGTAGGTTCAAATTTTTAAATGTTCACATCAAATCAGATAATGGTATCCACCCCCTCAAAAGCTCAACGGGTGGAGAAGAAAAGAACATCCCAATAAGCACATGCAATCCTTCAGAGTTCATTATACGGCAAGTGTGTTTCAAAGGACCTTGAGAGCATGTTTCCAAGGGAGGGGTAAGGTCGATGCTTGGATAGGAGAAGCCAATTGAAATCAATGGGAATTGATTTAGAGTCTGGGGGCACTGTGTTAAAATCTCCAGTCTTACGATACAGCTTCATGAATATTAACAGGAGCGGGATCAATACGCAGCTGATTTTCAGATGTACAGCTGGCTCCTTTTCGTCTGTAGATTAAAGAAATGGCAAGCTTTCTTTCTTTAGGTAAGATTTGAATTCCAGAAAATGACTTGTGACTTTAGATCCCGTTCTCCCGGACTGTTTGATAAGGTTTATGATATTTTTCCTACTTTTTAAGTGTGCGTTTTCCTAGTTGCATTTATCTCTTGGTGTCTGTTTCAAGGATTTCGTGAAAGTAATGAAGCCGAGCGGGTTTCTCTTCGGCAGTGAGATGCCTCTTGTGTGGGTGGCTCTTTTCTACAGTTACAAACCTGGGTGTTGGGGATGCCCCGTGCGATGGCCCTCCCTGCCTCCTACCTGCCAGCAGATGGCTGCCACTCTCCTGTGGAAGTGAATGGCTTCACTGCACGGTTTATCTCTAGAAAGTCACCGAGTGCTGCAAAATGCTCTGTTTGTCTAATCCATGACAGTCTCCGAATGTGTAATCCACCAAGCTGAAACCCGAAATGCCTGCCACCATCCGCTTGGAAAAGCTCTTTGAGGTTCAGGGGCAGAAACCTGCGCTGCTGCTCTGCCTGCAATACAGCAGCTGAACCTTCGCGCACGCTGCCCGAGCTGTGAAAGTGAAATCAGGCTTGCGAAAGTTCTCCCGTAACAGAGGATGCACATTATTTGAAACATCCTGAACGCTTTTGTTTGTTTGTTTTGAAAGCGCGGGTCAGGATCCAGACTTGGCAGCTTGTCCCGACTTCCTCGAGGAGCTGAACAAATGCCTCAGGTCCAACCAATCTACTTAAACTCTGGGAACGTTTTGGGCTCCTCTCTATAGTAGACAAAGATTTCCGTGTTCAGGCTGCCTAATAACAAAAAATCATGTCTTGTGGGTTTTTTTTAATTAAAAAAAAAAAACAAACGAACGAACAAATGAACAACCCCCCAAAAAAAAACAACCAAAAACCCCGAACAATGAATACTCAAAGCCAAAAAACTTCCTCTAAGTGGAGAAGGATTTTGATTTAGCTCTCATAAATTTGTTTTTGCTGTGTTTTCTTTGTTGTCAGGAGCATCGCCGCAGTTCAGCCTGCCTCAGCTGAGCAGCGCTCGTGGGGCAGCACCAGCTCTTGGGCAGCAGCAGCTCTTGTTCCTCCAGCACGGCCAGGGCTCTGTTAAGTTCAGCAGCCGGTTCAGAGGTGTTTCCCTGGGGTGTTTTTGACTCCTAGCACAAACAAGCCAGATTTTGGGTGCTGGGAAGTGTAGGGAGGGGAGAGGCCCTCCTGTTCAGAGCAATATGGGGCAATTCCGGTGTTTTATTGGCAGTTTCCTGCACTCGGAGCCAGAGGTAGCCACTCTCAGTTCTGGCTACGAATCTGCTGTGCAGCCTGAAGTGTTTTATAAGGACTGATCATTTGTTGTCTTGTGGCACCAGAAAACATGCTCAGGATGTGCTTCTCTCTGTACCAAAACAAGACAAATGCAAGCCATGATCTGTAGTGTTTT
>VYZM01018899.1:1067622-1103944 GCA_013398915.1 Dromas ardeola | reverse complement strand
AAAAAAAAAAAAGCTAGAATGCCCTAAATTTCACCTTGCTAAGGGACCATGGTGGATTGGATGGTTTAGTTTTATTTAAAGCAACGATAATTAAACTGTAGGTCTACTTAAGGCATTTTGAAAATCTTTCTGTAATGCGATGAAGGTATTTTACGTACGTGTTGTTCAAACAGTGCTGCTGAGGTTGTCGGGTCTCAGGTGGACCTTTAAATGGTGGAGCTGAAGCACTGAGGGCTTCTCCCAAGCTCTCTGCAGTGAAAGGGAGGTCACAGCCACCGAGCTAGTCTAGTAGCTTAAATTTTGCTTGAAACAGGTTTCTAAATACATTGCAAAATAGTTATGGAAAGCTGAGTATGTCTTAGAACTTAGAGATTTAGTGTATGTTTCAGTGCTATTGCCTGTGGTAACTTTAGGTGGTACCTGTCAAACTGCATATCAGAAGGCTGTTGACAATATGTTTGGTTTATTCCAGTTTTATCACTATGGCTAGTGATAAAGATGTACACAAATGCAAAAGATATGCACGTTATCTCTGGCATCGGATACCAGAGTAAGTGACTGGAGTTCAGCAGTTCAGCGTAGAGCCCGTGTGTGGGCTAATGCACTTCAGGAACATGGAGTGGGAAGGTTTTCCTCCAGCCAAGGTTCACTGTATCCTTAGTGCTGCTGAGCTTTCCTGCTTCCTCTAAACCAGTGTTTATTCCAAAAGTGATGAAGTTACCCCTGTATTGAACTCTGGTGATTGCTTGTGCCTCTGAAGGCATCAATGCCTTTGCGTGCTCTGCTTCTTTTGCATTGAAGAGCGTGCTGGTTTGGGGACAATTTGCTTATATTGGTTATTCACTGAATTCTGCAAAACTGGACTTTGGAGGTTGAGCTGATGCTTGTGACAGGGGAAAAAAAAAAAAAAAAAGAAAAGCTCGGAAATTTAGGAAGAACACTAAAAAACCTGATTCCTGTAGTTTTTTAAAGGTCCACATAGCAGTGCTGCAGTGGGTTTCAGAACAGTTTCTGAAAAACAAAACGGGTGGGGGAAGGCAATGTGAACAATGCCATACAAAATGGGGGTAAACTTTGAGACTTCATCTTTCTATACATTATTCATTGCAGCTAGTGAAAGGCAACTTGGCTTCTCCTGTGTTTTTGACAGCCAATTGGAAATGGTGAAAATGTTTGTAACTTCTATTGTGTTTTTTTCTAATTAGACAAGACAAATAGTTTATGAAGAGCAAGGACAGAATTAATCATGGGCTCTTGCTCATCACAGCTGTGCTCTGAATGCCTGACAGAGCCACTTTATGGCATATAATTCAACATATAGAATACACGTACTACAAAAGACATAGTTTTGAAAGCATTTTTGGTGGCGATCGTGTTGTTTTGCAAAGTCCTGAGCACAACTGATTACAATTGAACTGAATGGGAACTGAGAGATGCTTTGGAAAGTGAAATCCTTGCTGGCATTTTCAAAGAGGCGATCTGAATCTGGATTACAGCTCTTTATGCAATTTGGATATAATTTTCATGTCTAATTTGGTGGCTGTATTAAGCATATTAAGTGTTTTCTGCAGGCAGTTGGTTACCTAAGCATCCAACTATCTCTTTGGGTTTAAAAGCCTAGGAATCAGAAGGTACTGAGGGTACTTTCAAGCCACATGATTAAAGTCTTCCCCCTATGTCAATCTTAAGACTAGAAGCTGTATTTATATTCTATATGAGCTGTATGTATGTTTCTTTGACTGATCTGATGCCAGTAGCAATTGTACTTAATGCTTCTTATTTAACTTCAAAATGAATATTACTTTGGATTGGCTTTTTAAAGAAATATTTAGTTAGTTTATTGCTCTTCCAATGTTTTTCTTTTCTATTTAACCAAATCTGAAGTACTTCCGCTGTACTACTTCTATTTTAAAAGCCTCTCTCCCACGTTTGCTTTAGTAAGAGTGTCCACGCTTGAGAATAACGTTACCCTTTGAATTGAAAAACACTACTTTAGGTTTATGGAGTGCAGCTGGAAGTGACTTCTCAGTCTTTTACCTGAGCCAGACTTCAAAAATGATTCACAATCGTTCTCACTTGCCAGTGGATGTTGGTCTGCCTCGTATCTATGTATTCTGAATTACTGACCTACAAGTGCAAACCCTATCTAGTCGTGCAAATCCCATTCATTTGCAAGTTTAAGTAGTTGTGTCCACACTTTAAAGGTCTGTTTTAAATCACTTAGAGCACGCTACTGACAGATATAACTGTGAATGTAAATGTTAGTTCATAAAATGTCTAGGATAAAAGAAAGGGTATAATTCTCTGTTACATCATTGTTATGTTGCAGCAATGTCTGTAATACCCGTGTCGATGTGAAAGCTGAATTGAATGAAAATGTGGCTCATTTGGCTCTCAGTTTGTCTATTGTTAGAACAAAATGTTCACAGATTTCCATTTTATTTTGTAGTGTTTGTATATAGTGTGCTAAAACACCTGACTTATAAACTTTCCTGCCAGCTCTGATGGAAAATATCGAAAGCATTGCAACTACACAGGTGACAGTTTCAGAGAGATCAGATCAGGGTCTGATTATGTAGCTGCTTAGTGAAAACAAACCTGGTCTTTTCAAATGTTTCGCAGTTGTCCCATGTGATGTGGTGTAAGCATGGTGTGGATGTTGGATCAAATGCACTTTTGGCTATTGATTTTTTAAAGCACCAGTTTTCATGGAGTGGAATGGTATTCTGGAATTGATTATTTGTATTGTAAATTACAATGGCTAGTCTGTTATTAGCAAACAGATTTCAATTGTGATTGTCTCTTCCAGTGCCTGATAGTGCCCATGCTGGTGTTTAGGAGAGTTAAAATCCTCATAATAATAGCTCATGAAAAACGAAAATGCTACTCCTTACCGGTATTTGAGACTTCCTTCAGTATAGCAAATCAAAGTTTTACTGGGTTCTGAAATGCCAAAGCAGCACATTTTGTACTCCTCAAAAAAAAAAAAAAATCAGCTTCTGGAAGTGAAGAACATCTGCATCTAAAACACACCAATTAGCAAGAAGACACGAGTGATGCTAACGCTCTCGGTCTATTTTTGGTCACTGTCTACGTGATCAGGAAAAAACAGAATGCTATGGCTTTCATTAACTCTTCTCATTCCTTCTTTAAAAGCATTTCTTCTTATTTTCAGTAGCGAAATGTTGATGAACAAAGCACGCCTATGAAGATGTACAAATATGGCTAGAAGAACTGAGCAAGTACACGGTAATTTATTTGATGTATTTACTAAATATTCTGCAAGCTACCAAGTGTGATACATTGTACCCTCCCGTACAGAAGGCCAAGAAAAGGCCTATATATTTACGTAAGTCATTTTTGTATAGCTAGAGCTTGAATTTTCACATTTGCAGATTTTATTTAGTTTTGACTTCTGTCGTCTTACTTGACATTGTCTTTTAAAACTGCAATGACAGTAAGCCAAAAGAAAATGTAAATTCAAATTTCAAAATCATTTGAAATCATCGTCAGTGCAAAAAATAGCTTTGAGGTCAGTTTTCTGATGCAGCTCTCTCCCTTGAGAGCAACCATAGACCTCTGGATTACTTGGTGCTTGTCTACATGTATCTCAATGACTTCTTGATTCAAAAGGGACTTCTACAGACAGTGAAAAACACCGCGCTTGTCTGTGAAATACTGTGCCATACTGTGAAATACAGAAAAGTTTTGGTGTGTGGTTATTTTTTTCAATTTTAATTCATGGCTATTGGAGTGTGTGAGGTTAATATGAGCATTTATATAAGTCATACTCAGCTGCTCAAATGTTAGGTGAAGGCCATTTCTAGAGGAAGTTAAATGGTGAAAACAAACTCACTTGAAAATTGGTGTGGGGTTGCAAATGTTCTTTGTGTTGTTGAAATGATTTCCTTACAGTTTGATGGATCGTGTTTGCAGGAACGTCCTGAGTTAGTGTTTGGGTCTAGTACAAGTAACCATGAGAAAATGGCAGGTCCTGGTACCTTCATCTCTAGCAATGTGTCGTGCTTTTTTAATTATCTCCCTTTTTCAAACATCATTGCTCTCCTATTCCATTAATTTAAACAAAAGTTACTGTTGAAATATTGACTTGAAAAAAAATGTGTTTTCTTCCCATAAGCTTCCTTGTTTCACAAGAAAGTGTATGTTATTTATATGTGTGAATTGTAATGCCAAATGCACTCATCTGTGGAGTGGAAGAGTTAGAATCATGTAGCGATATTTTATAAACAAGACAGAGAGAGAAGGGAAAACTGTTTTAAAACTACCTGGATTAGAAATTATCCAAGGGATTAAATTTAGTTGTCCTTATCCTCCCAGAAAACTTCAAGGGATCTGTCATCCTCAGAAACAGGCAGGACCTCTGTTCCGTTTTGCTGGCCAAAGATGAAGAGCAGTCCTCTGGTGCAGGCTGGTGTTGCTGTGTTGCTCAAAACGCTTTTAAAAAATACGATCCAACGTCTGGATAGGAAGTAGCTAAAGACTTGGCCTTGACCCCTTTTGAAATTGTTGTCCTCCTTTGTGATTTGCTAATTTATTGCTATCTTACCCCATATTGTTCCTTATTGCAGCCCTGATCTGTTTGGGACCGTGCATGATGAGATTTTAAAACAGTAATTGGTACCAAACCGCGTTGGCAAAAGAAATCTGAGTAGAACCTGTCAAACTTTCTTTTAACTCTGTTGACTTTTGGTGAACAGAGATGTATGGTTAGCATGGCTGCCTTTTTTAATGTGAGTTTCTTTATTTTTAGTAACTTTGTTATAAGATAATTGTCTTTTTTTCGAAATCACTTGTTGAAAAGTCTATTGAGAACATCCTTCAGGCTATGGGAAAGCACAAATTTGTAATATTTTGTAATCCTTTAGTTCTTCAGTCTATGTGTCTGAATATTTCACAACCACCAAAGTAGAGCAAAAGGTGCAGCTTTGAATTAATCACGTAGGTTTTGCCTTTTCCATAACAAGGCAGAGTGAACACCTAAGCCCTCACTAAGGACATGACAGACAATCATATTGATACTGATTATAAAAAAAAATACTTCAGTTGGAAGTTGAATTGGGTTCACAATATGTATAACCAGTAGCAAATAATTCAGTTACTTGCTGTTTATATGAACTGTGGTGGAAGTTGTTCAAGGCTTAGCTTGAGAACTTGTGCAAGTTTGCAGGCAGGCACACAACATAAGGAGTATCTCAGCTACGTGTGTGCTTTTTCTTCCTTCCAGAGGTCAGGTATTGTCAGTATGTGACGGCTAGCACAGCCTTTTAAATGGACACCAGTGGCCATTACTCAGTGAAATCCTTGATGGCCTGATTCAGCCCCTTTGAAGTGCAGATGAAAGTTCCCATGGATTCTGTTGGGTTCCAGGACAAGGGGTAACAGGCGCAAACTGTAACACAGGAAATTCCATCTCAACATGAGGAAAAACGTCTTTACTCTGAGCGTGGCAGAGCCCCGGCACAGGCTGCCCAGAGAGGTGGTGGAGTCTCCGTCTCTGGAGACATTCAAACCCGCCTGGACGCGTTCCTGTGCCATCTGCTCTGGGTGACCCTGCTCTGGCAGGGGGTTGGACTGGATGATCTCCAGAGGTCCCTTCCAACCCTGGCCATTCTGTGATTCAGACCAAGCCATTAGGAGTGGTGAAGGCTTTGCACCTGCTTGGTGAGTTGCAGTTTGAAACCATACCTTAATAGCTTTGAAGCCGATTTACAAATATTTTAGGGTTGTTTCATCTCCAGTGTTCATCAATTTTCCTGGTCCTGCAAGGTAAAACCACCTCAGGAGTTAATTATGGTTAATTGAAGTGTAGCATATGGGGAAATAAAAAAATATATTGCAGGTACAGCAAGAAAATGAAATCCTAATTAGTTACTGGGTAAAACTGACAACAAAAGAGGGCACCAGTTCTCCACATATCCCAGGTTTGGTGTGTTTCATAGGTTTCCCGCTCTGTAAGTGTGGGGCACTGATAATGGAACAATTATCTTTTTAGGGTGGAGTGAAATCTGTGTTTACTCATATTTGCAATTTCAGTGGAATCCTTCCAATGCTATTTATGAGACCTTGAATAGACTCTGAGATAACGAGTAGGAAAGCTCGTTGCAGAACAGCAGTAGCCTCTATTTTAATCCTCCAGACCAGCTGTGTTGAAGACAGCTATAGTCTTCTTGCTGCAATGGTGTAATAGTCGTGACTTTTTAAAGGGACCGCTTCAGTTAAGCAAAACTGCACAGAATAGGGCAACAGGCACCATCAAACTGCTTTTCCTCCACTAAGAGTGGGGTGGGTTTGTACCATGCTGGAGTTGCAGACACCTCCCTATTGCTTTCACAGGCTCTGTTCCCGAGTCCACTGAAATGAATGAGTAGATGCCTTCAAAACTAGGTTGTGGCAACTTTGTTTCAGACCTTGTTCGGGAAGCTCGCGGCATCTTTTTCTGTGCTGCCAAGCATTGAGTCTCATATAACCTCAAAATTTCATCGTTTTGGTCAGCAAGAGTTACGGATAGTGACTAGCCCCAGTCTGTGGAAGAAATAAAAAATAATTTCCACCTTTTTTTTTTCTTGCTGATTGTTCAAGATCCATGGATGTTCTGCTCTACGTATTTTGTGTATGTTGGCTGTGTAGCTTCCCTTGGGAAAGCGGATGGATAAGTTTGCAGCACTGGAAAATGCGATAGCAGCGTGGGTGGCTAATTTAAACCTAGCTCAGCTAAAGTATGGGGATCCAACACCTTTGGCATCAATCTCCAAAGGGCTGAAGTAGAGCCGGTACGGTCACGCTGCTGTCGCTACCCCGTAGCAGGCTGAAGCCCTGAAATGTCTGAACTCTGCTGTGAACTGAACATCCCGAAAACCGAGCAGTGGAAGTGTGGGGTAGTACCACTGCTCAAATGGTCACGAAATGAAGTTCATCATTTATGTATCAAGTATAATCTTGTTCCAGCTATTTCCTTAGTTCCTTTGTTTCAGCTTTGACGTAAATAGTAGTATATTTTCTAAAGATAGGCAACAGGTAACCCAACAAGAATAGGAAATGATCCTATACATACTAGTTATTCCAGCTGCAAATACAAATGGTAGAAAAAATTAACATCACAATAAATTTAACATTGTCATTTTGAAATGAAAGAATGTAAACTTTCATGTGCATTTTCGGCATTCCGGATTCCTTGAAATTAAGAAATGTACTTGATGTTTATCCTATAGCTTTTTAAGTTTCTCACTTTAGTGCCTTTGGTGACCAGTAGGCTCTATTGATATTAGGCTCTGTGTGTCAGTGTAATTAAAGTGAAGCCAGCGATGTTGCTTAAGCTTCAGTGGAAACATTGAAAACCTCTGGCTTAAACTCTGAATTTAGGTCTGACATAACTAGATAATGACTAGGCATCAAATGGTTTAAATACCTTTGCATTATATTTGATCTGCTTTACATACCTATCAAAATTTCGTTCAAAATTTAAAACAGCCTGAGGCTTTCCCCTTGTAAAAAGTGGATCCTGCCTTTCCCAGATTTGAAGAGTTGATTCCAGAGAGGTTTGCCAGTGTTTGGTTCCTCTTAAATGCTTGCTATTTCTGTACAACTCCCTGAAGTGTATGATGGTTTATTCAATTTCATTAACATTTGGAAAGGATTTGAGGAATTGCATGGTTTGGTCACTACAGTAAAAAGATAATAATGCTCTTGGGAGAAGCTGAATGTGGAAATTGCATGTGAGAAGTTGCGTGTCCATCCTTGGAGGCTGTAACAGCCTTTCTCTATGGTGTGCTATAAAGTTTTAACTGCTCTAATCAGCAAGGACCATCACTACCACTCATGTCAGAGGAATGGCTCTCTTCTGTGATAACATCTGAAGGCTGCTCTCATTGATGGCCATGCCTACATATCATTTTTCTAAGCATGAGGCCATGCTCAAGTCCAAACTTGTCGCATATTGAAATAATTTGGAGGGAAGGCCACCGTGAGAGGAGCACTGGCTGGGATCTGGCGATGCGTGGGGGAGGCTTGAATTCACGTTACCTCTTTCCATGCGCTCAAGCATGCCTGTATTACGGGCAGAGTTATAAAGCCATACTCTTTACCTACTTTTCTCTTTTACCAGCTACATAATGCCTTGCAGTGGTGTCGCACTGCCAGAGCAGAGCAGACGAGTTGTCTAGTTTCCTTTCTTAAAAGAAATGTTGGTAGTAGGAAGGCAGCAGGGGGTTGGAGGCAGCTGAGCTACACTAATCCGCTCGCTGGCAATGACAGCCCGCAGTGTGCTCTGGGCTGCTCTTCTACGAGTACTTTAAGCCACGGTCCACGTGAACTAGCTGATCAGTGTTGATATGACTCCTGTCTTTCAGCAGCGTGTTACAAAGGTGTTTGTGGGGTCTTGCAAGTTGTTTCAGTGAATTTGGAAGGGATGTTAAAAGGACTTGTGGGATGTGGCACAGTTAAAACGAATGCATGTTGCTTGCTATTTTAGATAGGTTTTTGCAAGACTTCAGAAGAGGTTCCAGTGATTCCTATGTCATAACTTGCTGGCAAGGGTTTGCCCCAGAGACCTTCCAGCGTTGCTTGCAGCCATGGGAAATTACAGTTCAAAGCTGTTGCTATTGCAGCAGCCCAGGCTGACAGCAAGAATGAAATAGCGTGTGGCCTGCAGCACGTTCCTTGCTTGGTATCGCTGCCTGTAAAACAGCAAAAGGGCAGGAATACTACTGTGGGACTAGTGAAGTAGTCTCTCTCTTTTTTTGAACTTGGACTTCAGGGTCCTTACATGTTAACACAGTCATGTACGTGTTACCCAGCATTTTGGGATGAAAATACAGGGTTTTATCTCAAATCTTTGAAAACTGCTTGCTTTGAAGTCTGAAATGTTGTGTATGATGTAGCCATTTCTTGGGAGAAGGGTTGCTGCTCTAAATGAAAAAGGAAAAGCTTGATTTTATTTTGTTATTTTTTTTTCTTTTAGAAACAAACTAGTTGTGAATGAGGCATAGAAAAACTTATCAGCTTACTGTGGCTGTAGTCTCCTGTGCTGAGAACTCAAGCTGCAGTTTACATCCCTCCCTCTTCTCTCAGCCCTTCCCTCCCCACCTCGTCTCCCTGCACTGTACATGTGTTTAATCTTAGACATAGATGTAAACCTGTCTATCCCTTATTTTGCATCCTTCGAGTATTATTATAATCAGGCCAGTTTATTAAGAATTAATGCCCCTTCGTGAACTGAGGATAATGGAATGGCCACATTTCCTCTTGTGCTGGACTGTGATTTACTAATAGGAGCTTCTAGGGAAAAGATCATAAAAGAGTGAGGCCCCCACCTCTGGATTAATATTTAATCAGGTGTTAAGAGAGCCTTGTGTCGGATCCTAGAGTTGCTGGTGGAAACCTGCAGGGGAAATGAGAGGGTCCTGAATCTTAAAGGGGCAATGCAGTTATAATTAGAGGCTTGATCCAAGGCTCATGGACATAAATGAAAAGCTCCTGTTGATTTGAAGATCTTTGGATCTGGCCCAAAGGGAACCAAAAATAATGAATGTTTTTGCATGTGAGACAGAGAAAGACAGATGTACTTTTTTTTATTATTATTATTATTTCAAAGGTATCAAACAAGGTTAACATGCATGGTCTAAATTTAAAATGAATGGGATGGAAAAGGTCTGCTGCTAAAGACATGCATCGAACGAGCTGAGGGCCAAACTGTTCAGCATTTTTTAAATATATGAATTCAGATGGCTTATTTCTTGTATTTCATGGTTAAATAAGCTACACTGAGAGAAGTGTGGCAGCTGAGTTGTTCTATGTCTCATTATGGTTTGTGGACTATAGATCAGAAATCTGTTTTTAAGTAGGCACAGATCAGATCAGTTCAGTTTACAAACAAAATCTGCCCTTGGTTCCTTAAACCAGCTGTAGCCGCAGCCTCTGTAGCCCTCTCGGCTCGTGGGAGCAGATCAGGTGTGGTGGCTCTCTGGCCGCCTCTGCAAATGCCTCGGTGGGACACAGCCCTGCAGACCACCAAAGCAGAAAGTGCTGATAGCCCATCTGACGATGCATCTCGTAAATCTAATTTCTGCAAAGTGCATGCCTTTTTCAATTACTGTACTATGTTCCCGGTACTCTTAATGGGTTATTTCATCATAAAGCTTGGGCCTATGGATTTACCAGGGCTTAAAAAAATGTTCTTGACTTGAAATAGGGTATTGGGGGCGGTGGGTTGTTGGTCAATATAGTTTACTACTGTGTTTTAAACTTTG
This sequence comes from Dromas ardeola, assembly GCA_013398915.1. NCBI lineage: Eukaryota > Metazoa > Chordata > Aves > Charadriiformes > Dromadidae > Dromas > Dromas ardeola. Next base: position 1,093,679 of record VYZM01018899.1, on the reverse strand, counting down.
CCCTATAAGAAATGCCTCCAGCTGACGTGACACCATTGATAAGAAGAAATGAGGGAAAAAACGTGGGTTGTGCTGAGGCCGTCCTCTCCAGATGAGGTGGGAGAGGAATGGCTGCTCTGCTCTTGCAGTGACTGAGCAAGAACAAACCTTGACCGTGGCAGATCTCTCTTCTCGTTAGAGAGAATACTTTGCTTTCTGGTGAGTGTGTGTGTTACGAGGGGCTGCCCAGCTGAGCTATTTCTATGATCTTGTGTCACCCTTTTAAATTGGCCTTTCAAACCAATATCCTCCGTATGTATGAAAATACATTAAAATTGCCCAGGAAGATGGCACACATTGCTGCTCAATGTGGCTTAGCGGGACCTATTGTATTTCATTGCAGGCTGCCGCGTCCTTGGTCACTGTGGTTCGATTGATCTGCGTTTGCATCTGCTCTCCATCTATGCTGGTTTTGCATTTGTGCTAAATATAGCATAGAGGAGGGACAGTGATTAGGACTGTGTTTGTATCAGTAGATCTTCTCTCGTTCTCTGTGTACATCCTCTGGATGCCTTGCACAAGTTTGTGCAGAATAATATTGAATGACAATGTGGTGCATTACATGTAGTTAATTTAGGAAATCTGCTGCTATTCCTTCAATTGATTTTGGCTATTTGCATTTAAAACAAAAATAAATCCTAAAGCACAAGCCCACAGTTGAAATGTTTGTATGAGTGATAAATCCTTTGAGAGAACTTAGGCTGGACATTTTCTGTTCTTTGTTTTGTGCTTTTGCAAAATCCTTGGGTATTAAATTTTGAGCATGAATTCTAGTTTTCATGCAAAGTTACAGCTGTTTCTAACCTACAGAGTTCCACAGAGAACCGCAAAGTGGTACGTCTTCCAAAACAATAGTGGAACTGCATTTCTTTAGGTCACAGACAGGTTCTTGGGAGAAAATTTGTCCTACAACTCATTTTTCATCTTGTTTAGGCCAGCCTTCCTCCACTGAGGATGGTAGCACGCTTCTGTGGAAACTGTATTGTGTGCTTAATGCGGAACAGAGACATAAAGAAAGTAGTGAGTGTGACTGTCAGTGTTTGCAATGAGCAGTGGCAGCCAGAAAGAAGAGAGAACCAGGCGAGAGTAACGAGGCAGTTCCTCCCGTGCCATCACTAGATGTTTTGAGGACTGCCGTTGGGCCTGTAGATTACTGCACAAGCAATCCCGCTACATAGTTAGGCACAAGGTAAAAAAATAGCATGGGTTTCAAGGAACTAGTTTTGGGGTGCCATGGGACATGTTCCTCGTGTGGAGGCGCAGAACGATGGGGGTTTGGTGCCCAGCACTTCTGAATCTCTTCAAAGATCAAGAGTATCGCACTGTTCATTAAAAAACATAAAGCACAGCAGAGCACTCTGTCACTCTGAGCATACAGCATCTTGGCCTTAAGCTGACTTCACTTTTTTCTTTTTTTAACTGTTCATTAAAAAGGCACCTTTAAAAATAAACAAAACCCTCCTGTCTTGTTAATGCTATGCAATTTTAAAGGGACTGTTGGAGGAAGGAGCTGGAAGAAGATAACTCAGGTACAGACCAAGACTAGATTTTTCTTCCCCATCCATTAAGAAACATAGGCCTGTAGAAAGAAATGGATGGATACTTGGGAGCTGGATGCAGTTAGTCCTAATAGCAAAATTCTTGTGAGCTGGATCTAAACCCAAGATATTTGTAATAAGCCGCTTCACTCCTCTTTCCTCCAGCCATCTCTTTAGTTCACATGACTGCTTCTGATTTCATTGGAGAAATTGAAAAACATTTAAGCCGAATTTTTAAACTACTTGTTTGTCGTTCTTTTTTTTTCTCCCCTTGGACTTTTGGAATCGGAAATTAAAAAATAATACTTTTAATTTAAGAAGCGAGACCTGACTGCAGCAGAATTTTTTTCATCTAGGGTTTATACTGAAAAAGTTGATCTGATTGTACCTTAGAGTTTTCATGATCTGAAAGCAAACAGAAACAGGCTGCATGTTTTTGTTGGTTTTACGTTTATCGTCTTGAGGTCTTTGCAGCTACCTCAGGCTCCATAAAAAGGTAGGATGTCCAGTTCCTTGTGTTTTGAAGTATTGCAGTACAGTCAACGTCTTTGAGGATCGACAGCACAGAGATGCAGGGATAAGGAGGGCACATGCAAAGCAAGAAAAGCAGGGAGCAGAGATGGACGTGGAACCTGCATCTACTCGATCTTAGCTGGGTTCCTGAACCACAAAGCTAAAAAGCCGTCTCTCTCATAATGATTGCTCACAGAGAAAGACTTTCCCTGAAAATCTCTTTCCGACACCATCTAACAGGCAAGGCTTATTTCAGAATTTTATTCCAGCTCATTTAAGTTTAGGGACCTTCCCTGTTGCTCATTAATCTCAAGGAAAAATGCAGATGAGAGAAGTTCAGTCGGTGTGCAGCTACTCTAGATGAATCTGGGCAAGGTCTTTTCTTTCCTCCTGCTGGCTGAAGGTCAGGAGCCATGGCTGTATTAAAATACCTCAACAGAACAGGACCCAATTACACAGTCTCTTGTAAAGGCTGGAGATTGCGAGACCATTACTATTGGATGGGAAGAGCTGGATCTCCCATAATTTGGTGGGAGATGAGAAATGATCAAAGAAAACTGACCGGTGTTTGAAATGGAGTAGGGAAGGGACTTTTGCTTTTAATGAAACAGTATCGGCTGCTTTGTGATTCAGCCTGCTGCCCTCTCTTGAAAATAGTACAAAATTCTCCATTAGTGGCACGTAGCACTGCATTAAAACTTATGAAAATTATTTATTGCTACATCGAGCTCTATAGTTCTTTCTTATAAAGCAAGATACAGCAGAAACGGGGTAAAGGGCAAGCATTTAGCATTTAGTTCCCAAATACTAAGGTCTTACCTAATGAGAAATGTATCCTTTGCAATTAAGAGTAGAAGATAATGAAGTTTATGACCACCCGTATTTTTTTCCCAGGGAAAGTTTGGCAGTCTGGGGCTGGCCACAAAGCAAGTGAGCTCCAATTCATGCAAACCTCAGCTTTGCTGAGAAAACCTTCAGTCTTTTCTAAGAACATACCTATTGACCTCGATTTCTTTTTTTTTTTTTTTTTTTTTTTTTTTTTTGTTTGAGGTAGAGAAAAGTCATTTCTTACAGATGTCGCTGCGTGGGAGTTTGTTGTCTGTGTAATCTAGCAATCTAGGAGTGTCTCAATCAACAAGTCCTTGTCCCCTCAATGTCTGAGGGCTTCAGTAGGTAATGGCAGGTAGCTGATCTGGTCAGGCAAAAGGCACTTCTTCCTGTGGTCAATGGGAATTTTGCCACTGGCTTGTTAGAATCAGGATTTCAGCCCTAATGTTCTCAAAGATATTGATTATACATGGTGGAAAACACAACAAGGTATTTTATCAGAAAAGCAAGCACAAATGTGCAAATAAAACCACAGAGATAATAAAGGTCAAAGCTATTTAATGGACTTTCATGAAGTTATGTACCACTTAAATCCTAATTAACTCCTGTTTTGGGCATTTCAGTGGGATTTAATAAATAGGCTTGTGGAGAACCTCTGCACAGGGCTGAATTTCAACCTTCGCAAAGAAAATGGGAGGAGGTTAGTTTACATTAGGCATCTGTGTATTTTGTTCCCAAAGTAGCACTTAGGAAAATGGCCACAAACAGCACATGCTGTGTTAGAGCTAGCAATTTAATCTGCAGGCAGGAACATATAAATTCCATGATAGGATGAAGCTTGCATTGCTGAGAGTCTTGTATAATGGAAGTACTCACAAAAGCCAGAAGGCTGAGCAACAAGTGGCATTTCAAACCTCCGAGTTTACCGCAGCCTCACGTATTTTGCATGATGGATATTTTTCTTAGGTTTCTTGTATTTCAGATGCTTTACTTATCGTGGAAACAACAAGGCTGCATTAGCATGGGTGGAGCTGAGTGATGTTACTACAATGCAGGAAAAAAAAAATCAATTTATTCTGTGGCTTACAATTTATTTCATGGTTGGTGAAATTTCAGTTTAAGTGATGATTATGTTACCCAAGTATGTGGTATACGGTCTCTGTGTCTAATATAAACAATTACTGTATATGGGTTGCATGTGTGGTTAGAATGTGATGGTGTGGTACTGAGACTTTTATCATGTTTGGGTTGGTCACATTACTCACCAATTCAGACTTTCCTTTTGGTCAAAATCTTAATATCTCTGCAGGTCATCCGAAATGAATGCGAGCAAAACATTTACACCGCAAGTCTATCATCACATATTCCACCGTTGGCCCATATTGAAGAGGTATATGATAGATGCAGTGTTTGCTGAGTCCTCAAAAACACTTGTGGGACTCTACCTGGAAGGGTTGACTTCTTATTTGTCAAAAGACCCATGGAACAAACTGTTGAGGGAACAAAAAAAAGATAATTTCTTTAAGAGCTTTGGGGTAGTATTTCTTTATGATGAAATAGCTTGGTGATTCTCTGTGTCATCTCAAGATTTTTTGGCAATGCAGGCATAAGTGGTTTGAGCTCCTTGAAAGTGAACATTTGCTCTGTTCGGTAGCACATTTAGGTCACAAGATACCGGACTCTAAACCTGCCACTTTCTGGGCTAATCCTGCCATCCTTGTCATCTGTTTTCTGAATTTGTACCACAGAAAAATTAGTTTCAGACTTGCAAAGTGTGGAAAATAAAAGCACTTCTACTCATTTCGACTTCATTCCTGGGTCCTAGTGATGCATTTGGAGTTGTAGGGTCAAAGACCAGGGGTGGGATGCTGCCATGCCGAGCCTGTAAAGGCAGGTGGAAGTGCTCTCAGACACTGACCGTGGTTTTACGTGCTCCTGAAGACTCTTCGTGCCCCAGTGCAGTGTTTGGCAGGCTGACAGCCAGCCAGGCAAACCCTGATAGGAGATCTGGGTCAGGTATGACAAGTGGCCCCGTCGCAAAGTCTCTGGAAATAGTCGAACCTCTGCTTCTGGTTAGTTAGGGGAAGAAGGAAAGAGGAAGGGATAGGACAGTTTTCCCTTCCTAGCAGGCAGATAAGTGTTCCTATCTTAACATGGCATTTCGGTCTTGCCTCTTACTCAAGTTCCCTCCCCCCATTCTCCCTTCAGCTTTAATATCTGGGTTTGTCTGATTTTAAACTGGGTTATTTGAATGTCAAACTTTCAATAACACTTTAATAGAGGTGTCCATTAACCCATGCTAAATTACAGCAGAACATCTCTGGAAATACATGTGACATCCACATGAATACCAAATGAATTCATTAGGATCAGCGCTATTACAATGAATACCAAATGAAACCCACAATGATGGGGACATCATCTTTCTGTGAATAATCGACAGCGTTCCTTTGGCACTAGTCAAACACATCAGCTGTTTGTTTCCGCTGATGAGAGGTGGCAGTCTAGGTTTTGGTTAGATAAACAAATGATGACACCAATAATCACTTAGTTGGTGGCTGTAATGCTTAATAATCACATCCTGATATCATGCATACTAGAAGCAGTGCTGCACTTTTTATGCATAATGAATCCCAAACACTTCATAAAAGGTGATAACTTTCTTTGACCACTGAATATATTATTTATAAAAGTGTTCCATTCCCTTCCCCCTGCCACCCTTGCAGATCCTTTTAAATTTTTTTTATCATGTAGAATACACTGGTAGCACATCTTAGACTATGAGGTCTCTGCTTATACATAATTTATAAAACAATTTACAAGTGATTTATTTTTAGCAATAAGATAAAACATGGTGTGAAGGGTTTTGCCAACAGAGATATAGACGGTTTGGGAGCAATACTTGTGGAGGAGCCTGGAGTCAAGTGAAATCTATTTTTCTGTTTTCCCCGGAGGTGAACTTTAAGGAGACTGGTTTTGTGCTCATTTACATAGTGCACTAAACACACACACACTTCCCTAAAATTACATGAAGTTGTATGGCATCATGTTCTAGACGGCCTTGAAAAATACCCTTTAACTGAACATATTGATAGTTAGATCTTGTTGATAGATACAATATGAGGGTGCTCTCCTGATGCTGTTGTCTTGTCTGGTTTAATGACTGGCTCTTCCTGGCTGAAGCCCCTACTGCGTGGTGGAGCTGCTGATGTCTACACAGATGATGTCAAATCCTAGTTTCTAATACACAACTCATTGATGAAAGAGGAAGGATTGTGTTAGCTCCTCTCTCCCAGGAGATGGCAGTGTTTAAGAGCATTAGCAGAGCTTCTTGCACGTCATTAATCTCATGTCCTTGCACCAACCCTGGTTCTCAGCAATCAGTAATTCATGAATATCATGGTAGTAGCCTTATGGAAGAAGAAACATTGGTTGACCCAAGGATGGAGACAAGGCTGTGTTGCAGCAGAACCTCTTTGTGTCAGCTGTGGTGGTCTTTGATTTGAAGTAGTTACTGTTTTGGGCTTGTGCGTAGCAAGTTGTTCGAAGGTGTTGACCTTGTAGCTTTGCTTCTGTCCCAGACTGAAGCTGTGTGGCTTTCTCTTAGACTAAATCTTATTTCACATCAGCCGTGGCTTTCTGCAAAAGTCCATTTCTAAAGGAACCTTGCCTCGGAGTGCTGGTAACCAGCATAGCACAAAATGTGATGAGCATCAGTGACGACATGTGCTTATCCAAAACCAATGAATTAGGTTCTAGCCGTCTCTTTCCCATTTTATTCAAGGAGAAGTCAGGAAAACTTGCCAATTATCATTGGCTATGTAGAAACGCTGGTCAAAAGTGATCCCTGTCTGCTGGGGTCACCAGCTGGTGGCTTTCAAAATTGAAGCTATAGGCTGGGTTTCACAGTGTTGCGGGTTGCACAGTCATTTGTAACTATGCAATATGTCACCTAGCTAGCATGCTGGTACTCTGCCGGGGTGCTTAAAGGGTTTTTTTATTTTTCCTTTGTACACAACTATGTAAGACAATGGAGAACAAGACTCCAAATCTCCAGTCTCTGTTTTTCATGTAACAGACCGAGCTGGTTCTGTCGGCATTTATGCAACAGAGCTGGGGAAATGTGTAGCTACTGTGGGCTTCCAGGTAGGATCAAGGCATCTGTACCTGTGTGCCTAGAGGGAACGTCCTCCTGGAAGGTCATCTGAAAGGTTAAACATATTGCAAAAGAAACTGAAGCAGAGCAGTGCCCATAGTGGTGCTATGTCCAGGCACTGAAACGGCTGTGACATAGGTGAGAGTATAGAAATTGGGGATACTCAGCCATGTGGGGAGCCAGGATGAAAAAACCTGAGGAAGAAGCCGGAGGCACAATCTGGGCTATTCTAGGGTCTGCCTTGTTGAAGAATTCCTTTCGTGCTCTCTACTCCTCTGCGTGTCTCGCCCTGTGCTCCTGGGCTGTCACCAAGGTCTCCGTTGTGCAATCCCGGCCTTGAAACGGTTCAGCCTTCCAACTCCTAGGGAACTAAGTTGCTAGTAATCTATTTGTTTAAAATTAGTATCTATAGAGTTAACTCCTTGAACAGCCTGGACTTTGATTCAGGGAGACTGGGGACACACACCCTGGAAAACTGTAAATGCAGGCACTGCTTTCCTTTGCATCCAGAATTCAACAGAGCTGTCAGATAACACATGAGAGATGGTTAATAATAAATTAAAAACATTGCAGCCACAGGGAAACTGCATCTCTCCCCTCCCCCCAAACTCCCCTTCTCTTTTGCTTTTTTCTACCCCATGGGCTTAATCAGCATCAAAGAGTAACAAATCCAATAAAACGTTTCCCTGAGCCAGGAACCAGCCTGAACTGGAAAGGCACACACGCTCCAGCCTCTCTCCTCTCCCCTGACTGCCAGCCCCTTTGCAAAACAGCTGACGGTCGAGGTGAGGATAGAACAAAGGAAGAGATGGGGAATGGTAAATCACAGAGACACCCCCCCATCTCTCATCTGGCATTAGAGAGCTCTAATAGTCCTCCTGTGCTTTTAGGCTACTGGTTCAGAAAGAGCTTTTCCGGCTCCTGACTTGGTTTTTATCCCACTAAGATCAGAGTTTCAGGGGGAGGGAATAAAAGAGGGAAAGCATACATTCATTTCTACTGATTTCCCCCCTTTAAAAATTGAATTTGAACAAAAGCAGTTCGAACAAACTGCAGCAGGCCGTAGGTACACCTCTGATGGCTTTATGGCCGTGGTGCTCCACGAACACCTGCTGGTGCCTTGCTGGGCTGGGAGTGAGCGATGCTGTGCCAGGAGCGCTGCCAGGACCCGGCAAGGGACCATGCCGTGTCCCCCTCCCCACCCTGCCATTGCAGGCTCCTCCTGTGTGGGGATATCTGTTCTCAGAGCTGGGAGAGATGTAGGTCACGCCTGAGCAGAACGAGAAGGTGGTGTTGGGCTGGATCTTCGGGGGTGAAAATTGACTTTGGGTGTATTTGAAGTCAATGGGCTGACATTGCTTTTCCCAGCTGAAGATTCAGCCTGTGGTATCCACCTGCCTAGCAAAGTGTGTGAGTACTCCACTAGTGCTTATGGCACCAGGAGATTAAAAAAAAAATAATTAAAAAAGGGTTAGCAGGAAGAACTAAGGAGAACGTAGCCTCAGCAAGTTCTTCATTCTGTGCTGCTCTTTGTGGATCGCTGCTCTGGGTATGTCTAAGTCCCCCGAAGCTCTAATATCTAAGCGTTTCCTAGTTATTAATATTGTGAGCGCATCTTCTGCATAGCCTTGGAGAGAGAGTTGCCATCATTTCTGTCTTAGAGATGAAAACTGGAGCACAGAGGAAGGAAGGTTTTGCTCGTGGCCATGCAGAAAAGCCTATGGCAGAGTTAAGAAATGAATCCATATAACTCAAACTCTGCTATATCGGATCATAGCCGGAAGAACACCCTTGCCTTTGGCCTGTCTGCGTGAGCCGTAACGCTTTCGGGTGAGTTGAGGCATCAAGTCTGTGCAGAGTCCAACTTTCTAAATCTCCTGTTCTATGCTAGAGCACAACTGTGCAAAAGGTAGTGATTTCAAGTAGCCGACAGACCGCTCCATCTGCCAGTAACAGACAGCTGGACAGTGAGTGCTTTATAGCTCAGAAAGTTTGACTTGGCCTTCCAAGCGAGATAGATTGGTTGTGCATTTTGCCTGTGCATCTGTCTTTCAAATGAGGTCCCCAAAACCTGATCCTGTTTGATGTACAACACAAGAAAGGTCCCTTGGCATTTTTCATAAGAATAGATATTCTTCTGCATTTCCTATTCTATAATAATTCTCCCCGTGTGTTGCTGTGCTGTGGGTGCTGTCACCCTCCTTCATACCTGTCTCCCAACAGGTAGCTACTCTGCGGGTGAGAATTGCTTTGTTTGCACAGGTTGGTGTAGGGGAAGAGGAGCCTGTGGCTCCTGTGCTGACCCTCTGCGTGGGGCTGGATCACATCTATAGCACATACAGTATTAGTCATGAGAGGCACTGTAGGAGGTTGAGGTGGTGCTGCTGATGAAGTCATTCTACCATAGCACTAGAAAATATTATTTTTCTTAGAGAGAAAGTGTCTTGGGTCCAATTTCTCTGTAAGGAGGCACAAGTCTCCCCTGTGAGAAGCTGTAGCACGGCTGGCACTGTGAACTAGCTGAGCTTTAATGAATGAATTCAAAAACTACCAAAGAAGTCCTATGGAAATACAGACGGCATCTGCATTATGGTCATAATTAATTAACCAATCAATTATCATGATGAATGCTATTCTAATGAATCAGTTGCAAATCATTTTCAGTTCCTATGATTTTCATTGGGAGCACATTAATCACAGCAGACTCTTTGGGTTGCAGAGGAATGTGGGATGTAAATCCAAGACCCGAGTACATCTTTAACAGAGGTGAGCCAGATTCTCAGCGATCAGATCCAGATGCAAGTATGGAAAGCTCTTCTGAAGGTCAGAGGCTCTTCAAATTTGGAAAAACAGAGCTGGGACATTACAGTGATTGGCCCAGAGCATGAAACAAGCAAATCTGAAACGACCCAGGACTGGGATGGGATTTCAAACACTTTCAGATATGGACTTTCTTGATAATTCTGTTTTTACTGGGAAGAAGGTAAAATAGTGCATAGTAACTGTTTGTTCAATCTTGGATCAGCCATACAGGTTTGGGTTTTTTGAGTTTGTTTGGGTTTGCTTTTTCCTGATGTTAGATTGGGATTTCACTCCCGTGGAGCGCTTGTATGGTTCTACCAGAAGCACCAATTTAGGTTAATGATTAGGCTTAAACCCTTGGATGTAATGTCGTTATTTAACTGAGGTGTTGCCAAAACTTACTGATTGCTCCTGGAATTAGCCAGGAGACATACTGACTGAAGTTGGGTGTTTTGTTTGGGTGGGTTTTGCCTAAAGCCCCCTTAGAGTTGGAGCTGCTACAGGGAAGTGCAGTAGATGCAACACTCACAGCATTGATGTGGAAGGACACAGGGAGCACAGGCTTTTCTACCACAGGAAACAGTGGATTTGTGATGTGGCTGGGGATTTTTTTTATTTATTTTATTTTAACGGAGAGATAACTTAAAACGAAACAAGTAGGGAGGGTTGACACGAGGTCTTGGGGGAAAAAATTCTGAACCAGTTTGAGGACATGGATAGGCTCTGCATTTCAGGGCATTGTATTGAATGGCGAGAACCAAGATGGAGAAAACCTAAAGCAGTTAGGAAATGTGTTCAGTAATCCACAATGTCAAGCTTGAGCCTGAGGTAGTTTTACAGTAAACATAACCATATAAGCATTAATTTAGGAATGGATCTCTGTAATGTACCTATTATAAATGGCTTATTTCACTTGTAGCGAAGAAATACACAGATATCCCTCTTGCGTCATGGCTAAGGGAACCTGCTCCTCATGAGATGGATTTTGTGTATTTTATTACATTCTTTCTTCTCGCCCTGTTGGTGTAGCAGGTTGGAATGCAGTAAGAAGAGGTATCTTTAATGAGTTTAATGATATGGGTAGATAGACATCACTGGAAACTTTTTTGTAAACACACAGATATTATAGTTCAGATAATAAGTTTGTCTTTAGAGTTTATTATACGTTGCAGTCTAAAATGCACAGTTTTGGCAAATGCGAGCCTAATATTTGTTTTCTAAAGCTACACAAAAGTATCTGTTGACTTTTGGAAGCCCTTGGAAAATGTTGTCTTCTGATGGGATGTGGGCACCCAATTCATGTAACAGATACAAAAGCTCATGAGTAGTCCTGACATGGCTATATTAAAAAATGTGGGGAAATATTTGTGGGATATTTTTTGGAGTCTTTATACTGCTTTACTGGCAATCACATGAATTTTATATCTGTCATGAAATCTCCTGACATTTCCACCAATATGTTGCAAGGAGGTCATTAGAACAATTACTGAGATGTGGGAAAAGAAGTAGCATTCCATAGCATCAATTGCCAGCACTGCCATCTCTAAGCAATTAAAAACCATGAGAACAAAAATTTGACATTTTTCTGGACTGTGTATCAATAGGGTGCACTCACATTTGTTTTTGAGGTTTTCTGCACTGCTATAGCACTAGACTTATGTTCTTGAAAAAGATGAAGCTGTTTTGGAAAAATTGAAGTAAATAGAAAAAATCTCAAGGAAACTTTTTTTTCCCCATCCATTAGAACTCACTGACTTGATACATTTAAAGATTTTATAGAAACTATTCGATTTTGAGAACTTCCCGTGGGAAACAGACAAGTTTTGTTAGAAATCGGTTGTTTTCTGAGGTTCCATCGGATTTTGTTTCAATTATTTGTGAACCTGAGGCAAAGAGTCAGCCCAGTCCAGTAGTCGCAGTTCCCTAAGTCACTGGGCTGGCCAGCTCGCATGGGCTAAAGAGTGTCTGGGATCATCATCCCGACGTAGGGCACTGGAGCTGGGGAGGGGAAATGGTGTTTCTGGGCTCCCAGCTCCTCACCCGCCTGACGTATTGCCAACAACCCACGGATTTCGCAGGCTTTTGGATCTCAGAGGTCTTTAATTGCCAAATGGCTGCGACAAATTTGAAAATGAATGTGACTCTTTTCAGCACGGAGTGGTAATGGCAAAATTACTGAGATGCTATTTCACCCTTGCTTGGCAGAGACGGGCAATGCTGAAGCCAACGAAAATTTTGTCAGGCTTGGGCTGTAGCGACCAAGGCTGTTCCACTCGCTATAGTCCTCTAGGAGAAGGTATTTAGACATCTGAGAGATCGTAATTCGTTCTGGAAATGACATATTTCAATATTAAAGTTGAATTTCACTTCCATGACATGGAGTTGATTTCTGACTCCAGATGGAAAAAATTCCCAAACTTAAATAATTGAATGGAGCTGATACCTGGTTTCCTGAACAGCTCTATTTCTCATGCGGCAATAAGCTAGAGTTCTTGAGAAAATAGTCAAGTATTGAAAGAACTAAGGGACGGGTGTATCAAAAGGCTCAGCCAGTCTCCCGCTGTCAATAAGGCACGTAGGATTATTTCCCTGGAGACTCAGAGCAGAGCCTGCTGATGGTGTGGCCGTTAATAAAACAGGAAAAATATTAGTGAGGTTTGTCCGAGACCTGCTTTGAGTTTGTGGAAACACCTTTTAGTCTTCTTGGATCCAAATATGTGATTTATTCCCCTTAAGTCCTAAATTTAGCAGAAAATAAACCAGACCAGGCTTTCATCACTCGGGTAAGGAATTTCAGTATCTTATGTTGCTGGACCTTGGTTTTGGACTGTAGGAACGTGGATTAGTTCATTGATCAGCAAGTCCTCATCTTCATGATGTTTAGGGAACTAGAACACCTCTCTTATGAAGAAATGTTGAGGGACTTGGGTCTTTTCAGTCTGGAAAAAAGATGACTGAGGGGGATCTTATCATTGCTTATAAATACTTAAAGGGTGGGTGTCAGGAGGATGGGGCCAGGCTCTTTTCAGTGGTGCCCAGTAACAGGACAAGGGGTAACGGGCACAAACTTGAACATAGGAAGTTCCATCTCAACATGAGGAGGAACTTCTTGCCTTTGAGGGTGGCAGAGCACTGGCACAGGCTGCCGAGAGAGGTGGTGGAGTCTCCGCCTCTGGAGACATTCAAACCCCTCCTGGACGCGTTCCTGCGCACCCTGCTCTGGGTGACCCTGCTCTGGCAGGGGGGTTGGACTAGATGATCTCCAGAGGTCCCTTCCAACCCCTGCCATTCTGTAATTCTGCGATTGTCTTACCTCTGCTTAAGGCCAGGTTACACCCACCCTGATTTTTTCACTCATGGGAGCATTAAGTTGATAGTCTGGACAAATAATAAAACTGTATCTGGGTTGCAGAGGAAGGGGACTGGTATGGATCTGGTACCTCCTGTTGAGGCACAGCTGGGATGCAGGGTAGGAGGCTGGTGGAGCCAGAGCGCTTTGTGGAAGCACCTGCTGTCCCTGGTTGGGGTGAGCCCTTTCTGCCTTCAACCCAGCAAACGGGTCCTGAGCATCCCAGACCCAAAGCCCTGGGGACTTCACTACTGTTGAAGAGGTGATGGCTTGCACTTTCCCAAACAAAGCACAGCAATGTTTCCTGTAATTTGAAACAAAGAGACAACTTGCTGCTTTGTAATCTGTGGGTGGGGGAGGCACTGTTGAGTCAGGAAGCCCCCAGAGGGTGCTGGCTTTACTGGTTTCAGCTGTGAAATCAAAACATACGCATGAGTCAGGCCAGTGGTTAAGTTCTGCTCACTTTGAGGCCCTGGCTTTGATTAAATTCATGTGTCATTTTCAAAGGTCCATGTTTAGCTTGGTTTTAGATCATGCTTGCATAATTAGTTTATTTAAACTATGTCTCATGTTAAATCGGATTTTGCCTGTGGACTTAAGTACAACTATGTAATAAGATATATCTATTAAACAGATGTTTAATCTTAATGACTATGTTCTTGACAATCAATTGAAATTGAACATCTAATAACTACACTGCAACTAGGCATATCTCTTTGCATTTAATAAGATACTATAGTAATATAATTATAGTAATATAGGATATTATAAATAACATATTCNATAAAAGTTTAAAAAATTGTCTGAGAAATGAGGAGGCTTTAGCTCAGTTCATCGTTTCCCTGATGGGAGAGAACAAAAAAAAAAAAAACCCAAACCCAAATATTATCCTCTTACAGAGGAAGCAATTTGTATTGGCACTTTGCACGGCGTGTCCTGTAATAGCCCTGTGTCCGCAGGTCACCACCCCGGGTAGTCACTCACCCCAAGTCATGTCCCAAGCAGCGGTGTCACAGAACAAAGCTCAGGTCTGTGTTCTGGTCTGTGGTGACTCTTGGGATACTTTTGTCAGACTCAGTAGAAAAAAAAAAAAAGGAACTAAGAAAAATAAAGAGGAACAAGTATTGGTGAGGAAAGATTTGTTGGAAAAAAAAAGCCAGCCAGCTCTGTGTCAATCCTTACTGCATTTGGGCTTCTAGTTGCATGTAAATATGATACTTTGCAGTTTGACACCCAAGTCTCTGATTTGTGATTGTAACCATACCAATAAATGAGCTATTTCATTAACAGATACCACGGAATATCTGATTGCTCCACCAGTTTGATCTGATATTCCTGACTCCAGAGCTTTATATTCTGCTGTTAAGACACGTACAAATGACTTGGTTTATATCCCTTTGTTATGCTTCTGTGCCGTAAGTGTATACTGATGGATATTTAAACATAAACCCAAATAACAGATTCATAATGTTCTGTTCAGAATTAGCAAGTATGTGTCGAGTAGCCTATTGAAACAATTGAATATTTTGGTAAATATTCAGTATTTTAGGATTTTTTTTTTTTTTTTTTTTTTTTTTTTTTTAAGGCCTTAGTTCGAGGAGGCATTGAAGCCCATGCTAAAATCTATCTTCTCGTCAAATCTGTTGCACATGTGTTCAGTATTAAGTGCATGCTAACTAGAAATAAGCTGATTAACTTTTATCTTATGGTTGGACCTAGTATTCATTGGACTCTATAGAAAATTTTCCACTGAATCCAATGAGCCCTGAGCTAAACAGTTTAAAAATGTGGTGGAAAGGCAGGGAGAGAGGGTGGGAAACAGGTGGGTTAAAATTAGACTTTGGATTATTTGGTATCTTTTGGGCTATTAAATATATATAGAACGGAGCTCTTGTTAATGCAAATTACAAACATGTTTCGGAATCTGTTTTATAGCACACGTACAGTACAGTGATGGACTAGTAACATATGAAAGGCATATTGATGATAGTAAACATTAGCTCAGCATTCTGGTCTCCAGCATTGCTCAAAATTGGGGGGTAGGGGGGAAGTCTTCAAACTTTTCACGTTCCACAAAAATAGTTATCAAGGTCCCTTTTTGTTCAGGCTCCCAGATTCCTCTTTAAAAACTCACTTGGTTTCCCTGAGCATCTCTTTCCCAGTGCATTATATTTTCCCCTGCCTGCGTTAATTTTTGTTAATATTGTTGTTGCCATCTTTACACTAAAAAATGCATGAGGAGAGAGAAGTGTGTGTGTGTTTGTGTTCTCCCTTCCCCCTTTCCTCATCTAATTCGGAGACCAGGGAGGGGTGGGAAATGGGGGAAAGCCACCTATAAAATTTTTCTTCTCTCTCATGCCAGGTTCACAGTGTAAAACCACTGAATTCCCCAGGGTGAAGGCCTGTTTTGCTGTCCGCCTTTTAACTGTATTAGTGGTGGGCACCTCCAGCTAACGCCGCAGTGGGGTAAATTAGGCCTCGAACCTGTCAAGAGATTACTTTTACTACCGACTTTAGCCTGCTTTACTCCCTATTTAGTCTGGGAGAGGATGATGCTCTGTGTTTTGCTTTGAGTGGTTTTTTTATTTATTATTATTTTGTTTGGTAATTTTGCCACACACCTTTATTGAAGACAGTGATTGCAAACACATTTGACTTGATATTCGACTCACACTTTAACTTAACAAGTAGTTCAAAGATTAATTACCATGTACCTTGCAGTTCATAGATTCTATTATGATACAGCTGAAGCAAAGAGAACAGGAGGAAAATCGAGCTGATTAGCCTGTGATTATGTGTTATCCTGTGCTTATGGTCTTTGCTTGGTTGTCACTGCATGATGCAAGAGCTGCTACGTGGCTATGCTTTCCCATCTATATTAATTTTAATGTAGTTGATGAGTTTCTAGGACTTAAAAAAATATTAGCGGCACTATTTGTCAGGTTAGTACAGTTAAAATTGTTAATGCTTAAATAGGTGAAATTAATCTTCTCCACAGCAGAGTGAGGGAAGTTGTTATTTGTGTTTCACATGCGACTCCTTAGACTGTGGCTCAGCTAATGCTAATAGAGGACTTGTGCGCTACCCCATCACCCCCGGTACAAATCTGAGCTGGGTCTGCAGTTCTCCTTCCAGCTTGTTGGTTCCAGGAGGGACCACAGGACTTCTTGAACCCCCTGGTTCAAGAAGGACGGGGAACTCCTGGAGAGGGTACAGCAAAGGGCTACCAAGATGATCAGGGGATTGGAACACCTCTCTTTATGAAGAAAGACTGAGGGATTTGGGTCTTTTTAGTCTGGAAAAAAGACGACTGAGGGGGGATCTTATCAATGCTTATAAATACTTAAAGGGTGGGTGTCAGGAGGATGAGGCCAGGCTCTTTTCAGTGGTGCCCAGTGACAGGACAAGGGGTAACGGGCACAAACTTGAACATAGGAAGTTTCATCTCAAACTGAGGAGGAACTTCTTGCCTTTGAGGGTGGCAGGGCCCTGGCACAGACTGCCCAGAGAGGTGGTAGAGTCTCCATCTCTGGAGACATTCAAAACCCACCTGGACGCGTTCCTGCGCAACCTGCTCTGGGTGACCCTGCTTTGGCAGGGGGGTTGGACTAGACTAGATGATCTCCAGAGGTCCCTTCCAGACCCTACCATTCTGTGATTCAAGGACTTGAACAAAGTCCAGGAGGACTTTGAACCTGCATGGTGAGGCTGTAGTGCCACTGTTGGTGGGCCTTGGTGGCAAAGGCAATTTAAAAAGGGCTTTTGCTTTACCCTAGTTTAAAAATGGATAGTTCTTAATAATTTTGGATGAGTTCACTGGTGTAGCTCCTGGTTTGGCCCGGCAAACATTTGGTCTGGAGCAGCATGGAAAGCAGGGTGCTGCAGGGCAAGAAGTGTGGGTGAGAACTAGTAGCACAAAGATACCTTGAGCTGGCACTGCCAATGTCACACGGAAGCCCAGCTGAGGTCAGTATTGTGTCCATGGCACTCCTAATCTGGTAACGTGCAGTTTAGCATCGTGCAGAAAGCCCCAGATGAAGATTTCATCCTGTCGTCCCTCTGTTAATAGTCAGCGTTCTGCATTTTAAGATCTGTCGAGTGAGACCTGTCAGAGATGTGATTAGAATTTGCTTTCCGCTCTGTTCTCACTGCGAGCAACTCACTGTTCCCCTTATTCTAGAGTAAATCGATCAGGACTCAATAAAAAGCATGGGGAGAACCCGCTTGTCACTTCTTAAATGTCTCAGCCTGTTTGGAGACTTTGCCTGAATCCCTGAGCAAGTGGGAGCTCTTTCCAGTGTGAATTCCCCGCATCTATAGTTCCCCTGGCTAACAAGGGAAGGCAATATACATAGGACAGAACAGGTTTCTATTCAGCCGTGGAGAAAGCACTTGTGAATGTTGCAGGAAATGAGATCTTAAGTCAGTGCATAAAACAATCTAATCCATCACAGCCCCTAGAATGGCCCCTCATAACTCAGGGGCTGTCATACCCCTTTGTGTGCATGAAGGCAGTTGTGGAAGAAGTGACGAACTGCGCACATATTCTGCTAAATCCGTTCTGGCAGCTGAGGTAATATATTTTCAATGCCAAGTCACATAATTTTACTTTAGCTCATTTGACTCCAGGCTACAAAGCTATTCCAGAAAACAAAGGGATGGTGTTTGAATAATGAATAATAATGAATTTAATTCTGTGGGCTTGTGCTGGGCTGAAGCCTCTAGGAGGTTAAATGCAGATAAAGTAATGGAAAGCAAAAGTTTTACCTTACAAAATAGTATTATTTTACTCCAGTCGTCTTGACTTCATTAGGCATTGGTACCTTTAGACTGATGCAGCTGGCATCTGAATTTAAAACTAATACATCATTAAGTATGATTTACAGATTTACACCTACGAAATAGCATAAATTACTCTCGGCATCTCCTTTTTGCTTTCTAGTGTTTTTATTTTTCTTGTCCTGTTATTTTCTCTTGGTTTTGATAGTTGTAGACCTTCACAGTAGTTGCAAGGAAATCTGAGCATATCCTTGCACTGTGACAGATACACATGCACCGTTTTTTGGTGTCACCCAGCTGATAATTCAAAGCTTTTCAAAGAAGTAGTAAAGCAATATTCCTGCAGTTCACAGGGCAAAGAGATGATGCCTGCCTCTGCCTTTACAACCCCTAACATGCACTAGTCCTGACGCTGCTTGACACTTTTGATATTAGTTTAATATTAATGACAGGTGGGCAGGCGAGGAGAGGGATTCCCCTGTAGAGAGATCCTGGAAAGCAACTTCAAGGAAGACTTTGGAATTTGTTAATTTGCCAGGGACAGCAAATTAAACACCATGGTGGCATTAAAGAACACTGAGCTCTGGGTGCTAAATTGTACTTTATCCCTTTGGAAATCCCCTGTTCCTTTAGCATTTTAAGGGAGCATGAATTTGTTTACAAACTGTTTGGGTTGTTCGTGGAGTTGCTTAAGATTCTCAAAGATTCACATGGGCAGATCCAGGCAAGCAGGAATGCGGAGAAGTGCTACAGATGGTTGTCTGGGAGGTCTCGCCCCATCTGGAGAGGAAGCTGGTGAATGCATGCACAAGGCTGCCTTAACCTTTGTGTTTCTTATATGGCACGCGTACAGAGTTGTGCTCGATCAGAGATGCTATTCCACCTCAGCCGCTTCTTCTGCGAGTGGGTCTTTCACTGCAGATGGTGTCCTCAGAGCACTACGAGGGCATGCACAAAGAGGTATATGCCCAAATCCTGCTCTGAGAGGAGAAGGGTGAGGTGAAAGAGGGAAGGCAGGAGCAGAGCAGTAGTAGCAAACGGCGACAGTGGCTGTATGCGGCTTCCCTGAGAGCTGCCGTAAAGCCCTAGTGAGGTCCTACCTGGAGAAGGTAGAAAAGGTCCATGGTGGAGGGAAGGGGAAGAACGGGACTCACGGCTCCCCTGTGCTGGGGGCGTGATCGATGGGTAGCTGGCAACTGTGGGGCACGTGCGGCTCTGATCTTTCCTGTGTTTGTAACTTTACAGCGTGGTGCTACAGAAACCAGTGTGATGCCAAACATTCAGCATCATCTATTAATTCATGGTAGAAGATCAGATGAACCTGGAAGTGGAAGTCAATTTTAAGAACAATTTGGTAAGTAGTGAACTTTTAAAGGGAAAAAAAATCAAGAGGCTTGATAGGCAAAATGGGTTTATGGAGAGCCATCTTTGGGAAGAGGTATACAGTGTTTTCTGATGCTACATTTATGAAGAAGAACGATTTATAGAACATCTATGTGTGGGACGTACGTCCTTTGTCTGGAGCCCGAATGTGGCAATACTTTGTTAATTTGAGAGAATGAGAAAGTGAAGCTGATTATAAACAGAAATGAAAAGTTATTCAGGCACCATGTGCATGGGACTTCTAGCAAGCTCCACCGGAGGTCCAGGCACTGAATAGTTGCAGGATTATGTGTCATCTCGTAGATCTGTTTTCATGTTCCAAGCCATCTGGCATACAGGAGTAAACAAACAGCAGAAAAGATAATAAGTAAACTGTTTTTTAACTATTTTTTTTCCAGTCTTAATACTATAAAAGAAAAGGACTTTTAATTCCTAATAGAGATTAATTTTAGATTATATCCAGTATCAAGTGGAATAGTAAATGTAACATTTCCACCTTACAGGAAGGCAATCTCCCGTTTCCTTTGTTCACAAGGCTGTGCACGTGTTTTCTCCCAGCACTGGCTGTGGTGAGAAGGGCTGAGCACGCCCCTGCCCAAGGCTGCTGTCGAGTCTCTTAACTGATGCTGATGCAGCTGAATAGTGGTACGTACCCAGCACTAGGGCAGGCAACTCTGACCGTGACTCTTGGTGCTTCCAGGGGAAACTATGATGGTTTTACTGGATAATATCCATTGGTTAAGACTGCCTCATCTGGCAGCAGCAATTCACAGTTATTGCCTCGTACCACTGAGCACAGGATTTCAGTACAACAAGGGAAATGACACTGACCCAAACTTGTTTCTTTTCCTGGTTTCACTGAGGAAAGTCTGGTAGAAGGGTTACAACATCGACTTACTTGAATTCACCACATTGGTTCAGAGAAGTAATCTCTCAGACGAGCTAGAAGGGTTCTGAATTTCATCAAAAAGTCTTTGAAAAATTTCTTTTACTGGTGATTAACTTTACAGTAGATTTAAAACCATAAATCTATTACAGTAATCCAAATGTGTGTAGTCAAGGCCCACTGATACCAATTCATGCCGTTTAATTGAGTACCGCATTATTTAATGATTTTCCTTTTGGTGTAATCTCATTTTGCAAGAAATCTCATTCAAATAAAGAAAAAGGGACTTTCTAGTTTTCCTGGCTCTAGAGAAACCCAGGGCATGTCAGCATATAGGCTGCCCAAAAAAGAAATGAACTCAAGTTCTCATATTTTGCGGTGGGGAAGGGAACTCCATCATGTGCAGGAAATTATATCAGACGACTATTACCTCTCACTATTGTACCTTTGGAAAGCTGTAGTCTACAGATGGCTGTGCGGCAGTTATCACTTCTTCAGAACTACTTCAAAATCAGCTGGTTAGTCTGGGCTGTGAGAGAACCAGGTGGGTTTGCTCAGGGTGCCACTTCTGAGTGTGATGCTCTAACCCCCAGCTCCCATCAAGCAAGTCAGTCCGACCATCCTTTTACCTCCAACTGCACATTCCTGCCCCATTTTTGGTTCTCATTGGCATTTATGAGAGAAGCTAGGCCAAGGAGTTAAACTGGCAGAGGAAGACCACTGCAAAAAGACTAATTCTCTACCAGTTCAGGCCGTTAATCCAAAAGAGGAAACTTATCTACCTTAAAGTATACAAAACAAAATTGGATTTTTTTCTGTTTGAAGATGGAAGACTTGTAGGTAAGGTACAGTGAGAAAAATTGGCAGCCCTTTCTCTCTGGTCAGAAAGATTTCCAGGAACTTGAGGAACTTGTCTGTCCCATTTTTTAGACACTATGTGAAGTTTCCCCCCATCCTAGACCAGTGTTTGTCAGAGTTTAAACCTCCTCCAAAAAAGGAAAGAAGGCAAAGCTTTTTGAAGCTGCTTGGTGTTAATGTTCTCATCTCTGAAAGGTGTATAATACCTTTTAACATTTTGAATGGGATTAGAAATATTAAAGAGAGGGAATAGGCTCAGGGGGCAGGAATTGTCTCGATACTCTTGGATGCTCAGTTGCCTTGTTGGTTCTTGCGTATGTGTAAGTCGGTGTTTGTTTATGCCTGTTTGATCTCATTTCCCAAAAGTATTTCCCAAGCTGTGCTCAGAGGCAATGGGAAAGAACCTTCTGACTGAAATGGAATCCCTCATTCAAGATGAAATAGGATTTTATTCTATTTTTTCTTTTTTTTCTTTTTCTTTTTTTTTTTTTTTTTTTTTTTTTTTTTTTTTTTGGTAAGCCGTTTCCTGGCAAGGTTTTCCTGTGACATTTGCTGGGAGGGTAACCCATGAATTTGAATCCAAGCACCAGCGGGAGCTAATCTGGATGACACTAGATCATGCTTGGCATTTGTTTCCACACTGGTTAGGTGCCATGTGAAACATTTCCAGTGTTGACCCATGTTTCCAGCTTTGGAAGCTGTGCTGGAAAGTGCAGTTATGTTAGAAGAGTTGTCTGATGATTTTATTTTTTTTTTTTTTTATGAGTAGTCCAATGGAAATGTTAACTAGTTCACAGAAAATTCAGGTGCAAGCACAATTTCACACCTGTGTCAGTACCAAAATGAGGAGTTGGCACACAAATGCTGTCACTGTTACTTATTGTGTTTATTGTGGAAACGCTTAACTTCCCAAATTGAAGATGAGGATTTCACTCTGCTGTGTCTACATAGGCAGCTTAACCTGCTCTTGAACCTCACTGAATGCCTCGCCGCAGCCTGTGTCCGCACGTAAAGGACTCTAGAATGAGCTGTTTGAGTTGTGGTCCTCGGGGAACGCTGCATAGCTGTGCCTGGAAATAGCGGGTCATGCTCAGAGCTGGCACTCCACATAGCGCTGTGTAGACTTAAGAAGTAGCCAAGATTTAAACACCGAGCAGGACAATATTTTGATCATTCTGTGTTCACGTCAGCAAATAGCTGCTGGTCCGCATCCCATGGGCATTGATTGGGTTTAAGCCCTCTTCCCAGTATGGAGTCAGGGTGTGCGATGAGAGAAGGCTTTCAAATTACATGGTTATTTACCAGTTTCATACTTATTCTGGTACAGTGCAGACCAGTTTGTTTCTAAGGACACGATGTTAGTATTTTTATATATTTTAATTTCTATTCAAGTAAATAATTATCAGAAATTTACTGGGGTGATAAAAGAGGGGTGGAGGAGTAAATGGCTAAAGCAAAAGATGATTAGCCCAAAGTATGGTCAAGATTTCTGAGAGACAAGATGAGCTTTAAAACATGCTGATTAGTTTTGAAAATCCCCAGAGTTTGGGTATAAAAGAGTTTGCTTTTGTCTAAATAAAGGGAAACATGCAAACTGGTTTCTGTTGGAATTGCTCCAGTTCTCAATTTAGTCTCAGTTACAATCAGGCGACTCCTAACACCAGCAACTGCATTACTTGTAAATCCAAACCTCCTTTTTACCAGTTTTGGCTATCTCAGGCCTGATCCTAATGCCTGTTTCAGTTTACTTGAGTAGAAGCTGGGTCAGACCATATTAGATGCCTCTCACATTGGTACCTAAGCAATTTGTAATTCTGATGAGACCTTAGGTTTGATTAAGAAATCTTTAATAAGATTGCTTTTGTGTTTAACGGCCCATCTGTAAAGGCTTCGTTCCCCACAACAACAGTAATTGGCTATCCTCAGTATCCAGTCATTTCATTGCAAGATGTTTCACTCTAAGAAAATAATTTCCAGCCCATGTTTCTTTTCTTCTTTTAGCTTAAAAGAGCCTCTTGTCTTCTTTGTGGTCAGTGCAGTCCATTTGTAACTGCCTGGTACGAACTGAAATCTGTACGTTCTTATCTCCCCTGCTTTGTTTCTCTGTACCAAACTGTAAGCAAGCCCTGAAGTTTGTTCAGATTAGGGATCAAACACTGATTTTTTTCTATTTCTTTTCTTGCAAATTCCGAGGGGGGAAAAGAAAAATCAATATGCTAACGCTGTTTCATCAAGCTTTCAAATCTATGCAGACATCAAGAGGCAGCTGTTCCGTGCTTTTTAGCATTTTGGGCCAAGTTTCTGATTTCAAACAGATTGATGTAAAACCAGAGGAACTTCATAGGAACTTCTCTGGATTTACACCGCTTGCTTAGACTAGGTCAAGCTGTTAAATCAATCCAGGATCAACATTTTGATTTGCATTGACTATTAATATGATAATTAGAATTTGATTAGGAATGGGGTATCTGCACCTTCATAGCTATTCCCTAGGGAAATGAAAACATAATTCTGTGACGTTGTGTGACGCCCAATATAAATAGCTATTCTTATTTGGTAAATGTATATGAAATAGTATTTGCTACTTCACCAATTTATTACAAAATAAATTCCTCTCAAGCCAGAGTAATGTTCTCTGCTTTATATTTGAAAAAACAAATTAATCCCGTGATACACTGTGATTTGCAATAAAGTTGATCAATGTGATCTGCCTCCACAAATTGCAGAACGTACCGTTCACATTCTTTTGAGTAATACTGTTGTATTGCCTTGAAGTGCATTGCTGCTGTTCCGAGTGTTACGTATAGCATCTTAAGACATTTTAATAGAAAGAAACTAAATGAAAATTGATTGATAAAAGCTCCATCAAGGTGTTTATTGTTTTTGCCTGGGGGCAAAGCAGAAACTTTTGAAAGCCATGTCATTTGTATTAGATACTGTTTTTCAAAGTGCATGGGCAATGGAAATGTGAGCATAAAGGTAGGAAATTGCATTTAATCATTAATAACTTGCACAGGGAACTTGTAGTACAAGGTAGAGTGTCCACCTTCATGCTGGATAATGATGATTTGTTGCAAAAATTGGTGTACAAAGGTGTAGTGGAAGATTGCGTATGCAGTCATAGTGCTGAAGTTGGCATCTACAGCAGCTTCGAGCATATGCAAATGAAAGAGAAAATACTCGATTAACACAGGATGCTATTTTGGACTCCAGCTATGTTAGACAGAAGTGCAGCAGTAGAGACAGAATATGGTTTAGCAGCAGTTGTCTGTAGGGCTTTTAAAGATCTTAACCCTTTGGAGCAGGGCCAGATACAACTTGTCTCTCCCTAGTTCCTGGAGTATTCTGGTTTGATCAGGGCGGAAATGAATCTATTATCATCAGTAAAAGAATTTTTGTGAGGGTAAGAACTGTAAGTTGTCCTATGTATATAGGGAAATAACATCGACTCTGAGAGCCCAGAATAAGTAATAGGAAAGCTGATGTTAGCGGAAGGAGTCTTAAGAGAATTGTGGGAGGACATTTGTTCTTGGCTGTTGTGATGGGACACTGGCTTGAAAATGCCCACTCCAGACAGTAGTTTGCTACATGACTGCCTTTTAACCCCAGCTGCCAAGGCAGACTTGAGGAACCAGCTAAGCTGTGGATGAGTGAGCAGGCTTGAGCTAAACGCGTTATCCCTTGGGTTAATTTTGTGCTGTAGAGAGGTTATTTTTCCCCAAAGTATCCCAAACTGAAATGTGTTGAATGTGTATGGTCAGAAACTTATTTCCTGCTCCCCATCACCCACGGAGCCAGGGAAGCCCAATGGCTTGCCTCTTTGACTACGCAAGATCGGTTTGCCCTCTCAGGTCTGCATGGGTCTTTCAGCTCTTCAGGATGGTTGAGTGGCTTATCACATGCTAAAGGTAATTATATGAAAAGATGAAGGGTAGAAGTGGGCCTGGCCTCTCTGTAATCAGTTGCACAGACAACAGCCATGCGGGCTGCTCGTGTTGTCTCACCCTGACCATCATGCCAAGTACTGGGGCCATAGTGAAGAGCTGACCCTTGTTAGCGGTAAACTCCGGGTACACAAGTCATAATATCCAGTTCCTGACTCGAAAAGCCTCCAATTTAAATGCAAAATCAAACCCAAATTGGAAAAGGTTTTGGAAAATGGCAGGTGTTATGACTGGCCCAAGACCGTGCAGCATTGGTGGCAGAACGAGATCTGAGTTCTGGAGTCTGGTGCAGCAGAGATTGCAATGGATTAACCGGCTCTATTCCTCATTCACAAGACTGTAGTTGGATTTCTCTACTAGTTCTGCTCTGTTCTCACAAATTGAGGGTGAAGCCATTTTTGTGGGGGTTCCTGGTGGTTCGGGAGATTGTTTTGTTTTGGTTGTGTAAAATGGACACCTTAGAAACGGCATACACGCCGAGACTGCTTTTTATGGCCTATTGGGAAGGTTACTATTAAAACTGGGTGGAAAGTGTCCCATCTTTGCCCTCTAACTAAGATAAATTTTACTTTTTCCTCTTCAGTTGAAGAAAGGAAAAGCATTTTGTTGATTTTTTTCTAGGGAAAAATGAAAGAAATTATATTGAACAATATGCTACTTTTTTGTTTGAATATGCCATTATTAATCAGTTGAATAATTTAGGTAAAAAAAAAGCCCCAAACTTTAGTTCTAGAAAGGATACTTGTGGTCAGAACACAGTTTAACAAAACTCAGTAATCTAGAAGTGGAAACATGAATTCTTTGTTTCCATACACTATATAAATCCATGTAAACTAATAGATTTATTTCTTTTATACTTGGAAAAGGAAGGAAGGAACTGTTTAATTGGAGAAAGTTCAGACACTGTAGTGATAAAATCCATGTTACTATGTGCACAAGTGGTGCGTGTATTTGTAATGTTATTCTATTAGCTTTACTGATT
>VYZM01018899.1:1054788-1067592 GCA_013398915.1 Dromas ardeola | reverse complement strand
TTTTTTTTTTTTTTGTTTTTTTTTTTTTTTTTTTTTTTTTTTTTTTTTTGCTTTTCTTATTTGTGGTTAGTTTCTGTAGCCCTTACTGGGTGTGCATAGGTGCTTGTTTAAAAAAGAATAAAAAGGGTTTAACAGAACTTTGTAGCTATGTTGTACACCATATCTTTTATGATGGGATGTCAGGTAAGCGAGAAATAGAAGTTTTCAGGCATAATTGCTCAGTGTGTACAAACAGCTGCAGTGGCCATGCACAAATTAAACAGGCAGAAATACACAGCTGAGATTAAACTCTTCCAAGGTCAGGCCCTACGAATACACTGCGTATCAGCTGTGCTAAGAGTTGGCAATGGGACTTGAACTAAACATGTGACAAACATATGGAAAATATACTCCTTTGCTTTGTATGTTTAAAAAATGGATCATCCTCAACGTGCTACTGCCTTTGAGGGCTGTAAGATAGAATGTTGCAAGGTTCAATGACTTTGAGATGGGAATCCTGGGTACAGCCCAGATGGAGGCCTGATACCAAAAGCTGCTCTTGGCTTTGAACATTATTGGCCCCAAAGAAATGAAATTCCTTTTAGCTTTCCCCCCGCCCCCTTTAAAACAATATGAGCGCAAACAGTTTCCACTTGTTTTTGTCCCTGTGCCAACCTGCAGTTTAAGCACTGAGGAAACTAACTTTTAGGAGAGGACTAGCTCGCAAGTCCTCTTGAAGACAATGGCATGGATTCTGAAGGGTTTTGGGAAGTGTAAAAAGCCCACCTTAAATGCTTCGTGGTTCCCCCGGTGTAGCTATTCTGGTGCTGGCGGAAAAGGTGGTTTAAGCCGGTTGTAGCCCCTGAGCCCCGTTCTCAGTGCCATGCTGGTTTTTCTCCTGCCTCACCCTGGTAAGGCTGGCAGTCATTGGTGGATCTGATCCTTGAGTTCGATCTTTGAGGTGAACGGGACTAATATCTGCACTTCACTTTCCTCTTTTCATTTGACAAAATTTACTTATGTGTGGCATCGTTTCACAGTGATGCTTTAGAAAGACTAGCATTTAGCAACTGTGGGCGGAAGGGCAGGTAGGAGTGTGAACAGTGGTGATGCTGGGACCAAAATCAACCCCCTGTCCCGGTTCGGGGTGGAGCAGGCCCAGCTCTGCTCGGTGAGAGGCCCGGGCTCACTCTCGTTGCCATGGCAACCAGGGTCAGCTGACCAGGGTGTTTACCCTATGGGGAGGTGTGGGCACGTCAGGTGACTCAAACTGACCAATCGGGTGTTCCGTCCCATCCGCCATGCTCGGTATAAAAGCTGAGGGACCAAAGGGCTCAGGTTGGCTCCTCTTCGTTGGGTCTTCTCTAAGAGCTCTTCCTCAATGGCCTGCTTCTCCAATGGCTCTCTTCCTTCAGTGACTGACATCTGAGGAGGACCCCGTCAGCTCAGCTGCCTTTTGATCAGTGTGTTCCAGTTCTCATTTGTCACTAAGTCCAGTCTAGAACTTCCCCAGTGCCGGCCAGTGACGTCGCCCTGGGAGCTTGATACGGTTTTGTATACATTTGTATCTATTGTATCTATTTCATTATTTCCTCTTTTATTTTATTATTAAGATTTCATTAAAGTAGTTTAGTTTTTTCTAAACTCATAAATCTCTTTATGTCTCTTTTCCTTGGAGCAAGAGGTGGGGGGAGAGCATCTGTTTTCTTGTCATTGGCCAACCCGGCCCAAACCACGACACCCTCAAATGATACTTCTGGTATTTTGTGACGTTTTTGCTCTTTACATGGTTTTGGGGAGACAAATCAGCTGTTAACCTTGTTAACAGGGCTGGTGTTTGAGCATACTGTTTGAATACAGTATGTGCATTCCTGTATGATGAATGTCTCCAAGGACAAGGTGTGTGGGAGGAAAACGCTGGCCTCTGGCATCCGTGGGAAGTGTCATCGTTGCAGAGAATAGGGTACCGCTGGCATTGCAGCCCAGGTGACCTAAGGGCCTGTTAGCACCAAAAGAAGCAGCCCTTCTCCATCCCATCCCTCTCCTGCCCCTCCTCAGTGCATTCCCACTTCCTCCAGTCTCATTCTGAGCTGAGCTAATTCAGGCAGGAAAACACTTTTTTAAGGGTTTATTTTCATGTTGTTTTTGCGAGACTGCTCCTTGAAGGGGTTCTGCGGTTCATTACAGGGTACCACACAACTTACGGGGAAGTGGGACCTCCCTTTTTGGTGTCAAGGTTAAACCACGCACTTGTAGGAATAGCTCGAGCCTCTGTTCTGGTCCCAGCTAATCTGGTGGTTAGAGCGCAGAAGGTGAAAAGATGCTTTAAATGTAGCTTTTCCCTTCCTTCTTGCAGTCTTGTGCCAATTAGGGAATGGAGAAACTGGCTCAAACCCCTTTATTTTTTCCTGCTCATTTTCTGTTATTTGTTGTTTTTCTTTTAAAGTAGACTTCCAGGCTGAATGCAGTTTTCCTGTGGGAGTAGATGCTGAGTTCTGCCTGCGTTTTTATCTCCGTAGTTGACAATAATAAAAATTCCAAACAACTTCCCCCGCATTCCCTGCGTTGCTGTTGTCATGTTTTCTGCTGGTTGACGGTGTCACCTCTGCGGCCTTAATATTTGGGTACATTTATTTTGCAAAGTGCGGGGAGCTGGATGGCTTGTTGATGTTTTCAAAAGCTTTCACAAAAGCTGTTGAAACACCGCATGTTGCACAGTTAAGATTTTAGGAATTTTCCACTCCCACTCCCCAACTGTTTTTTTTTAGATTAGTGTTTGTGTTTCTCTAAAGCACCCTGCAAACGCGTCCTGTCAACAGGGATGGGAGAGCGCCTGAGGAAATCGGTCCTGCAGTCCTTCTTTCCGTGAAATCTTACTTGTCCACTGGGAGTCTGTAAGAAAGTCCTGGGAAGATTAGGTACATCTTATGTCCTTCGCGCGCACAACCCTTTCAATGGAAGTGAAATCACAAAACACTTAAAATGGTTTCTATTGTGGAGTTGAAGCCTTCTCTTTTCCCATTCCTCCCTTGCCCGTTTCCTCCTTCCACCTCCAGGTGTTCCAAAGTATTACTTGCCTAATCAGTACTTTGTTTTACCTATTTGAAGATGGAAAAATACCCAACAACAAAAAAAGAGTAGCTTGAGAGATAGTGGTTTTGGGAACAACTGAGACAACAGGATTAGGCTTAACTTCAGCCTGCAGTTGATGTGTAGGTAGAAGAGGAGCCAAGTCTCTTCTGGCCAGAGCAAGGAAGGAATAACAGATGATCCTTGTGCTCTTTTACAGAGGCATTGCTGATACCATTGAATCTGGGGCTTAGGGTCTAAGTGATGTTTAAACAGTTTATTGAAAGGCAACGACTTTCTGGGCATGACCATTTCTGACAAATGTTGCAGTCTTTCCCTTCCAAAAAGGTCTTTCCACTGTAAAATGATACAGCATCCTTTCTACTCAGTTTTCAGCTGACAAACCAACAATATCAAACCTTATTAAGAAGTTAATGGAGCTTATTGCTTGAAATCAAGACAAGTAACAACATGAAGTTGAACTCTAGAATTAAACTCAGGTCAGATGGAGCTTTTATTCCTCTTCCAATTCCCACCTCTTTCCTAGGCAAAGGGAGACATTGCAAACTCCACTCATGGTTTTGCAAGGACTGTTTATTTTAAGTGGTATTGTACACTACAGTAGCAAGTAGCCTCTGAATAAGAAGTAAAATAAAGATAAATTACTTTTTACTTTAGAACACCATCAGATTTTTAATGTGGGCTTTGTTTATTCAACTGTAAATGTTAGCTTTTTTTATGGATAATGGTTTCCTTACACCATAGTGTTATGTGTAAGCTATTTGTCTTGGTCATCTCTTCTTACAACGTGGTGTAAGATGGTTCTGATGCTGGAAGAGGGAAGACAAGCCACTCATTGCATCCTGAAGAATCCCCAGGAGCCAAATAACATTGATTCCTCCAAGCATTAACTTCTGTGCTCCAGAGTCCTGATGTTAAAAGATGGCATGTTACGGAACTGCCAGACCATGAACCTTGGCAAGCATGAGCTTCTACACGTTTCTGAAATGACATGAGAAATAAAATTGGGTAAATTAACCACTGAACCTGCTTCGCCTTTCCTACATCTTCAAGTAATAGCAGTAAACATCATTAAGACCATTCACCTTTTAGTCAAATATTAAGTGTGACTAAAAGATACTTTACACCAGAAAAAACTTTCTGATAAATGAAATTCCAGGCTGGATGCATATAATGCAGTAGTTCATAAATTCACTGCCCTTCAATTCAACCCTGTGTTTTACAAATCAAATTGCAAATGAAACTTGTTTCTGTTGGGTGGTGCCAACCATCTGATAGGGAGATCTTGGCTGGCTATTCCTTATGTGTCTTAAGGGGTTATAAGAAATGAATATTTGTAATTTTTATTGCTCTTTGAAAATGCAATTTTTTTTATGCCTTACAAAAACTACTTGATCAATTTTCACCCTAAATCAATGATCACAGGGCCTTTTCTCGTTCTGCAGACTTGTTAAGCTTTTGTCTCTCTGAGTTTATCTTAATAATCACAAAAAGAAAAACCCCAATGACCCGTAACAGGATTCACTTTGTTCCTTTTTTATGTTTTACTCTGTGTACAATTTGGAAATGCCTGATTCTGAACGGAGCTGTGGTTGAGAGTCTTTTAGGATGGTCAGGGGCATGCAGAATACGAGCAGGAAGCCGGCAGTATCTCTTCATTTCCAACGAGGTCAGCATTTTTCCTTGCAGCCGGACCCTAGGCTGCAGTTTCATTTTAAGTTTCTTTTGATGGCTATACTGCTTGGGCTTTTGTTGTAAAAGCAAATAAATAAGTAGAACTTTGTTATTTTAAGCTCGGAGTGGGCTCTTTTCTGGTCGATGGTGCACCACTGCAGGTTGATACTGCTGGGGAGAGAGGGGCGATGGGTAGTGGTGGGCAGGGGAAGGTGGGTGCTGCACACACCGGCTGCACCCCTGAGGGATGGAGTGTGAAACTGGGCTTTTGTGCCTCTAAATATTCTTCTCTTCATGCTTTTAGGCTCAGAAAAATTGTCCAAGTTGGAAGTCAAAATCGTTCATTGATTTCTGTGTGGTGTTACTGAATGTGAATTAGCACAATGATGAAACAGATGTAGTTTTTATCCTATATTTGTTAAATTTTTACTCAGCTTATATCAGGAAGAGAGGTTGTTTCGTAAAACTCCCTTAATTTTTTAAATTTTATCATTTTAGGACCAAATATATTGTTTCCATAAGTGGATAGTTACACTAATTATTAAACATTTGCTTAGTGTTAAAAGTCTTCTCAAAGTGTGTGCATGCCATATGCTAATGGCAAGCTGGTTAATATTATTTATTCCAGCCTACATGTTTTCTAGCAATATGAATTTGTAGAAAGAATTTTGTGTGCGTGAATAGCGATGTGGATTCATAGCAAGTAATTTCTTAGTTTCCCGTGATCTGTTGGAACCCCATTCAAAGAGCTGTGTTTGCTTATTGTGCCTGTAATCCCTATTTACTGAGTTTATTGTCCTAACTCCAGAAGCCTGGGTTATACACAGGTTTATGGATGAAACCTTCAGTCACGCAGAGCTTGGTCCTTTAGGCGTTTTAACGCCATGCTTTTTAGCATGAGGAGTCAAGTGTGAAGGGTACGTAGCAATCCAGGAGTACTGAACAGCAGAACTACAGGACAATGATTATCATTATTATCAAAGTGTAATTTATCCAATTAGCCGATTCCGTTAAACAAGTTCGATTGACTCTTTCTCCTGCCACATTTTAATGTGTTTATATCCTGAATGAGTGAAGGATGTATTGTTTGACATGACAGCTTGCTTTGTGTGTAGCTATCTCCTTATTTCAATCCAGGGACTGACAAAAGATAGAAGTGGGTCTTTTTTGATGTAGTGTAGGGAATTATTTCTTGATTTGACATCCTAATTGATTGGGGATTTCTGATTATATTATGAAATTTTCATCCTGAATTGCTCAGCAAAGCAGCATTGGTGCATTGCAACAGGAGGATAAAAAATGAAGATGTCAGGACAAATCAAAAAAGGAGAACTATTAAGCATACTTTTCCGTGCTAAAGTTAGTACACATAGTTAATAATCTTTTTCCCTCTCCTCTTACTACCCCCAACCCTATGCTTCTGTTCTCTGAAGTGGCTTCAGAGCTTCTTTTTAAAGAAAGTGACTCCTTTTTAAAGAATTTTCTAATAGTGCGGGTTGAAAAATACAAAGCTTGTTCACGTAAAAAGTTGTCAGTCTGCATATTGTCGCTACAAAACTAAAAACATATTTTGAATTTTGGATTTTCCCTTCTCTCTTCAACATGAAATGGAAAAGAAAAGAATTAGGATGGTAAATGATAGGGGGCAGAAGGAAGAGAGGTGAAGGGCACTGGAGAAGGTCACCTTCAATCGGACTAGAAAACATTTGGTTGATGGGATGAGATGTGCTGCTATGGTGGACTTTGACATGCCTGTTTTTGGCACGGGCGCCCACCCCGGTGCCACCCCTTCCCCTGTGCCGGGCTGGCTGCTGAGACTGGCTGGGTGAAAACCAGCTTGGCTCAAGAGAATTGTATCAATGCTCCCTTCTTGCGCGGCCACTCAAAATTTGTCAGTGTTTGAGCTGGTATTTCCATCAGAAGAACTGTTTGGGAAATTATGTCCTTAACCTTGAAGTGCACGTGCAGCCAATGTATTTTACTGTTGGGCAGAAATCATAATGTCATTGAGCGTTAGGGCTGGTGAGATGCAGACGGAGGGGAAGCACAGGCTCAGTGTGATGACATCTTTAAAAATTTGAACAAATGAAGTGAATTGGTAATTCTTACAGATATTTTGCTTTAGGGAGAAAGTTACTCTGGCTTCTGGAAGGAGCTGGGTATTCCATCACATTCCTGTGTTTCAAGAAATAGAAAATATGGTGATGATGACACCGATTGTTTTTAAAATGAAACTGTCTGTAGTTATCACTAGAGATAATAATCCCCTGCTGGTTTAGTGCTTCCTTGATTTTGTTCATATAAATCTGGAGAATGAGGCATCGGAAGGCTGCATCAGCTCCCCCACGCCACCTCCAAGAACAGTGCCTCATCTCAACCACGTTTCGAAATATATTTTCTAAATCGATTCTGTAAGGTTTTGCTGGAATGCTTTTGCTCTCTTTTTTATTAATACTGGACCAAAAGCTTGAATATAGCAATTTTTTCCTCAATGTTTTTTACCTTTCCATTGAAAGCTAATTAACTTTCACCCTCTGATTTGCATCACCCATGCGACCCTATGGGATGTCTGTATGTTGGGGTGTTTTAGCACCTCGGAGGACAAAGCGGATGCTGCCTGGCACTCGAGTATTCCATTATGGCCGTGCAAAGTGGGTGAGAGTGGACGGGTGGTGCTGATTTTGTACCTTTTTTCAATTTACCTGGGTGCAAATGGCCAGATGCGAAAGATAAGATTCAGGATTTGTAGGCTTATGTTGTTTTTGCATATAAGAACCTGGGTAAAACATCTTTTGATGAATGATTTGACAATTACTGCTTCTTCGGGGCAGTTTGGTCTTGTTATCTACCTTTTAATTGTTTTTATCCAAGGATCTGAAAGTACTTTTCAATTGTTTAGATTCATTATTTACATTTTAACAATATGGAAAATAGAAAAGAAAACGGAAAGAGGCTCAACGTGCAAGTCTTTGCTGCTCATAAGGACGCCAGGATCTAACCCAAGTTTGCCTAGTTCCCAGTCTTGCATAGTTACTTTGAGACAGTCATTTTACATGAGATTTTTGTGTATTTATTGCAGGCATGCCTCATGGTTACCTCAGTTTGTGGCTTTTTGAAATCAGCATCAGCTGAATGTGCTCTTAAAAAATAATGTATGAAGCTGCTTTTCAGAACAAAGATTTTGCTTTGATCCCCACAATTTCATGTTAAAAAAATAAAATAATCCCTCCATATTTGTTCACAGATTGGACATAGCTTTCTGATGTTGGTGATAGGAGACAAAACATAGTGTGATGGGCATTACATTAGCAAAACATGTATTGTTACCCCTGTTAGGGGCTGGGCCACCAGAGGATAACAATTTGCTGCTGCCACCAGCTGATGGAGTTGGTCCTTCAGCTGAAGTGATGGATGTCAGCAAAGCTGTGCTCAGACTCTCTGCGTCCACGGATTTCTACTGAGGCAATGTGTATGTGACAATGAAAACTATGTGTAAAAGTGCAGCCATGTATAGGATGGATTAGATACACTCTGGAATTGTATTTGTAGAGTTCAGTAGGCTTCTTTTCTCTAAATTATGTCAGTATAACACAGCTGATTTTGGAGCCTAAATATGACAGTGCTTCATTGGAAGAAGCATTTTCTCCAAGCATCAAGTTAAAAAGAGTTTAAAGCGTAACGTGGGGGACAGTGATGAGGAGGAACCCCCTGGGGAACCTGATGTGTGATCTTCCCAGGGTACGAAAAGCCACCAAGGGGTTAATCATCCCCCACTGCATATGAAATGACAACAAGCTCTTGGCAGCTTTCCCCATTCTTTATATAACACTTCCAAGCGCTGAAGCTTGTATCCTCCTAGTAATGCTTTTAATTTGTGCTCTGTTGGGGAGAGGCCAAGATTTAATCGAAATCATTAGAATGTCTTTGCTTGAAGTAGCTGAGGGCTTGTAGTGAGCTGGAGGAGGTTACTTCAGAATAATTAAAAGAAATACATAAGGTCGTCATTGGTGTCTGAGCTATTCCAGACACCAGGTTCAAGGGGGAAAGGTTGAGTTTAATGACAACTCCTCTTAACTTAAGTAGGATGCTTGCACGGCCGCATAGTTTTAATAATTAAACTTTGCCTTTTTCTCTTCCCACACACCTACCCAAGTGGACGTTGTTTCTAGCTTTGTCTCAGTGCAGTAGAGATGGGCTTGAACCAAAGCCCGGGAGCCAGATTTCTCAGAGGTTCAGGGCTTTGGGGGGCTCCACCGCTTAGGTCCAAATCTAAATGTTGTGGTTTACCTTTTATCTCTAAAATGCGATGAATCCAAATGTGCCTATAAGTATGCACGTGTGTGTGAAAATGTGTTTATAAGTGCGTGTGAACAAGTGGTCTGTATTTGTTTACAGTCTCAGCTGGGATCTGATCTTGAATTTTGACTCTCCTTATTTAAACGGGACTATCAGAATGCTGGCACTGTTGCTTTCGGTGGGATATTGATGTCTATATATGGATTTTAATCCTATTTGTACCTGAAAGGCAATGCTGTGCTCTGGGTGTGTGCACAGGAAAATAAACTGCTGAGGTAATTTTGAGGCATGATACACATGCTAGTGCAAATTAGAACATGCATTTTCTTTCTTTGTTGGTTGTATATTAAACAAAAAGATACTCAAAGGAAAGTTTAAAAAAAAAATTAATTTCATATCTCTTGCATTGTAGACTCCCAATGTTGTATAGACAGTGATGGAGAAGACTGGCAAGCGGTGCATTTGTGTGAGAAACTGTCTTTCTTGAATGACTTTTTATGCCTACATTTGAATACAGCCTCTTACAGCAGAGTAGGCTCAAATAATGAACTAATAGTGAATGTTAAAGATTTAGGGAATTGGCTGTGAACTTTTGACCCTGGGAATATAAGGAGGTTTGCTTTTCAGGAGAATTAGTCTAGCTGGGCTAATGGGTGCCAATAAGGGCTGTAAGCAGTGTGTCAGGGACCAAATCTTTTAATTAACCGCTGAGTGAAAAGTAGTTTGGGAAATGCAATAAGTCAGATTCAGGTCAGATCAAGCAGAATAATATGTGGGCAATGATGAAATTAACATACTAGGAAATGCAAGCTGAAAATCTCCAAACTTTCCTTATTAGACTGATAGAAAATGGGATTTACTTTGATTGCTTCAAGAAAACATTGCACCGACTTCTACTGACTCGTTCTAGCAAGGTCAACATCATCTGCAGATGAAAAAGATCGAACTGGAGGGTCCAGCTTTGAAAAACACTGTGACCTGTAGTTTGGGCTAGCTCAGAAGCATTGGTTGTTCTCCAGTGGTTTTGTTCAAGGCTGTGATGCCCACAAAGTTACAACAAGGATTGAATTGCTCGTCTGCTAGTGTCTGTTGTCTTCCATGACATATAATATTGTCTCTGAGTTTCTTTGCACCCTGAATCTTTCTGAGTCCATTTTTGTCTGTTGCTCTGATGGTGGCATTGCAACTTTTCAGGGAACAGAGTTTGTCTTTTTGTCCTGCACTTGTATCATACCTGTCACAGTCGTGTCCTGGTCTGAGAGGTGAGTACCGCTATGCATTAACACAACATGGATAATTACATTCAGTGTTGTCCTACAGATGTAAGGATCTCAATTTTAATTATACCTCATTAACGAAATGAGTAGGATCAGAACTACATCTAGAGAGTTTAGAAGGTACACCAGTGTCTGTCAATGTATCATTATATAGTAAGGTCTAATTTATTAGTTTAGTTCACTTCTAATAGGATTTTAATCCTATTCTGATTGTTCTGTGTGCACGTCAAAAAGTATGCTTTTAAAGAAGGCCTGTGCCTTAAAGTTTGGTCCAGAGAGCTTTGAAATTAATGGAAAGATTCCAACTAAGCTTAGTGGGCTTTGACTCAATCAGTTTTGAGTCATTTGCATCAACAGTAAAATTTAAATATGCTTTGAAAACTTTGATTGTGGGTCCCTAATTTCCTAAGAATCATTATCAACAAGGACAGCGTTGTATCTGGTCTGTCAAATAACTTATTCAAACCTCTACTCGTGTCTCAGCTGTTACTAACTACTCAAGTCATTTACTTAATTGGAAAGTGCACTAACTTCAGTGTTAACATGCAATGCAGAGTAGTGAGGGATTCCGTAAGATCAGAAAAAACTTTCCAGTGCCCCATTGCATTTCCTCCTTGCTGTCTGACTGGCTCGATAGTTGCAATGTTTAGCTAGAATAATATTTTCTTCCTTCATAATTGTTGCAAGGTGTACTTCTTGCCAAAAATCAAAGGGCTAAATTGCATTCACTGGCTTAAATCAGTCCTGCTGTCAACTGCGATGCATGTTTAATTGTTCTGTCTGTACAATGTTGGGCTGGAACAGTTTCAAACAATCTACCAATCATGAGCGGAAAAAAAAAATCATTAGAAAATCAATTCTTGCTTAATTGAAGATCCTTCTTCCAAATGGGAATGAAGCAAGATTTATAACCTCAGATTCACTGACTGCATAATGATGGTACTTGAGCTTGTCAAGGCTTTCATTTGGTAGCGGTGGCATGGGCAGCATTTACTTTTCCCGCCTGCTGTGGGTCAACACAGCGTGGGCCCTGGGGAGCAAAGGACTACGGTATGTACTACGTGGAGCACAAGAGGCCACGTTTACAAATCAAGGGTGGAAAAAAAGGCTTTATAGAGTCAGGAGCAAAGTAGTAGAAGGGAATTTCAAATGCATTGTTTATTTATAGATTTGTTCTGAATGCTGTGAGTGGAAATTCCAGTGACTGACTCATGGAGACATCCCTCTGGCATCTGACTACTGATGCCGACATTGATAAAATCCTGTATCCCAGAGCCCCATGGGTAGTTCACTCTCTGCTCCCAGAACAAGGGTTCCCAAAGGTAAAATCCTGTCTCTGCTCAAGACGATGAGAGCTTTGCCATCGATTTCAATAGGGTTACAATTCCATTACAGGTCTTTTAAAAACTTTTCTTCTATTGAAAATTGAGCAAATCTACTGAATCGTGATGTAGTTAAATAGTAGGAGACAAGAAAATCATGGAAAAATGGAAAACCAGTAGGAAAATCAGACTTGTTATGATTATATTCCCTCCTCCCTTTCTGGTTTCTCCTGCTGTGCTTAGAAAATGAAGCACCATTCTCCTTTAAGTTCAAAATGAGTAGAAGAGGGAGTCATGGTGTAAATATCACGCACTAGCTAAAAGTGAATTTACCAAAGTTCAATAAACATAAAAATGATGAATTTAGATGTCATGTAATTAACTCAGAATTACACAAGCAATAACCAAGTAATTACACCTTTAATAATGCATTAAACTTGTCAGGAATACTTAGTCATTCAACTAGAATTTAACAAGATAGCCTATAGCAAGTTACAGTAATTAGATATCACTACTGAAAACATTGACAGTTCCTAATTGATACCTTTTATTATAAAGCTAAATGCCAAACATTTCTTTTGAGTGGATTAAGGAATAGTATTAGCTGTGTTTAAGAGCATACTGCCAGCTCTTATAAATTGCATGCGGGCATAAAAAAGCAGCAACAACAAAACCCTAAGAAAAAAAAATGTATACCAGCTAAACCCAACAATCACACAAATTTTGTTCGAGCTCTCACTCCTGTGATTTAAATTACAACCTAAGAGAGTCTGCTGCCCGGCAGGTCTGTCAGCAGCAAAGGGGAAAGGGAGGTGGAAGAGAAAACTTTGTGGAACAGGTAAAGAGAATAACAATTACATCATCTGGAGGCTGCAGCCCTTCAGTGTGAATAAGGCACACTGCAGCCTTCGTAAGAGTACGGCGGGGAAAATAAACAGGCTCAGGAGATTGCAAATTAGATATTAAGGCAGGACTTGGGCTTGCTGACATCTAAATCAGATTGTTTAGACTACAAGAGAAAGGGGTTTTTTTTGAGAATGAGGTGGAATAGAATTGAAACTATGTGTTTACTTTACTTGCTGTTTCTAAATGTGGGAGATATTTCTGCTGGTTTTATGTTGTTCGGTCTGTGTGCTTGGCAAATAATTTTTTTCCTTTTTTTTTTT
>VYZM01018899.1:1000765-1054708 GCA_013398915.1 Dromas ardeola | reverse complement strand
AAAAAAAAAAAAAAAAAAAAATCTTTTAGGTCAACTCAAACTATAATTTTTCTGAAATAAAAATGTTTTGTTTAATTCTATTTTTAAAAACTTTTAAGCCATTTTCTTATTTACAACAACAACTCCCATATTTGGCCTGACTTCACAAATATTTTTGTTTTTCTAAAGTTCGTCTCTTCAACAAATTTCTTGGGGGAATCTTATTCTGGATATGTACTGGAATCTCTGATGCTTAGTGGAACCATCTGTACTTTAAACCAAACTAAATAGAGATTAATGCTGTCTGTGTGAAACAGTAGAGGTTGGCTGGAATGATCACATACATCTTTTGTCATTTTTTTTCATCTGTATAATTACAAGTCTTATCAGGCTGCATGCTGGGCTATGTCTGATTGTCAATAAGACCTTTCTTGATTGCATCTTATATAAATATTCCATGTCAATCTGTAGGATGCAATTCCAGGGTCCAAACAACTATACCTCACTGCACAGACACAAGGTCCTTGCCTTTTTTGCTATGCTAATAATCAAATTAATTCCTAAAATGTAGGCTCCCAGGTACCAAGTGGTTAATTCCCCTGCACCTTTAATGCTACTCCTCTGCTCTGATGTATAGTGGCTCTGCTGAGCCCTTCTCGTAAGATACATAAGATTATTCATGAAAATGAAACTACTGCATTTATGTTTACATGATTCTCAGCCAGTTGCATGGCAACTGGAATTGTCTTTACTTTTATGCATATTAAAACACTCAATAGATACCCTTTCAATAATTAATCAGTAATGAATGTAGAAGCTGTAAAATGCTTTATTCGATGTGCTTAGGCTTTATCCAGTGGTTGAACTGGCTAAAAGAGCCTTGTTTTTCTGTGTTAGGACTTTTTGAACAGGAGATGCTATGCACTGTTCTCAAAAATAAGAGGCAGTAAACAAAACCCTGGAGGAGCTGCCTGACCTGGGCGGCATCAAGGCCAGCCAAGTGCCTGTGTGTGTTTGTGTTTGCAGTGCACAGGACAGAAACTGTGTATGTTGCAGAGCAGACTGCAAAATCTGTGCTGTGAGGTAGACAGCAGCAATTTTCAATCCATTTTCGACACCTCTGATGCTCTTGACTCTCACCCAGCACGCTGCATCTCTCTTTGGGCTCCCCCAGTTGGCTCTTCCACTGTGCAGCTTTCTCCTCAAAATGGTCAACACCGGAACAGCAGTGCTGTGGCTTCAAATAGCCCCGCAAGACTTACTCCTCTCTTAAGTAAATATGAAATAAAGGGTTTCAATTACATATAGGAAGTGAGCATTTGTAAATTCAGTAAATATCTCTCTTGTTCCTTCTTGCTTTTTTCCCGGCCTGGTCCAGGAAAAAAAAAAAAAAAAAAAAAAGAAAAAAAAAAGAAAAAAAAAAGTTTGTCTCGCCTGTGGCCAGACTTCCCCATTGAACTGCATCACTTTGGCAATTTCACCTCCCCATCACACCTTTGGGCTTCTCTTGGTAGAGAATTGGGATTCCAAAAGCTGCAGTGGCTGGGACTGGCCACCCTTTTCTCCTTATTGGAGATGTGAACAGGTCTTCCTAAAGAAAAGGCAAGGAGGCAAATCTCTGTTTTCTGCATGGTTTTTATAATTGTTTTAACACAAGATGGAGTAAGAGATTTCTTCACTCTCCAAAAGTCTCCTTCTGACTCGTTTAATTAGACCTGAGCGCTAATGGATTCTCATGCTTTGTAGAAAAGCTATATACATGCTTGTTTGGCCTTGCTCTTGCTGGCACTAGCTTTGTATGGATGTTCGTGTAACTGAGTCCATCAGTGAAGTCCCTCACTGCATTGCTTCTCCCCTTGTCTGGAGCATATCTGGAGCTTTAACATCACCGCTTTGTCCTGGTGTGTATCTGCTTATGTTTTGCATGTGAAGAATGGATACACAGCAGTGTCCTCACTGACTCTGGATGCAGTAGCAGCATGTGAAGGTATGTTCTTGATGGTTCTTCCTTACTGTCACCATTAATTAACGTGGTAGATTGTCAGTCATGTCGTTTTGTTTACATGTGAATACACACAGGTGTGGGCATTTGTATATACATAATGCATGCAAACCGGTTTGCTGCTATGAAGGCTGTTCTGTAGAACAGGACTTCGTCACTCAAAGTTACTTGACATGTGGTATTCTCAGCAGCTGGGATGGGAACTCGCCCAGCATATCCGCATGTGTGTTCATGCGGTTCCTCAGGTGGGTGCACAGTTACCATGGCTGCAAGATGCAATCATGGTAAGTCATATAAATGAAAGTACTATTGATCATTTTTGCACACACCATTACATGCACACACTTTTGAAAATAAGGCTCGAGGCATAATTGGTTGCCAATGGAGCTTCACCAAGTTGGCTGCATACATTTGTTTTCCCTTATTTTTACATTTTAGAGAGCTATTCATGCTGATTCTCAGAACCTGTCTTAGGGCTTTGAATTTTCTCCTAGATGTGACTCTCTCTGCATTGCTCTTGTGTCATGCTCCTAAAATAGATGATGTGTTTAACCTTTTGGATATGCTGGTTGTGTTCTGCTTTATCTCTACGAAACAAGGAATTAAGTGTTCCCCAAAAGGCTTCCCGAGTTTGTTCCCAGAAACTAAAGTATAGGAGTTTGTTGAAAGCCTGAGACAAGAAATGTGTGGATGTAGATTTGACGAAGTAGTTGACAGGTGTACTACTGAACAAGGTGCTGGGGAAAAAAATCAGACTAATCCTCTCTTGAGATCCAAAGATTACACAGTGTATTGAGGACTCTCAGTATTGGTTCTGAGGATGGGCAGCTGCTGGTGGGTGCTTTCCTGGGCTCTCCACCAATGTGAGCAACCTCACGCCCTTGAGCCCAGAGGAGGCACCTGTGTTCTCCCAGGCTGCCAACTAATGAAGTGACAATGGGGTGTGATAACTCACCAGCCAGTGCTGGATTATATAGAGTCACTGCAGCCCATTAACACTTCGTAAAAATCCTGTATGGCTCAGCTTCACTGAACCTGAAAGGCATTAGAATAAGGACTGAAAAGCTGAAGCCCATATGAAGTCACGAGGGTTCCCGGGACAGCAAAACTAGATGCTTTCAAACGATTTTTTGAGACAGTTTGAGACTGGGGGACATATGTCTAAACAATTTTCTGCATGAATGCCCAGAACGTTGTATGTGGGGGTTTACGTGAGGGCAGATCCTCTGGGCTGCTACACGAGTGTCCTGCTCGTCTCCGCTGCTGTAGAAAGGGGTACGGTGAATTATCACTTAAGTATTTTGGTGCTAACTTTCAACTTTCCTGGAGAATGTGGAGCCCAGCCTGTCCTTGCAGGTCTTGATCCTGCAATGGGTCTGAACCTGATTTGCCTTTCCACTGAATTTCCTTCAGACTCCACTTCAGGGTCACAGACTTAGGGTCTGTGATGTTAGTTACTGAAGAAGGCTGTTCTGATCTCTTTGCTGTTGCTGAAAGGAGGAATAAGTTCCCTGGAATGGGTTGTTTTGGGCTAGTTAGCTGCTAGCTCCTGAGTTAGTGAGCTCAAATAGGTCAGAGAAAGGTCCCACGAGCAGCAGAACCGGGGCAAGGGCAGGGTTAGGAGTTGTGCAACTGGGAGTGGGGAAAATGGGAGGAAGTAAAATTCCAGACCCTTTAGTGATAGTGGGGTATCAGATTTTGTGGGCTGAGTAAGGTCATACACAGACCTCCCTCGCACTCCAGCAGGCAGACTTTGTTCTAGGTGCTGTTCTCGGGCCTGTCCTTTTCTTTTAGTAATAATTCTGTTAAAAAGTCATAGTTTAGCAATACTTTCTTAAATATATTTTTAAACTAATGCGTAGTTCACTCAGAAATAATCATAAGTAACGCCTCTCCTGATTCTTACGTGCAGGCCTGCTCACAGCTCTACAGCGAGGGCTCCAGCGCCACAGGAGGAAGGCTTTGGTGGTTGTACTGGGAAATGCTGCGTTCCCCAAGTCTGCTGTTGGTTTCCAGACATTCGCTTCAGTGTGCTGACCCGTTGAGTGTTGGTGATACACCTGTGTGACTGTGCTGCGCATGGGGTGAGTAAACATACTTGAGTTGAAAATAATCCTGGAAGGAGGGTTTGGTTTTAGTCCATACGAACTAGTTGCAGGCAATTAAAGGGTCAACATGAAGAAGGGAACAAGCCAAGGAAGTGAGAGATAAATGGGCAAGGAATGTCTCAGTTAAGACATTCTACCACTTCTATCATTACGATCATGAAAATGGTGTATAGAACAGTTTCTCTAGAGCTACAATAGTCCATAATTTTTGTCATATATTAACTGTATTCTAGCTGCTGCATAAATTATCCTTTAGTGATGTGTACCGTATAATAACCTAGATAGATAGATACACCTTAACTATTATCTTTCCCAAATGGTGCAGGAGCATTGGACCGGTGCATTACACCACAACTGCAAGCAATCACACCATAGATGTTCTGTCTGGAAAGGTCCACAAAATATATTTCTCATACCGCCTACTTGTCACAAAACATTTTCCAATGACTTAAGGCCCAATGAAAAAGACCAAAAGGCTGTAAGACACTTGAGGAAGAGAGCAGGAGAAATCAAAGTCATCAGCAGTGTCCTAAGGTCTTGGAACTGCAGGTAACTTGCTGAAATTCCCAGGTAATCCTAGGATGCCGGTGGTGCAGGCAAAAAAAATCTGCAGTGATTGCCATCAACATGGCTTGGAGGAAAGCTCCTTCCTTCTGAATGCAATATCTTGTGATGTGTTGAATTCTGTGTACACAAGTAAGATATAACAAACAATAACCGGTGGCTCTAATGTCAGTGTAGG
Source organism: Dromas ardeola (assembly GCA_013398915.1). Lineage (NCBI taxonomy): Eukaryota > Metazoa > Chordata > Aves > Charadriiformes > Dromadidae > Dromas > Dromas ardeola. Next base: position 1,049,877 of record VYZM01018899.1, on the reverse strand, counting down.
CCCCAATGTGCCCTTGCTGGTGTTCTGTTTCTAGTTATGATTATCTTCAGTGAATCAGGGTCACTTTATACAGCAAAAGGGAAAAAAAGGTCTTTGTGATCCTTGCAACAAACTACTGGAAGCGCTGGAATATGGGATTACTACAATATAAAGATGAGGTGGGCATACAGTGAAAAGATTTGAAGTAAGTATTTATTATGTCCTTATTCAAATTATTAACCTTTTGTGACAAGCTGAGGGAAAATGAAGTTAAGATGACCTAGCTGTTTTATTACTATGTAAGTACACAGTCTGTACAGATAGCTCTGTTTCAGATAGCAATGGGAATTTTCAGTGTCTACCAAAATCTAAATTTCAGTTTTTGTCTTATTAAAGCCCTGACTCAGCAGATCCCTTCAGCATCGTTTTGCTTTCAATTATATTATGCATAAACTGGCTTAAATGCTTTGGACTCCCCAGTTTGATTCCAAGCGAGATAGAAAATGGCAAAATTTAGAACATGGAACCAATAGGTGCACTAATCCCCTGATGTCCTTGGTGCCAAGATGCGTTTCAAGTCTGGCCCACGTGCAAAAGATCCTCTTCTCTTTTTATAGTTCATTTAATCAAGGGTGTTTTTGACAGAAACCAGCAAAATATCCTGGAATTACCTAACGTGCTCCAAATGATTGTCCAATGGTTTGTGTAGCGTTCCCATGCAGAGGTTATATAAAAATGTTCTGTTGCTATGTGAACTAGAGGTTTGTTTTGATGTAGCATCAATACCCAGGAGGGGAGAAGGGGGTGGGGGGAGGGAAGGGAAGACAAGACGCTGGCATCGTGCCAACCTCTGGAGTTTTTTGCGATGATAAATGGTTCACAAGGAGTCAGCATGACCCGCCAAGTAAACCCAAACGCTCTCAAAGAGCCGTGGGCTTCAGATACTGCTGACAGACAAGCACTCCTTATCAGCTTTTTTGTTTAAACATACGCGCAGAGCGTGCACACGTAGGATATCTGCTCTAGCAAGAGAGAAGGCATGCCAGCAAAACGCCCTGCACTGGCAGATAATGTCCACCCAGATGTCCAGGTCTGATTCTGCCCCCCCCATCCTTTGACTTGTACAGATACTCTGCATTTCCTCTAAGCGAGAGGCAGAGATCGCAGTAGATACCCTCTGCTGTTGGTTGCAATGGATGAGTTGTGGAGTACAGCAAAGGTGCTATTGGTTTCTAGAGGGAGGAATTCACATCCAAAGGTTTTGACTGATCTATATGGGCCCATGTTGCTGTTGTAGCTCATTCAGAGATAGAGCTTCTCTTCATTTGTTTTGGGTTTTGTTTTGTCCTGCTCTGGTTTTTGTTGTGTTTGACTCAGGTGAAAGGTTTGGGAATTACTGCTTTGAAAATGGATTTCATATTTATTTCCCATATTTTTTTTCCTTATCCACTGTCTCCTAGAAAGTGTCAGCCTTGTTCTGATGGGCAGGTCAAGGCCTGAGCTCAGTGGTAGTTTGGGGAATGCTTGTGCATCACGTAAAAGTCCTGACTGATTTTATGGAAATCCATCTGTAATTCTAGCCCCTGTGGTGCATCAAGCAGACGTTTGCTAACAGAGACTGTAATGCGCACAACCTTACTCTTGCAGAAAACAACTGTGGGACAATCAAAGATATAATTAGTGTGAAATAAGTATTCCCTGGCAGAACAGACTTAGGGAATTGACCAAGCTGAAGAAAACTGTTTTGCCTCAGAGGGCAATGGAAAAATCTTCAGGAGAGTATTCAAATGTAAGAAGACACGTTAGAAAGATCTTGCTTTTAACCAAAGGGGAACCATTCAAATCCTCTAAAACCTAAAAAGAATGAAAAAAAAATGAAACAAGATAGACTGAGAAATTAAAGATGTAAACCAGAGAGAAAAGATAAAGGGATTGACTCGTGAGTCTTCCATTGTTTGGGTGAGTTGAATCATCTCTCTCTTATCCACTTTCCCTGTGTATACAAAGGGCAGGCGAGAGGGGAAATAAGAAGGATGTTATGAAGCGTTGAGGAGTCACAGGACATTTGAAAATACAGAGTGCTTTAATAGTAGTAACTGTGAGCAGAGTGGATTAAATAGGTGCTTTGGTGAATAGCTGAGTTAAACGATCTGTGAGCCAGGAGCTGGGAAGACAGAGCCTGGCGGCAGTTAGGCTGGTGGTGAGCGGGCAGGAGATGTTTCTCAGGGGAGCGAAGGGAGCAGAAGAAACACTTGGAACAAGCTGTGCCATGTATCCCTGAGACAGCTCTGAGTGAGCTGGAGTGTCTGCACTGTGCGATGAAGTGTTGGTAAGAAATACTGGTGTGGGCTTCGGGAGTGGTGTAGCTACATTAGCTTTGTGCCTGAGATTAATAGCTCAACAAGCTAGTGGGGCTGATTAGCACCACGCTGGTGAGGCTCTTCTCTTTCTGCACTGAAATTAGTTTCTTCAGTGTTAGCACAGGGCTTTCTGTGCTGGACTTTGCTCTAAGGTGTTGATGAGCCCCGAGGGCTTGACCATGAACTTATTTGATCAAGCTGAATCCTCTGTGGTTCCCATAAAGTGCATGGAGTTAATGGAATAATACGTTATGGTGAGCACAGTGCAGACACAAGAGTTGCCACTTGCCTTCCATACCTGACTTTCAACCTGATTGACTTTGTCGTGACTTTTTATTTATCACCTTGTGCATCAGTAAGATGAGGAGAGGTGGTAGTAGGTGTCACTTTTCTGTTATGGTTCAAGAGAAATGGGAGTCAGATATTGAAAAGGAGAGTCTAGGAGATGACACAAGAGAGTGAGGCTTCCAGGGGTAAGGAGGTGGATTAGCTGATGGGGTAGCCGATTGCTTCCTCTCTGATTTGTTATTATTGCTATCAATGGGAAGACCCAACGTCTGCCATACATATTTGATTTTGTGAGTGAGACTTAAGTGTACAGAAAATCAAATTGGTGCCAAGACCTATCCTGAAGGCAGGCACATCCTAATGAATTATTTCTTTTTTCTTAAAAGGGATTTGAGCATTCCCTGTGGCACAGCTTCCCTGTCCCACAGCCGCTGATGCAGCATGGACTGTTTTCCCCCAATTTCCAGGAGACCAGAGAAATAAAATATGTTCTGTCAAAACCAAAGTGCCTCTGGGCAGCAGATGAGGAGGGTTTTGGAGTTCTCTTCTATCTTTTATTGTTTAATTTTTTTTTTCCCTTTTCCATCCTGCGTTTGCACTTTAAGAAATTGTCATGGGGGGGCGGGAAGAAGGCAAACAAAAGTTGACTTTTGTTAAACAGCTGAGGCTTGGCAGTTGTGTGGAGGTCACGGTGCTCAGTCAGTGTCAGCCTCCATTCCCCAGAGTTGTATCCTGTAATGTATTTATTTATCATTACAGACGGCCAAAATTTTTTTTTTCTCTTTCAGTTTGTTCTGTCCAAGGCCGCAGGGTTCCGACAGAGATCAACAGTGTTCCCGCAGTGATGAAGCAGCTCGTCAAAAGCTGAATTAGATGTTAAATCTTTCTGAAGTGGGGAGGAGGTGGAAGGAGGGGAATCACATTGTGCTAAGAATTTATCATGTGTTGTTTCCTGTGAGATAATGTATAGGAGAAGATTTGTTATGGTGCAAGTTTCAAACTGCTGTTTCAGGGCTACAGTGTCTGCCAAGCTTATGATGTATTTGATCTTTTTTGAAAGTCCTCCTTTTCCTTTCCTACCTTTTGTTAAGCAGTATGTCTTCCAGGTAGGTAGATACTTAAAATACTCCACCTACTACATTTTGGTATGCACCAAAATTTTCATGGATAAGAGGAATAAGCAGAAACCTGCTAGACTGCTAGAAACTGTGAGATTCAATGGGACTCCAGCTCCCGGACAGAAGGTTAGGTACTCAAATTTTCTCTTAGCTTTGCAATTGGGTGTGTTAGACAAGTTGCATAGACACACCTTTTTGTAGAAACTCTTAGGAATTTTGGTACAGACCTTGAAGAAAATAAGGCATTGCATATGCCCAGCGTTACTTAAAGCCAAAAGGAGCAACAGCTTGACAGGGCTTCTGAAAACGTTTATTGAACCATTCTGCATCAGTGATCATCTTTTACAGTGCAGGTTACTGTCTTAAACTTGCACACTTGTAACATGGTTGAAATACTCTGTGTTGTTCTTTTGCTCTTTCATCACATTCCTTTTTTCCTCAGAAGGAAGTATAGATGAGTCTCGTATTCATTTATACTTTGTGGTATAATTGTGTCTGCAGTCATTGAAAGGGGCCCATAGGCAACTTATGTACCTTATTAATGGACTATAAAATGCACCCCTTTTCAGTCTAAATTGGGAGGGGGAAAGTGTCAGATTTTTTTTTTTTTTTTCTCTCATCCACTGAATAAATATTCTGGTGTAAGAACCTTTTGGGTAAAATAGTTTTACTCCTATTCTTCAATAAAATGTCAAGTGCAATGACAGATGAACTGGCAATCCTGAAGTTTACTCAACATTGTTTTGTTCTCAGTATCTATGTCAAGATATTTCTTGTTTGCTTGGAACAGACAAAATTTCCACAGATCTTAAATAACGCTGTTAATATTATAAGTGGTCTGGTTATCGGCCAGGAAGGAAGCTTATTGATCAGCAGCATAAGCACTGTGTGCATATGAGCCATCTTTTCCTGCCTGGCTGTAACGAATCTGAAGACCAGAAGCAGACATGGTGAGTCCCCTCTGCTGAGGGGTGCGGGAAGGAAGCTGAGCTGCTGGGGCTTAAAACATGCACGTCTGTCTGCCTTAGCTACTTGCATGGTCTTCTTTACTAGAGGCTTCTAAAAGACCTTTAATATAACTTTTCCATAAAGCAATCCTGGAAGTAAGTGCTGCTGTGTACTTTGCAGAGGAGGGAGCGAGGCGTAGAGGGGATCTCACAGATATACCCACTGCTGAGTGAATCTGGGACTTGACTTTGGACTTGAACCCCAATCTACTGAGTACTTCTTACAGCCTGAGTGTTACTTTGGCCTGTGAGCTAGGTCAGCATGCTTGTCAGATGCTGGTTCACACTTGAGTGTCCCTATGGGGAAAAGACATGACTGGTTCAAGCCACCAAGCTCAGAAAACATGAGCAGATACCAAATGTGCCGTGGGCGAGAGATGACTTTGGCACTGCAACCCCTGACTTCATTCAGGGTTTGGGACCTCAATCAGCTACTCAGGTTGCCTGATTTGAGTGCACGAGACTTAGAGGTCAGATCTTATCTATTCCAGAAAAAAATGTTTTGACTTTTCTAGATTGTCCTAAAAGGAACTTTTGTCCATCATTCCTTTTGGAGGTTTGTGATGTTGACAGAGAAATCCAAGGCAACCTGTCTTTGCTCAAGGAGAAAGGTACGTAAGTTGTGACATCATCTTTCTTAAGAATGGCTCCCATCTTCCACATGGTATTATTTTTTGAAAACAGTTCATAGGGCAGTAGCAGAAATCCCTGAGTGAGCATTGTGGTCATGAGATGAAAGATAAAATCACGGTGTTTCCTTTGCCCAGTCATTCAATGAAACTTGAACTCTTTCTGTGAAGTAGCTTGGCTTTGACGAGAGGAGTGGAGAGCATCTCAAAGAAGAGCGGGTAGCCAGGGGATCACAGCATTGTTTTGAGACATGAGAGATGTTTATTTGAAGCCGTTTGGTTGTGAAGTGGAAGTCGAGGAGCTGCTGAATAATTCAGTGAAGCAGCAGTGGCACTTACATGGCGTGGTTTGGCCTGAAAGGAGGCCCAGGCAACCTGCTTTGGGAGGAGCACTCCCCACCTAGGAGTGCTTGGTGCTCACCCCCAGGTCCTGCAAGGGATTTAGGTAGATGAAAGCCTGTTTTGTGGAGTCCAAGCAGGGCTAGGCATGAGGCTGGTGTGCAGCCCAGCTCAAGTGGTGACATGCGCAGATGCTGAGCAGTGCAGGGAGCGCTACTGCTGGAAACAAAGATGCATAAAGAGTTAGGGATTAGGCTCATCGCCTGTTGCAATGAAGGTGCCCAAAGGGCAAATTGTGCAAGGTGGCTGAGCTGCTCTAACAGTTCACTCCTGCCAAAAAAGGGAAGTCTCTCTTTACCACCCAGCTCTTGTTAGATCTTTGCTGAACCGGTTCCCCACACTGACTGCAGCAGTGGTGAGCTATCAGACCGAGTATCTCAAGGGACTTCATCCTGTCAGGTGTTTGCAGAAGTTCACAATGAAGCAGAAAATTGAATCCTTGCATCTGGGGTACTGTGCTAGCAACCTTCTCTTCCAAGCAGTTTTATTTACTACGTGTTCCTGTTTACAGTTTCTGAAGGGTCTGGAAGAAATTACAAGAGTGACGGTCATGAGAGGGGATGTACTCCAGGTTGGTGAGATTGATTTGTGCTTTCTTACCACATTGCCTCTTCCAAGCGACATGGATGTGCCGATGGCATTCCCTGGCTTTCGTGAGCTCTCATGTTAACTCTGGTATGTGTGTATAAATGGAAGAATGAACATCGTTCAGCAAATAACATTTTAGCTTTCAGTTTTTTTGTAGAAGGCCTGTGTTTTCAGGCTGGAAACTGCCTCTGCAGCCCACTTAGATGGGAGTGTTGCTGAATTGCTTTTCCTGGTTCTTTATTTGCTCCATATTCCTTTATGTTGTATCAAGCTGCCCAGCGCGTGTTTCGGGGAGGATCTGATCCTTACTCTGACACTGCAGGTCACACAGCAAAGCCCCCTGGTAAAGCAGTGTATCTGTCACAATAATATGCTTCCAGTGCACAGAAAAGAAATCCAATAGAAAAGTGACATGATAAAAGATAAGCTGTGTTAAACAAAGACGTTTTCTGTGTATCACACCAAAACATGGTGTATTTCATAACACTGCAGAGCACACTTCGTCAGAATCCCAGGGAAGAGGCAGACCTGCTAAAAGAATAACATTTTGGTGCCAGGGAAGTTATGCATTTAATAGATCTCTGCTGTATTTTGTAGAGAGATTTGCAGCTACATTCAGCCTTGGCTAAAATGTAATGGCAACATGTAGGAGCCAGTTCTCCTTAGGGCTTCATATTGCAACAATGGAGCTATAAATGATGTTATTGAAGTGGTAAGTGTGAGAAGGCAACCAGGATGTCATTTCAATTGGAAGGCGCTTTTGATTAAGCGGCCTGTTTAAATGCTGAGCCATCCAGGAGAAAATCCGGTCTGGTTGCTTTTTAGACACTTGAAGGGAAGGAAGTTTGACTGTGCTCTACGTGCCTGGTTGCAATGGATCCTGCTCCTTATCCAGATCCATTCTGGCTAGAGCAGACACTCAGGGAAAGAGTTCATTTTCCTGCATGTAGGCTCTGCTGGCAGCTGCTGGTGTGATGCATGCCTTGCCAAGAGGCAGGGTGGATGGATGGGATGGGGATCGTTGGTCTTTGCTCAACCTGTCTGCTGTTGGCACCTCTTGCCCAAGATAAACCTCAGCTCAATGTCTTAAATGGAAACCTTTCCTAACATTGTCAGCCCTTAGTGGAAAAAAAAAAAAAATGAACGTGTTGTTTCGTGTTTGCATAGAGAGTTTGGAAAATATAACCCACCGTGTGTCAGAGAATGACAATCTCTTGCAGCCTTTTTTATGGGCACTTCCTTTCTGCAGCACTAAAAGAGCAAAGAGCTGGTCCTCTGTTACTTTTGTGTTTACTGTGGAAGGGATCTTTCTATACCAGAACTAGGATTGCCTCTTAAGAGACCAAGCTGTAATTAAAAGTCTCGTATATTCTGCCTATGTGAGGAGAAAAGCCAATTTTATAAAGATATATCTCCCTTCTCTGCCCTTGCCTCCCCACATCTACCTGTGCCCACTCCAAAAGGAGACTGAAAGGTAAAAGGAGGGCTGGGTGGGACAGTGAATAGTGCTCTTGGCTGGCACCAAAAGGGACTGTGCCAGCAGCAGGTCAGAACTTGGTCTGCAGGACCCTTCTACCTTGCGGTAGAAAATCCCAATAGGGATTTGTTTGGTTGTATAGTTTGAAGTCAGTAGGTTGGTTTTCTCTTCCCTTTCCTATTTTTGGAGTCATAAATTAACTATTTTCTGACCGTGGAAGGAAGAACTGGTTGAATGTAACTACTCTGTAATGTACAAGAGCAGGAGACCTCCCTGGGCCTGGGGGGATGGCTGGGGTGCACGTGCAGCGTGGGGAGGGGACCCTTGGGCAGCGGTGGGACGTGGGTCTGCAGAGTGCTGTGCGTGGAGTGATGAGTGGGAGTTTTCATCATCGGCACTTCAGACTGGTGCTCCAGGACCTACGCTGCGTCTGCGGGCTTGCGGGGGAGGCTAAAATAGATTTTTGGCATAAGGTCTTGGATCTTGGATCCTCTTTGCTTAATAGATTGCTCTGTCTCCCTAGTGATACCATTGCAGCTGCAAGCCACAGAGGCATTTTGGCTGGAGTCCTCTCGGTTTAAAGGAGAGAACACTCTATAGATCTCCTCGGCAGGACCATGACTGAATTTCCACTCCAGCCTGGGAGAGTCCAATTCTGTTGACCTGAGGGACACATCTCTTCATGTCCCAGGCTGTGGAGAAGAGAGAAATAGTGTGTGCAAAAGTTTTCAGTTTCTATAGAAAGATTTGAGCTCTCTGGCCAAGAGGCTTTTTTGTGCCTTCTTTGGCTTTTGGAAGTTGCTGAGTTTATTTTTGTCTGTGTGAGTTGGCCTATTTTTTTAATATATGGCAAAAGTGTCTAAAGTCCTGGATAGACACTTTTTTATATTTCATATAAACCTAAACAAGTACGTTAAATAAAGGTCCTTTCACCTCCAGGTTGGTGGTTCAAATCCAATCGTGCTTGGGAACCGAACTGTTCAAGCAGTAAAAATAAAACATCTCCTGATTTATGAATAGAAGTGTCAAGTTTTGACTTGTTCTGATTACTGGCATCACATTATTTGTGAATGTTCAGACAACTGCCAGAAATTCATGAAACACGTTTGTGAATCCCAGAAGTTTCATAATCTTCAGCCCGAGTGATTATTTGCTTTCTGGTGAATAAGTGGGCTGGCTAAAACAGTATAAAAAGAACAGCTAACTAATGCTCAGGTCCCATAGTAATAATAATGAGATGCAAAGGCTTTTGTTTCTGTTACACAGAAGAAGGTGGCAATTCTGCCCCAGTTTACACCAGGCAATTGCCATGTGCTCTGGGGAACTGTTGTTACTGGTATGAGAAAGCCAAGGAAGAAGGGATCCAGCTTGACTCTCACATCTGACATTGTTTGCTGGGCCAGCTGTTGGAAAAAAAATAATAATCTATTTTTACTTGAAAGCTGAATTGTTATATTGGAGAAACTGTAGCGATAATAACGCTAAGTAGTTCTTGTAGAGTATGAGAGGTGGGTAAAAAGTGGGGCTGTGGTTCAGAGCTCTCTGCAAGAGAGGACAGAGAGGTGCTTCCTGACACACGAGCAGATCAGTAGCTCTGAATTTGTACTAGTGTAAAAGTGCCTTAAAAAGCATGGGGATTTGGCAAATCCATTTAGATTTCACCCCAGGAGTAGAGATGCCACAATTAGAGCCTAAATTCAAGGCATAGCTGCGCTAAGATGACTCTCTCCCTAGCGGACCCTGGCATACACCTATTTGTTGGACATTCAAAAGCTATCAGGGACTACCAGGCCTGTGGGAAACTTGGCAAAAAGCAATGGCAATAGGTGGCCTACAGTACTTCAGAGCTACTCTGGGACTATTTGTAAATGACATTTTAAATGTTTTGTTTTTTTTTTAATGTTCTTTTCCTTCCTCTGTGTGAGTCTTTATATTCTCTCACTGCTTTCTCTCCATCTGCAGGAAGTAAAATTTAGAAAATGTTATTATAGCTGCTTTGTCACAATATATACTACTTGCATGGGGAAGTTGCAGGATAGGGATAACATGGCATGGTTTACTTCTGCTGCCACTTTGCATAAGTGTGACTTTAAGACATTACTTGTAATTTCTATTGGTGTTATAAATAATAGATCAGGTCCACAATTTATTTGCGAAAGGTTCCAACAGATGCGGTGTAATTAACAGACTGTAATCATTAGGTTTTGGAGAGAGGGTGACATATCAATTTTTTAACTGCTTTTCCACTTAGAAATACATCCAAGTAGCGATGCCTCCAGAGGCATATGGACATGGATGAATGTACTTTGTGCATGCCATTTTATATACATTCTCACTTTGCTTTCCAAGTATTAACATGTGTAAATCCCTTTGGCATGTGCAGATACGTGCAAGTGGGTTGTGCATCTGTAGCATTTATTTGCATATGGAAGAAAGCATATGTGGAATTGTGTGCACTGAGTTATGCTTGCACCGAAGTCCTTTGAACATTTGACCTTATGTAGTATCTCTTCAAATCTGCAACTCAGTGATTCAGTTCCTTTTGCCTTAAAAATAAAGGCAGGGTGACTTTGGGTAGAGTAATAATGATATTATTTTAGGAAATAAGCCTTTGAGGCATATTGCCCAGTTACGTCTCCTCTAATCTAATAACATGAAAACCACGGAGAGGGAGAAACCAGTTTTGATGGACGAATACAGCTCAGTGGTGCGGGTATCGAGCTGATATCCAAGCCTCCAGTGTGCACAACCCATTACCGTCAGGGAGATTCTGCTTCCTACCCACAAGAAGCATCACCCTATGGCTGCAGCTCAACACCACAACCTCTTCACTGTTGTAGGTCCCATCTGTTCAACGGACTTGTCCAACAAGTTGTATTTAGCTCACGGGGTCTTGGAGCAGGAGGAAGACCGCAGTGCCGCGATGCCCGTTCCCCAGAGGAGTGTAGGCATGGCCCAAAGAGCGAGTCTCGTTCAGGTGATTCAGGATAGTAATTGGAATTAGCTGCCGGTAATGCTAATGCATGCATTTCAGTTTCGAGGGTGCTTGAAATATGGAAAAAAAGTTCTGGGGAGAACTGCTTTTCCTTTACACTTTGTAAGGGCTTCTAATGTTTTTGTCCAGTAGCTCCTGATTTCTGCCAATAAATACTATTCTTTGTGCATGGACGTAAAGATGAAGCATTTGAACATTTCAACATTTGAAAGCATTTCCTTGCAATGCCAGTGAAAACCTAATTTTACCAGGGAAGCAGTTGAGGGCCTTGTGGCAAACTGTCGGGTTGTCCACCTCTAAACAGCTACCTTTCATAATTTAATTTTTTTCCTTTAAACAATAAGTAAATGAGAGTATTCCTGATTTCCCCCATGCAGGCAACTGTGCCCACATGGATTTTTATTTTTTTTCTCCTTTGGAGAAATCAGAAGTTTTATTTTGTCTTTTAGCTGCTCTAATTCAGGTTTCCTACTGTTATATCACTTCATTTAGGGACAGTGCAGGAGACAGGAATCTGAACTGACTGCCTGATGCTTAAGAAGGTGAATAATGGCTTGGAGAGGACCTTGTGCGTATCTTTTGATCTTTGGGCCTCAGACATCCCTTCACCCATAATTAACTTGTGTGTTGACTGATCACCTGAGTGATCAAGGGAGACTCAGTATGTCAGTGGAAACCAGGAAACTATTACTCTATGGCAAAACAGCAATCAGGCCAACTCGTCTATGATACAAATCAGATACCTGCAAGAACAAGTCACGTAATGGCAAGCTGTACTGGAGATGGATGATATCCTAAATCATTATCTTCAATAGCATCAATTATGTTTACAGGGTGAGTAAGACCATGGTATCTTTATGGCAAGCGCTGCATCCAGATAGCAGCAGCAGCAGCAACAACAAAAATTAAAATTACAGCATGAATTTCAGGAGGGGCAGCGCACTATACACGGCTAGCCAATAAATCAAGACCATCAGTGGATTAGATGGAGTGGAATGGTAATGGTTATCATTCTGTTGTGTAAAATGCACAGCTTAGGGTATATAGATCACTTAAAATATATATGAATTTGAAATCAGCCAAAATATATGTCAGGCATTTTTCTTCTTAGAATTATGGTGTGTTTTTAAAGCGTAAGTGCTTTTCAGGACAAATTTTAGCATGTTTTGCATTCAAATGAAACATCTACTATACATGTGAAGCCCTTGCATGCACTGCCGGTGAAAGTGAAGGGAATCATTGGATTTATAGGTTCTTTTGCACATTTTGTCAAAGTCAGCCTTTCTGCCTAATGTAGCACACGGAATAGGAAAGGCTTTCATTGCACAGCTTTCTGTAAGAGAGATAGTGTTTGGTGTCTGACACATCGCAACGTGTAAACAAAGACTCAAAATAAGTCTGTATTAAAAGAAGGAGCTCCAACTGGCAAAGGGATTAAGTTAATAACATTTTCTGTAATTTCTTTATCAGCATTTCTGTGGCCAGTTTACGATAATAAACAGGCAAAAAAGATCATGTTTGAGATGGAAGTAAATTTCAGTGTGATATGAGTGATGTACCTCATAACCAGTTATAATTAGAAGGGAGGCTTCTTTACAGCACTGTTCCTCTATAAATCACAGCAGATATTACCCCAACTTGTACAACAACTATGAAATATGCTATGAAATGTGAAAGTCGTGAAATGGGTTCTTTTGTTGCAATTTTGTTCTCAGGAAAGATCTAATTTGACACAAGCTCATGCCTTTTTTTGAGGGGTTTCTTAAAAATAGGGTAAACAGCCCCAATTTCCTAGAAAACTGCATTAAAATTTCTGTTTAGTAATGACTGTTATGTTTTTTATAATCACAATTTGTGAAAACGGAAAGCATTGCATATTTTGGTACACAGCATCCTTTCTTGGAAGAGTAGAACAAAAAAACCTAAGCAAAAGTTGACTGTGGCACAAGCTGCATACTGAGCAAATTTTATACTGAACAAGAAGTCAGAGATACAGGATGGTAACTAAATAGATGCGCATTTTCCTGTCCTCTTCTGACAGAGTCAGCTTTGACCTGGCCTGTTGCCCACGCACTTTATTCCAGATGTGACCATGGAAAGTCCATAGGGGAGGCAACCATAGGGAAGAAGGCCTTGCTGGCTTGATGCCTGAAAACAAAACAAAAACCAAATAGTAAGATTCCTTGAGTCTTTCTCTTGTATTAAGGTCTAAGTCTTTTTCTTATGATATTTTATTATATTTTTAATAGAAAACGGATGGGTTTATTTCAGAAGTGTGTTCTCTGAAAACCTATGAACCTCTCAGGACTGTTGGTATGGTAGGGCTGTAGCTGCCTCTATTGATCCTAATTTAAAGCTGTAATTGCAAATAAAAACATCATTATATCCCCCAGCTACCTTAATTGAAAGGATTGATTCACAGGAGCAAAGAATGATAACAACTTCTACATGGGCCAAGTGCATATGGACATTTTAACACCTTCATTTCAGCATGGCCTGGGTTTGTTCTTGTGTGGAAGAATGTTACAGGCATTGGGGAGAAACCTTCCCGCTTTCTAATATCTGACCTTATTTCTTGGGCTCCACGGAGACCTGCCTGGGACTCTGTAGGCAGCAGGAGGATCACTGGTTTGGTCTCTCGGGTGGCATAACTGTCTAGAGAAGCCACATGTATATCAACGTGTCAAGGATGTGCTCTAGTTGTGAGAAAGTACTAACATAATGTGTTCCTATAAGCATAGGATGAATAATATTATGATTATGAATCAACTTTCTACTCTGAAGTGGATTAATTATTTACATCTTCACAAACTGGTTTTTTTCTTCAATTGTCTCCCCATAGATAGAATTTGAGACTTTAACCTCCCAGTATGGTTTTCTCTTGGTACAATATAGAGGAAGATAATGGCAGGTAATTTTCTTCACAGCATCAAACTGCTGTATTCCAGAACTGCTCATTATATTCCACAATATTCCAGGTTCAGGCCTGAAACCCGTGTAGTCTGCAGAATCACTGTCTATGGCTTCTAACCGTGTGAGATGATGCTGTTGGTCTGCATGTCAGCCTCTTGCCTCTAGCTTAACTGCTGTCTTATGATAAAACTTTTCTGATCTTAACTGATATTACAATTCATTAAATATATCCTTCAATTCTAAAATCATAGAAGCAGGTAGAGTATTTTGCAAAGTCCGTGTCTGAACAAATACAGAAATGAATTTGGGCAAATCTGAGGTAAATATAGCCCCGATATAAATGGATCAAGCGGGGGATGTCGTAGCGATGAAGTGAGCCCTGTGCAGGCTGGTGCTACAGGTGTTGCAGCTATAGAGCTTTATCTCTCTGGACCCTTTAAATCCCTTCCTAAATATCTGTTTGATAGAGCAGGTCATGTGAGAGATTTGGGGGGAAGACTTAGAAGACGACCATGTTTCCCCTCCTCTCAGGGCAGTTTTTGTGAATGAATGTGGTTAGAGGATCTGAGGAGGAATAAAAGTAGAAGATTTTTTCCATCGTAGTTTCTCACTGCATCTGCCCATATTACAGATTAGAACACGCAAAGAATATTAAGTATGCCAAGGTCTTTTGTTATGACTGGTCCTCGGAGAAGATGAAAAAAAACCTTTTCCTTAAAGGAAATGGTGGAGTCTTAAGATACTGAATTACTCCTTCAGAACAGGAACCTGAAGTCGAGCAGAGGGCACTCCTTGCACTGGCATTCCCTCAACCCGCAAGAACATGACTATTTCATAACAACTCAGGGAGGTGAACACCCAAGACCTTCCAAAGTACCAAAATGCTTTCAGGGATCTCTGCCCAAGAGATTAGCTCTTCTTTAGCAACTCAGATTATTTTATCTTCAGAGCCAAATAACTCTACTTAAGGTACAGTATAACAAGCCAGTCATGTCTGCTTAATGTACTCAACTTGGATGAGTAAATCTGTAGGGCAAGAAGTATTTTTATAAGTTTTAGATTAAGATCAATAGAGGGGAAAAAAGGTTTACCACTATGATTGCCTGGAAACAAGAGTGAGATGTCATTACTCAAGGGAACGTATTCTGCCAGGCAGCGTTCAAATATGTGAGACAAACTTAGCTTCTTTAAAAGTGAATTAGTATTTTTAAAGAATTAAACAAACCTCTTGTTTTTTAGATGAAATTGTCAATTGTTTTGTCTTCCAGAGGTAAACAAAGAGCTGAGGGAGTCTCAATCACTCACTCAGTCTTATGACCTTATGGTCACTGTCCAAAATACCAGCGGTAACATTCCACGCTGTAGAACTAAGAAGAAGAAAAGCAGATACTCAGCAGGGTTAGCCCAGTGTCTTTCCAAGTAATCCCTTATTTTTGCAAAACATTTCCATATGGGAAACTCGATCACTGAGCAGAAGCACTGAAAAGAGTGTGGCCAGTTCTTTGTGTAGATACTGGTATTGGCTGTTGAATACCTAAAACAGTTGACAGGCTTAAGCAGCGCTGTTCTGCATGTCTAAATGTAAAACTGGTGCCTGGGGCTGAAAATTGATCTGTAGCATTAAACTCTAACCACAAAATGGGTATCGCCATTTGGAAGGGAAGCAGATAGCTGGTATTAGCTCATCTGGTGAAGACGAGCAGCTAGAAAGGGTCTGAAGAACTGTTGCAGATATGAAACCGTTACACTGAACTTTGTGAAAAATTGCTTCAAAACACAAATTTGCAGCATATTCTTATTTATGGGATGGGCCTGAGGTGAAACCCTGAATCTAAATCCTTTCTGCTGGGACAAGTTGGCATCTGGCTCTTCACTGTCCCTGAAGGCAGGGCTATCTACGGCTAACTAATCCTAGAAAGCAGACTTACTCTTAAGAAAAAATGTGTCTCTGTTGTTGTTTTGGTTTTGTTTTTTTTTTTTTTCTTTTTTCTTAGAGGGAAAATGTGTTGCAGTAATACAGAACCATCATGCTTTCTCTGGTTACAGCTGAGTGACACTCCATCAGCAGCAGAATATGTACAAATTAAACTGTAACAATGTACCAAGGAGAGGCACAGCAATATCATAAAAATTATCCACAGTACAATATGACTAATGTTGTGTGAAATGCATTCATTGGCAAAATGACGTCTAGGTGTATCTTAAGGAGTTATGCTGATGGAGATAATGGTTATAGAGCAGAGATAAAGGAAGGAAAGGCAAGTGAAAGACAAAAGGTTGCAGCAAGGGCAGCGTGGCTGGGGAGGATGCTTGGGTTGGCGGGTGTGAGAACGGGGGGAGCTGTGTCCCGGTGGGGGACAGAGGAGGGTGATAAGAACTCAGTTGCACCTTTTCTGCTCACGTGTCCGGCGTGGAGGTGCGCTCGCTCTTTCTGGCACTTGCACGCGTTCTTTCTCACCTCCTTTCACGTGGACGTTTTGCAGTCATATATTCATCTAGAAACACAAGCTTCATATGTGTTAAATGATCTCTACTATTGTTATTTATAGAAATTTCTTTTGTTATCCCTCTCTGAGTACAAAAGCAAACAAAAATCCCAAAGAGAAGGGACTGGTATTTTATTAGCTTGTCTAAATCCAAGAAATCAGCTCAAACTTACACAGAGAGGGGATGACTAGAGCAAACACTTCATTAAGGTGCATTCAGAAGCTGTCAGCTCCTTCCTTGGTCTAAGAGTCTTTTTGAAGAGGGTAAATGTTTTGCCTGAATAAAGAACTTGGGTGTTGGTATATTAATGTGATTTTCCTATCTCTCTATTTAACATAAATTTGGAAAAAATCTGACCAGTGACCCATCGT
Source organism: Dromas ardeola (assembly GCA_013398915.1). Taxonomy (NCBI): domain Eukaryota; kingdom Metazoa; phylum Chordata; class Aves; order Charadriiformes; family Dromadidae; genus Dromas; species Dromas ardeola. The sequence goes on along the minus strand of VYZM01018899.1, from coordinate 1,033,266 downwards.
GCCATGATGCTTATCCACATACGTTTATCTAGTGTGCTGACATTTCGTTTTCAAAGGAACTTAGGGATTACCCAAGTAAGTTGTTTTTTTTTTTTTTTTATAGCTAAATTCCATTTTCCAAAACAGCTGAGGTGCTCAACAGCTCACTGAGTCTCTCTTAAAAATCTAAGGACTTTTTAAAATCGTAGCGCAGGACAGCAAAGTGGCTCTGCCTGAACTAAAATCAGTCTTTGTGCAGTGTGCTGCTGGGGTGCAGGGCCTGGTCTTTGATGCAGTCAAAAACTCTCAAATTACTAGAAAAATGAAGTGGTTTTATGGTGTTCTTGATTAATTTGCTACCTGGTTGGTTACAAAGAGAAAGCTTAGGCCAAAATCATGCAATAGTTTTTGTTTGTGATGTGTTGGAGCTGTGTTAGCTGGGGTTTTTTTCCACATTTATTGATACATACAAGTATGGAAGGTAGACCCAGCCAAAAATGTTGGGATCCAACTATTTTCAAAGTTCTAAGATATCCAGAGGTGGGAGTTCATTTTACCTCCTAGTGAAGAAAGGATCCCTTAGGAACACTTCCGTGGGAGGCAAAGCTCTCCATAGCCGTTGAGTGTGCTGGACTGAGCTTTTCTGTTGTGCTCCAAAGGCAGAGGAGGAGGGAGGGATGCGATAAAATCGGTGTTTTCAGCCCAAAGTCTGACTTGGATCTGGGGGTTCATTGTGAACCTCATAAAGCTTTTTCTCCAACCAACCACCTCCACTGGCCGCTGAGCATGTGCCAGGAATTCCCTACTGAAGGAAGCTGCCAAAACTCACGGAGCAGTGATAACGCTCTGCTATCACACGGCATGAAGCGCCCCGGCATCGCCACGCTTCCCCCGCGCAGGCAGGGCCATGGCGTGGCCAAACGGGAATATCCTGAGCGCGTAGCCCAGGCTCAGTGATTTTTGCTCCCTCTCCATGCTGCAGTTTTCTGTTTTCCCAGGTCTGTGATGGCTCTGTGCAGAAGAATTTCTGCCTGCCCTTCTTCGTTTGAGAAATAAACTTCAGCCATTTACTCTTGCCACACTTTTTCCTCTGCTTTGACGGGAGTGTGTGCAGTAATACAGCAAGCTCAACCTTGAGAAGGGGGAGAGGCACTCTGGGAGCTGGGCTGGTTTATATCTCAGCTGATTCTCTTCTTTCTCTCTTCCGTATCCCCTTAATAGCTTGACAGGAGAAATATAGGGAAGATACAGCCATCTGATTAACAGTGCCGGGGGCTGGGGAGGCCGGGTATGGATGACAGGGAAAGGGAGCGCAGTGTGGCTACCAGCCAACTTCCAGCGAGAAACAGAATATCTGGCTTCCTCTAATCTCTGGAGGAAAATTAAGTTACAAAAACCTTTAGTGGAAACTTTGCATACGTTCAGTACCATTGCCATGGCTGACAGAAAAAACCTGATATATTATTTAGTTTATAGTTATAGAATTAAAGGCATAAGCTTTCCCACCAGGAATGAAGGAAAAAATCCTCTTGAAAAGCAAAGACAAAACCCCTTAAATCCCCCCAAATGTTTTATGCTATCAGAGTTCTTGAGAAATTCGCCTCTCCACGTTGACGAATGGTCGTGTGTGAATTGTGCATCTGAACATCTTCCCCGATGAGCAAGATGAATTTTTGCACTTGCCCGGAGAGCACCCCCTTGTTTTCCCAGCTGTTTGCGCTGCTTTCTGCAGGAGCACAGTGGGGCAGGCGAGGGTGGAGGTGGCGAGGAGGCTCCGAATTGCCCCGGGCAGACACCACTGACCAAAGAAGGGGAGTAGGCATCTCATGCCACCACTAAGCTGGAGAGCCAAGGCCATCGCCTGGGACGAGTCCGCCTCATCTCGGCGTTCATCAGAAACGTGCGTGTTGAACAGGGAGAGGAATTTCTCCCCCTCTTCCACGTCTGTCATCAATGTGTTGATGAAAAATAGTGGAGTTTGATTTAAAAAAAAATTAACGTAGGTGTTAAGTAAGCAACAAGTTGGGACCTATGCATATGAGATAAATCACTGATTAAAATTAAATAGCCTGCTTATTGAATGTTACAGCCAAAGCAGTTGCAGTAACCATGATGAAAGTATTACTTACATGTTATTCAATTTTAGGAGATGAAGAAGCTAGTTTTGCTGGTTAGATCTTTCCGTCATTTAGTCTTATGTCAGGTTCATATGATATGTGTGAAGTGAGATTTCTTTTGTGTCTGAAACACGGGCTAAGGGTCTGAAATGGCATCGCGTGGTTCAGCAGCATGCGTTCCCCTGGCCGGCTGTGCTCTCGTCTTGCTGGTTGCTCAGGCTGGTGGGAAACTGGCTCTGTTTGCTGCGAGAGGAGAAAAGTACAAATGCATTTTGCAGTATTCCTCTCTGCCTGGTTGCAAGCGAAGCCTTATCCCAACCTGCACGCTAGCAGTCCCTTTCTCACGTGATTCATTCACTAGCCCCGTCTGAAGGGAACATTTTCCATGCAGGCGAACATAAGAGCCATGTTTACATGCCGTTTCCCCTCCGAGAGCTTTATTTCTCTTCAGCCTCAGGGACCTTAACACCAGCCAAAACTCAATATGGGGCTGAAATTGTACACTGGCCGTCCCCGTCCCTGGCCGTCCCTGCAGCAGGAGAGAGGGTTGTGTTTGTGTAAGGGTGCACGTGCGTGTGCGCACACACAAAAACAGATGTGTGCTGTCCAGAATAAATGAGGCTATTCAGAATGTCACAAAATGGACAATTTATGGCCAGTTTCAGCAATTAGTCAGACCAAAGAAGTGAGGTGGGTCAGTATTAAAACCTCACTGTTTTGTTTACTTTAAAAAAGCAACAGGGAGTTCCAGCTGATGAGCAAAGATACCGAGAGAGAGTAATTAAAGAGAAACAATCTTTGGTGTTTGTCTTGTTACAGTTTCTCTTCATTTTGTTGTGCTCCCCTTACTCTGTCCTGAGAAGCAGAGCTGCTGCTCTCTTTTTGGGAGGACGGTGCGTGGGTGGCTGCACGGGCAGTTTTGGAGCAGGAATTCGTTACTCACCTCCTGCCGGGCTGTTGCACCTTGCAGTGAATTAAGGTCCCTCGTACAGAAGTGCTGGCACTTAGCAGAGCTGCTAGGTATCAGGCTATAGGGCCAAACACTTGTGTGACTGTTTTTATTGTGCTAACGGAGGGAAAAACAACTCCCCTGAAAAATATCGACAGCTTCTAAAATAAGCCCCAGCCCAAGAGTAAATTCAACTGTATAAATTAAACCTGGAGAGTGTCCATGCCCCATAGTTATCCACCTAATTTTAGTATAAATACTCTTTTCCATTTAGATTAACTATTTTGCCTACTCAGGTCCCAGTTGGTCTGCTTCCAACACTTGGTTTTGTGCCACAGTCATAAGATTACGGATTTCAAATACGTTCTTAAAAACCCTGGAGCAACTCAAAGCTTTGGGCTATATGGAAGCAGGCTCTAGCCCCTTTCACCACAGGTTGTATGTGCCCAGTAAGAAAGTAAACTTTTTTGCATGATGTTTTTATGTTTCCCGGTCCGTGGGCAGCCTTGCCTGACTTGTTGAGTTAAAATTGTTGAGTTGAAGCTGTGGCTGCCCTATCCCTGGAGGTGTTCAAGGCCAGGTTGGACGGGGCTTTGAGCAACCTGGTCTAGTGGGAGATGTCCCTGCCCATGGCAGGGGGGTGGAACTGGATGGTCTTTAAGCTCCTTTACGACCCAAACCATTCTATGACTCATTCTATGATTCTGTGACTGGTTGGCTACACAGCATGGATTGGGAAACCCACTTCTTGTTTGCCGCTTACTAGTTCTTCATCTAGTATGTCTGGGATGTAGGGGGGGGACGGACAATCTTCTTTTTGGGGGTCACCATGATGGGTGGACCTTCTGAAGCAATATAAAAAGCAGGGGGCCCTTTTATGACTTGTGCATCGGGGGTCTGCTTGGTGAAGCTGGCTCTTGTTCATGGGTGCTCTCTCATGTGTGGGGGTGAGGGTGAGAAATGGAAAGTGGAATGGAATGGTTGGGAGTTATTTAATGAAAGTGTTTTAATTAAACAAAAGATATTTAAATATGTGGTTTGTTTCACTGCAAAGTTTTGGCAGTAGATGGGGCCCTTACTGTAATAAAATTCCATCACATTGGGAAACCTTTTGGAGATGGTGCCCAGATGCAGTATATTGACGCTGACTCTTGGAAGATCAGCTCTGACTTGACTCAAGCACTTTGTTGTTTCCATGTAACTGCCCAGTATGAAGAAAAAAAAAGTGGGGGAAGAGGAAGGAATCAATATGCGTACATCTTTGTACCCCTGCCTTTTCACTCCACCCTGTCCTAACACTTTCTTTTACTGTCTCTCTTTCCAAAAAGCTGCAAACCCACATCTTCAACTGGCCAGGCTCCCTGAATCTGGTCCTGCTGACCACGGTCAGGACACTGGGTACAATCAAGGATGAGCAGGAAGGGAAATGCACCCCCAAAACATGATGGGGACAGAACCAGAACCTCACCCTCTGCCACGAGGCCATGGATTTAACGTTTTATTCATGCAAATGCATATTTCCTGGCAGTGCTGGGGCTGGCCTGGAATCCAGACCTGGTCTGCTCGAGGTAGAGCCATTATCCTAAAGTGCTTTTATTGATCTGTTGACTTTCTGTCTCCCTCCTTCTCTTCCTCTCTTCACCCTGTCAGCCTCCTAAAGACTCATATCTTGTCTCATACAACCAAGGTATTTCAAGGGGCAAACAATGATTTCGAAGTCAGATTAGACAAACTGTACTTGACCAGTGAAACCAGATATCCCCTGAATGACGTCTGAAGAAGGATCTGTCTACATTTACAAACAGTCCTTCATTTTTTCCCCTCTATATATGTCCTGGTGATCTTGAAAAATTTGGAAAATATAAACAATTAATTTCAAGGCCAAGTACATCTTTGTAGCAGCCCTATTCCCTAGAGTGGCAATGCCATATTGTCATACTTTATTTTCGGTTGGTTAGAGAGAAGTGTAGTAGTAAATCTATATACGTGCTGTGATATCCAGCAGTATTAAAGGCTGAGATTTAAAGCGGGGCCTGAAAGACTTAGTAGTTGATGCCTGTAGAAAGCCAAAAAGAGCTGCGTGCCTTACTGGAAATTTCAGGCGAAACGTGTTAGAGTGCAGTATATTACAGTGACCTGAGCTACAAATCCATTTGAGCTGCAGATAAAGGGAGAAAGAGTAATACTGGGGAAAGTGTTTACAGTCCTGTGTATTAACAAATACTAAGCAAGGGGTTTGGAGTTGGTTATTTATTTTGATTTATTATTTAAGTGTTCACAGTTTCTCAGGTTTCTGGCAAATTGCATTTCCTTCCTAATAGCTTGCTCATTAATTAATTTAGTGTTAGTTAACGGTCTGAAAAATATACAGCTAAATACAGAACAGTTAAAAAGTCTAAATTTGGCTATAAGAGTGCATTTAATTTTTAAAAAAACTAAACTCCAAGGTCTGTCATGTACCTGAATACATCACTATTCATGAATGCAGTATTTGACAGGTAAGTAAGTTATCAGTAATTTATATTCAGATAAACATAAATATGCATAAATGTTTTATCAGGGAATACCTCTCTAATTTTTAAAAGTGGAAACAATATAGCTGAAAGCATATTTGAGTAAAAAAACAGAAATTCACTTTGAGTCCTTTCATTAGGCTGGATAGTACTTTATCCTGTGAGGAACGCCAGCGAAAATAGTGTGAGTGTTTTCACTGGAAAACATTAATGAGATTAAGGACAAAAACTTCTATAGTCACATTTATTCCTTATCCAATGTATTCATATCACTATTAGTTTTTATGGAAATTCATGGAAGAGCAGATAAATTAATCAGCAATACTAATGAAAATGGTTGCCTGTGCGCTACGGAAACCCTCCTTTTAAGTGTAAGCTGTCATTCTTGCAGGCCAGGAGCGGAAAGAGCTCTGTGTGACGTCCATGAGCAGTCACGCACAGGGCATGGGTCACAACTGGTGCCTCGGTCGATAACCAATGTGAAGAGTTTGCAAGCAATCTGCTGGCCGAAATATGTTCACATGAAGCATTTATCCAAGAAATTTGAATAAAGTCAAATGTGGAAAAAGAAAATCAAAGCCTGTTTCCATATTACTGTGGAAATGAAAATAATTTTGGTGGTAAGTTTCTCGGACCATGGGATGCCCTGTTATGCACTGAAGACAGTGGACCTTGGTTGATTTGGGGCTTCATGTGATGAAAAGTAGTTAACAGTTTACTGCATTGTGGATGATTTAGCTAATTCTAACGTTATGTCAGTAACAGTAAACTTCCTTTTTGAAATCAGAGAGAGGGAGAAGGGAATGGGAGTCCCAGGGAAAGAGAATCTTGAGGGATCGAGGCTTGGCAAACACCAAGTCATTTACTCTTTCTTGGAGAAACTACAGCAGGACTACAGCTACAGCTTGATGTGCGCTGAACTGCATTTCTTGGGAGGAAACTGCATAAGCTTCGTGTCATGCAATGAGCTAGTAGATAAGAGCCAGAATTTTCTGTCTTTCCAGATAATAATTCACATTGATGCTGCTGATGAAGAAAATATAATGCAGTGTATTCTAAGATAGACCCAAATTCACATTTCTTTGTCAAAACCCGTGGATAAAGATTTTGAGGCAATAGGTTTGGCCAGTTCTATAAAAATCTTGATCAAAGCACCAGCCCAACCTGTAAGATGCTTCTACTCTAAGTAGACTGAGAAGTTTGTTTCTGTGTTTCAAAACCTAATTGCTAAGTGAAACTACCTGAGTAAACAGGTTTCAGGGCCAGAAAAGGTTCATAATCATGATTGTCTGGTAAGAGATCATACAAAGATAATGCTGATGTTAATTCTGACAAGTAAATATGTCTTTATACAGAGCAAGGTGAATTCATGGACTTGCCTCCTGCAAGATGCTATCAGGACAAGCCGTGAAGTTGGATGTCTGAAACAGATCAAGATGATTTTCTAAACGTCAGTACGCAAGTAAGCGCTGTAAAGTAATTTGCAAGCTAGGGAAGGCAAGCCAAAAATCACATTTCAAGACATAAACGATGCCTGAGCAGAATTATTTAAAACTCTGTCTCCTCAGACAGAAACGCTGAATACCGACAAGTGAATTTTGTGGTGTGGCACCGCCGAGTGTGAGCCATCGCGGAGGCAGGAGCTTGGGCAGGTGAGCTGATCTGCTGTGGGACATCCTGTATCGACAGCAGCTACTCTCACTGTAGTCTATAGGGCTTTACATAAAATATGTTTCCTACAGATTAGAATGCAGCATTTGGTATTCTCAATTACACAGGATTAAAGGCAATCCCAGTGAAAAGGATTATGACCTGGGAACTGCCCGGCTATTTTCGGCGAGTATCTGCCAGCCAGGTGAGCCAGGCAGCTATACACCTGGTCTGGGGAACAGAAAATAAAATAAGAGGAAAAAGGAAGGCAAATATTCTCCAGTAATTCGGGGGAAGGAGAGAGGCGGAAGGAACCCCACGCACCTTCCAGCTCGCACCGAATGTAATTGCCAGCGGAAGAGTTGCGAGCTGGTAGGTGCGAATCCCATAAGACCCTGCTGTAATTAAGCATCCTGTAAGGTGAGGAGGGGTGTGAGCGCTGCGATAAGCTCATCATCAGCGTCTGCATCAACTCCCCGCCCCCCTTGGATACCCTTTGGAAATCTACAGTGTGTTTTCTGTGTGTTTCAGAGCCAGGAACAAATGCTGGCAAATGCAAGGGTGTTAAATGTTGGCCAACCTATCCCAACATGCCCTACAAGGCACTGAAGGGACTATTACTCTAAGTGGATGATGAGCTCAGTTCAGAGGCTGCTAAGTTAAAGCTTATTACCCTCATTAAGAGGTGTGTGTAATGTGGTTTCGGGCTTCTGATATGGGAAAAACAACATTTTCCAAACACTTTGTTGTCCTGTTATGTTTGGAGCGGGATTCAGTTTCTGTTTTGCACTGGGTCAAGTTCAGCCCGGAGATGAGATTTCTTCACAAAGTTTAGAATTTGGGATTGCCTCTGTGAAGGCAGAGGCTGAGTCTGGGGCAATGTCCTTTGTCAGAACCAGGAGGGGTTTTCCTGGGAATGGAGGGAGAGCAAGGAGCAGGGTACAGAGATGTTCATGTGCCTCTGCTGGGAACCAGCCCAGCGCCGAGAGCACTGGGGCTGAAATGTAGAGCCACGCAGGTGTCCCAGCCCCATGTTCCCCGGAGCTCTGCGTGCCAGGAGATCGGGTTGTATTGCTCACAGCAGGGTGTAAATGCAGAGAGCCGGCTCGGCTTCAGCTTTCCATGCAATTTAATAAGCCCCGCAGAACCAGGAGTGCCAGGGTGGGCGGTGCAGCAGCAGGAAGCAGTTTAGATTCACCAGGTATTATTAGCTCGAGCTCAGGACTGGCCCTGCAGGACTGGGCTAGTTCACACAGGAAGACTTGAGTGTCTCTGCCACGTGCTCCTCGTCATCTCCATTTTCTGTGTTTTTCCTTTTTCTGGGGTACCACAGCTCCTCCCAACGACGGAGCGTTGGCTCTCTAGTCAGCTTTAATCTCTAGCTGTCTTTGGAGGGTCAGGTCAGGAGAGGTTTGAGGTCCTCAGCCCTGAAGTGAAGCCCTCCCTGCTTCAGACAGGGCTGCAATTGAAACCAGCTGATCCCAAGTCCCTTGCAAACATTTCCATTTCAAACCACTGAAGTTTTATGTCTTCCTAGTAAATTTTTTTCTTAAGCCTCATAAATCTCATAAAGATCTGGAACAGCTAGTAAATTTGGCCATTCAGATACACGTTTTCCAGTAAAGAGGATAATGATTGCTGTTTCTGATGCCACCTCCCCTCCCCACCCCCTCAGCCGTAGGAGTTCACCTCTTGCCGGCCGACTGCTGCTTGCACGCAAATTGGGCCATGCTAAGAAAGGCAACACATAGAGGTCCCATCTGCACGAAGGATGGAGGAGTTGCTGGACCTCGGCTGGCTTTGTCCCTGCCCTTATATGTGACCTGAGTAAAATCATTTATCCTCCTCACATCTCGGATGCTCATCTGCTTGGAGGGTTGGGAACCTTGCTCAGTTCAGGCTGGACAGTATGCGTTCGTGATGGGAAGCTGCAAAACCTCCAGGCTAGGGATCCCCCTCCCAAAGTCCCTACCGACCGCAGAACGTGAGAGGTTTGCGCTGTCAGTGGGCCACAGCCTCAGTGCCTCCTGCTCCCTGTCCAAGTTTCCTTGTGGCAGTGCCCAGGAGGGCTGAGGAGCTGCCGTTGTCTCTAGTCCCTGGCATAATCCAGAGAGGAAGCTTTCTGCTTCCTCCCTGTTGCACCGATGGCAAGCCCAGCCAAGTCTCTCACAGAATGGTAGGGGTTGGAAGGGACCTCTGGAGATCATCCAGTCCAACCCCCTGCCAGAGCAGGGTCACCCAGAGCAGGTGGCACAGGAACATATTGAGGCAGGTTTTGAATGTCTCCAGAGACGGAGACTCCACCACCTCTCTGGGCAGCCTGTGCCAGGGCTCTGCCACCCTCTCAGGCTTGGATTTCCAGGTAGGCTTGAAAGAACATGAACCCAAGGACAACGTAAACCCAAGACTTCTCAGACTTCCATTGGAAATGCCAGGCAAAAGTGCTGAAGATATTTAGAAAAACGTATTATAGAAATAAAAAATTGTAAGCATATTTTCCGTTTTATTTGTTGTCTCCCAAATCCAAACAAGCTTATTTCCTTTCCTGCAATGCTGCTTTTGATAATCTCATGCCAAAGGCACTGAATCTGTTCTTATTGCTGTCAATAGCAAGATGCCTGTTGCTTTTAATGGTTCAGCTATTAAAACACCGCATCCCAGTTGTCTGGCTGTGAGTAATCCCAAGATACTGCAGTGACAATATGGAACCTTTTTCCTCTCTGAATGTTTCTCTGCAAAGTTTGACCATTTTGGCTGGGGTAGAACATGTGTCTATCTGGGATTCTTTCCAAGGATGAGATTTTGACAGCTGTGCTCATGTTGGCAAAAATCCTGACATCTTGTGCTTGGTTGAAATAGCAGATTCTTAGTGGAGAGGGGTGGGAATCCGATTTCATAGATGAACACTTATGAATTGAAGACTGCGAGCCTGGCTTAGCTCTTTTCACTTGGGGGAAGAGGTTGAACCCGTCCTCTGGGAACAGGGTGGAGCCTGCCTTTCTTCCCATCTCCACCTGTGGGCACAGATGGCTGGTGGGCAATGGGGCTGATGGGAGCCCTCTGTGCCTCTGCCAGCTTCATGGAGCCGTTTGGGACATGCCTTGGACTGCACCCATGAAAGTGGGTGTCAGCCTGTTTGGAGTACACGCCTAACGATTTTCTTTTACATATTAGATGTTTGGGCATGAATGGTGGGCGGTGTTATGCACTTTCAATGAAAATCCACCTTGGCGGCCATGATCAAAGCTTGGCCTGTTATTTATGCCAGATAGCTTGTGAAAAAACAAAGCCATGGTATAGTTTGAAATAGCCTGGTTTGGGGTGTTTATTATTGCTATTATGATTACGGGGATTGAGTGTTTTTTTGTTTGGTTTTCACTGGAATCTCCATCTTGAACTGGAGAAATATTTCCCACAAAAGCTGTAATTCAAAGCCGATATATTTCTGCAGTAACCTTCAGTCTGATGAACTGTCATTTTTCTGATGAAGAATCACTTATTTGGAGACGAGAATTCCTATTATCTCAACAAATAGGGAATGGTGTCACAGAAAATGGTGTCACAAGGTCACCCAGAAGCTCCACATCAGAGCCAAGGATAAACTGGAACAGGTCAGGTGGAAGGTCATCAAAAAGTTTTCGGAAGGTATTTTGCAAATTTTATATTTATTTCACACTTTCCAGTGGCCAGATAGTTCCTTTATATTTTACCAAGAAAAATAAAATATCACGAGGTTTTAAAAACCATGTCAACAATAATTTTCCATTTCTGGTACTTCACTGAAAAACAAGGAAAAAACATTTTTGAAAATGTAAACGAGATAGTAGCCAAACAACAAAACACCAAACAAAACATACCTCCTGATGAAAACAATTCAGACAGTTTTGCTCAGGAAAGATTGTAGCTTAGGGTTAGGCACACGAAATCAGACATTCATGGCTTTCATCCGTAGTAAATGTGAAGTCTTCTACATTACTTTAACTTCCAAGGAAAACCAGCTAAACTGGCTCAAATTCATACTTGCTGTGCATTAAGGGATGTCTACAGACATTTACTGCACACCAGCAAGCACTTGGGTAGCCTTTTCATGTGTTTAAGCCCTCAGGCTTATTTTAAAGATTTGGGAAGCTGTAGGTCCCTGGGATATGATAGATGGGTCAGATTTGAAATGCTTAAATACGGGACAGTCCCAGAACAAGAAATCACGTGTGCGTGGGATGACTGCGTGCTGTGCCGTGATTGCAGTCAGCCACGCAGGTGAGCTAGAGGTGAGCTTTAAGCATATACTATTTATCTACACATAACCCAGCCGTGTCAGCTGAGTGTCCAGCAAAGTGACCAGTAACTAAAAAACTATATGGGAAAAACGGTACCCCATGTATTTTGCTTATGGGAAGTGTGGTTGAAGAGTATAATAAAGTAGACTCTTATTACATGGGATGTTTGGTAAGCATGGCACTGACTGATGGCCTTCGAGGCCCTTTCAAAGTCGTGCTTTAATGACAAGCTCTCCCTTCCTCTCCCACTCGTTTCTTGAAAACGAGGGCAAATATTAGCACATCTGTGTGTGCTGGGCTGCTGTGTTTAGAGTGCTTCTAGCACCCGTGTTAGCTTGATTAAAACTAACATGACCGTTTCCACACTGAGAAATGCCAGTGGCACGTCTACTATAAATTAAACTGAAATTCCATCTTCAAGTTGTCGTATAGTTCTGCAGCAGATCTGTTTACTCTGGAATAGCATAAGGCAGATGTCTTCATCTTTGCTGATTCTTAACAGGTCACAGGCATTGACTTTAACTAAAAGCCTTTAAAATAATTTTAAAACATGCTTTCCCCTCTTCTACAGACTTTAACCTTTAGTTGGCCTTAACCAGAAACACCCAGGATAATGTGATTCTAAAACAGACCATCATAAACCAAACGGCAGCTTTAAATATATAGTGTGATCATTACCTGAAACCAGTGAAGAGGTTGGAATAATTATTGCTCATGTTTACACTTCTGTATCTCAGTGGGTTATGTTCAATCCCTTAATGATGATGATTAAAAACATACTGGAAACACGTAGTAATTAGAGCGAGCACTTACTGTGATTCTGAAAGCACAGAGGTGGCTTTGATGTGGAACTGGACACAGTTACTACTGCCAAAACGTTGCGAGAGTTGAGAGCACTATGCAGCAGGTCGTTGGCAATTGTACGTACGATAACATGTCTATTTTGGCATGGGCAATACCTGCCTTCGGGACCAACCTTATCATCGCTCTTGTACCTCACTGAGACTTTTGCAACTTGCAAAAGGAGCAGGTTGATGGTGGGCGAAGGATCATATAAATACTCTGTTGCTTAGTTTACATAAAGCCAAAGTTGAACTTGGGTTGGTTTCTCCGTAGGGGACTTTTTGGAGGGCGAGGCAGTATTTAGGAAGAGGGAAGGAGAAGGAAGTTTGAGGTGGCAGCAGAGAGCGGGCACTGGTTCAGGCGCTTTGCCCTGCCAAGGTTTCAATGTGGGTTCCAACATGAAAGGGAGTTCTCGAGCAGCGAGCTGTAAACCTCGTGTTTTAGGAGTGTTTCTGTGGGTGAGGGATAGGGGCATGTATTGTGGAATGTATTCCTTTATTTGTTTTTCCCATTTAAACAGGCAAAAATACTCTTCTTTTATTATAAGAGAAGGGAGGAGTGATGAGGCTTGTGCTGTAAAATTATGTTTGCTGGAAAAGTTGTCCTGTTTTCCGTTGCGGAATTTCAGCTGAAAAGGGGGGGTGTGAAGGTTGGAGAGAATACAGCCACTTCCTTGGGAGTATTTTTATGAGCATTAGAGACGCGCCCTCTCAGGATGGAGCAATTTAGCAGCATGTAAAGAAAGCAGAGGTAGAAACAGGTGCTCCCCAGCGTTCCCTGGCATTACTTTAAGGCTCAAAGGTCATTGTCCTTTAATTTTCTACACCATATCTCTTGGTAGTTTTGTCTGCAAACCCAAATTCAGCATCTGTCCCCGTGATGATGCCATGGAGACCTACCTGCTTGCAGCGCATGCGTCTCCCATTCTGGCGGTGTTCCTGTCCCCATAATGTCCCCTTGCAGATGACCAGCTATCAGCTAATACTCAACATGCCTAAAACAAGGCTCTTCCCCATAGATCTGCTCTTTCTTAAGCACCGTGGACAGTATTATGATCCTACCTGTTGCTCGGACCAGTGGACGTTATCTTTCACTCTCTTGCTTAATGCCTCCAGGCGGTGCCGAACTCTTGCCACTTGTTTCTGCGTAGCCTCTCTAAAATATTGCCACTTCTGTCCCCCCTTATGGCTCACGTGCTTGCTCAGGTTGTCATTATCATGCTCCTTAATCGCTATTACAGCATTGCTAATTCTGGCCTTGGCAAATCCAGTCTCGCCCTGTTCACGCATGTTCTTTATGCTGCAAAAAAAGATGATTTGCCTCGCCTGCCCATCATCCCTCTTGCTGCATCTCTCTTGCAAGTCTCTGCTCTTGGTCATATCAAGGATAATCTGCTTGCCTTTGCTCCCAAGGGCTTTCATGGCCTTTCTCCACCCAATATAATATTTTTCTTTTGTGGTTAAGATGTCAGTTTTGGCCTCTGACCCGCCCACTGTGCCACTCTCTTTTGCCCAGTTTTTAAAATTTGAATGCAGCTGCACGTGTTTTCCTGTGCTGTTAAGGCAGCTTCATTACTTCCTTCTCAATTTCTGTTTAAAACTCCTTTTCTAAGATGCCTATAAAACCTTCACAGCAGTGAAGTTGGTGTGCTGAGCTCTGTGATGACCACGTGAACTTTGGTGTTTCCACAGACTCCTCTGTCTGTAATGTCATCTGCTGGCTTTTGGCTTGGAGCAAAGACTCCCTGGTTCAAGAACCATCTGTTTGTGCTGGCTTTGCGTGGTGTCTGTCGCTGTGGGTTACTGCCCCGCAAAGGGAATCCACAGGTGCTATGGTAATGCAAAATAATAACAATAATCAAAAAAGCAAGTATTAATGGTACCATGTGTCTCTTGCCACTGGTCTGTTGTTACCCCTGTGACACTGAGCAAGCTCTGATCCTGGAGAAAGTTGATAGGTTTTCCTTGCTTCTGGAAAACTGTGGAGGAGTGGATTCCCCTCTGTACTCCGTGCTTCTTGCAGGGGGCCCTGTCACTGCTCCATTGTCCATTAAAATGAAGGTAAAAGGCTTACAAAGCAGGATGGCAAGTGGTGGGACCACCATTATGCAATTCCACTTTTGGGTCTTCTGTCCACTCTGCTCAGAAATCATTGCCAGTTGGTAGATGGTTTGAGGGACTTGCAGAAAATGACCTGGAGTTTGTGAGAAGAGACCGAAAAATGTCATGGGTCCACATTCGATTACACTCTTTTGTTCTTGTTGAGTTGTTCATTGGAGAAGCCTGTCATTGTACGTGGACTCCCCGGTACCCTCTCTCCAGTTCTGGCCTGTGCAGGATAGGATCAGGCGCATACTGATAGGGCTTTGCTCACGCTCTGCAGGGATATTCCAACCCACAGTCTCCTGGAGCTGCCAGCCACGTGAAACCATTGTGAACAATAGGCTTAAATCCATTTTCTAGAGTTTTGCCTGCGAAAAAAAAAAATCGGATGGCAAAATGTCATGCTGCAAACCCCAGCTGCCAAGCAGTTCTTTTTCCTGTGAGAAGGAAGAACTCTAGTGAAAACCAAAAAAATAATAATCCTGCCCTGTGTCAGGAACAAAGGTCGCTGCCTCTGCAGCAGCCAAGTGTGTAGCCCAAGGCCAGTCAACATCTTGAGCCTTCTACCGTGGCTTTGGGACCTTTTACAAAAGCTGGGCACGTTTCCAGCGCTGAGCTGTAAGAAGGACAGTTGACCCATGTTGCACCTGGGGCATCTCGGCCTTATTTCAGTTTCACATAAGGCTTTGTCTAGGTTTATTTTATTTAATGGGCTTTTTTTTTTTCTTTTTTTTTCTGGTTATACTGTCACAGGAAATTCTCACTGTTCTATTACTTTTTTCCTGTTGTAACTAGCCTTAAAATAAAATGAATAAATAAATATATATGCATACATATAAAAATGTGCAGACAGGAAAGCTATTCAGATCTGGAGAGGCCTTGATAACGCTGCTGATGAGGTTGCCAGCTTTCCCCGAGCCTGAGCTGAACAATTCCCCACCACCTCCCTAACCCCTGGGAACTTAAGCGGTGGTAGTTGCAAAGCTTCTAATTCTGACTACAGGTGTTTGGTTTGAAAGAGACCACATGCCGTGTTGTAATCTCATTTAGGAAAAAGGTAATTAAATAAAAATACAGATGTGTTACAGTCACAGTTCCTGAACATCTGAAATGCCCGTCGGTTTAAAAAAGATAAAGAATAAATCTCTCTAAAGGAGCACTATCCTCTTGTCTTTTGTAATATTATCCAGTATTAGTATTTCAAATTAAAAAAAAAAAGGAGAGTTTTGAATGTCAACATCTGCTCTTAACCATCTCTTTACAGCAGGAACATTGTGTTTAAAAACAAACAAGATAGGAATGCCTAAACTCCCCTCATTCTGCTGCTCCACATATCCAAATGTTCCTGCTAGTGTTTACTTGTTGCACATTCTGCTCCATCATTTACTGTTTAGCACCATTTTCTTAAGGTACGGTACATTATGAAAATCATTCCTGGGGTGCAAAATAATAGCTAGACCTGCTCTGCTTTGTCATAACAAACCGGTCGCTGATCTTGCTCTTTTGAATCTTTAATTTGAAATGTCTAAGTGCCAGTATATTCTGGATAAATTCATGCTTAATGTCGTGAAAAAGGTTAGCCAGCTTTAACATGGACTCTTCTGTCTTCAGTAGTAATGATGATCATAGTAATGATAGCAATAAACTAACTACGGAATTCATCTGGTCTCAGTCCAGCAAAATATTTAATCCCATGCTTAACCTTTTAAGCGGTTCTGCATTCCTGTTCGTCGGAGTTAAGCATATGCTTTAGCTCTTTGCTCTACTGCCGGTGGATGCCAGCATGTGCCGCTCCTCTTGTTTGTTTGTTTGTTTGAGATGTGCTATATCTGCTTTGACCGGCCGGAATAAACCTTTGGAATTAGCAAATGCTGGAGAATGGCTAACATATTAATTATCCAGTATAATTTTGGGGGGTTGCAGCAACAGTTAAGTGGTGTTAGCCGGCTTTGTTTACTACGTATTTTACAAGTTTGTTGGTTTCTCTTTGTCACTCTTTAACCCTTTTTTCTGTAGTGCTACCTGAGGGAAGGAGAGCCTCGGCTGTGAGTGGAGACTATTGCCCTTGGAGGAAGAGTATGAAGGTACCAAGTCTGATAAGGTTACTGGGAATCTTTCCAGTAATGCTTGGAGGTTCTCCTAAAGCCTGGGCTCTTGTAATCTTGCTATTTCTTTGAACTCTCACTTTTAATATATAAAAAAAAAAACCCTGGGATGTTTCTTCTTTATCGAGGTCAAACCCACACATTTCTAGTCTTCATGGTGTGTGGCGGAAGAGAGCTTGAAGCACGATGTGGTTACTATGTTCTAGGCTCCAAAATAAAAAAAGAAAAAATCCCCTACACTTCTTATTATTTTTTCATTATTTTAAAGCCAATTTCAAGTCTTTTTGAGGCCTGACAGGTTTTGAGCACCTAGCGCTGGCAATTCCTTGAGCTCCTGAAGCCAAGCTTATGGGGAATCAGATTTTTATTGCACTGTTTAGAAAATGCATCCTTCCTTGCTGTGCTGAGCGTTATAGAAACATCACATGAGAGAGATTTGGGGCTTTAAAGTCTGCACCATCTAAACTGACTGCCAAAGAGTAGGAACTAGAACTGCAACAGGTTTTGTCATCTCGGAGCCCGTTTTGCAGTGTTCACGTAGGAGCAGAGCCCCAGCGCAGCACCCAGCTCCTTGCGTGCGTGGCTTAGTGAGGCTGCGGGTCTGAGTTTCAGGGTGCCAGGGGATTTCTCTGGGCTGCCGTGGTGTCAGCACACGCGGGGATGCCACACGCCTGTGCATGCAGCCATGTGAAAGCACTGGTGAGCAGGGAGAGCAGAGATTCCCAGCAGGCCCCTGAGAGCACTGACTTTCCAGTTGGAGTCGTTGGGTTATTATTAAATGCCTGCAAAATACGTGAGAATCCTGCCATTGTCTCAACTGGTCTTTGAATCAGGGGCTCTTAAACAGAGGATATGCTATTCTTCTTTTGTTCTGCATTCCCATAATGCTCTTAAAAGAAAAGGAAAAAAATAATAAATCCCAACCAAAACCCAAACCTGAAACGTGATGCCAGTTTTACCCTGAAAACCAGGGGTGGAAGGGGTAGTTAGCCAAGATTAAAGTCCTTGGTTTTGCAATTTCTTTATGTAAGTTCTGGCTGTATGTCGGTAGCAGTAAGCAACGCAAAATGCACTAGCTAGACCGGTGTTCTGTTCAATTGCCTGGGGCCCCAGCTGAAATTTAATAAGCAAATGTAAGATTTTAGTGCTTTCGAATGGAAACTTTATGGTAACTTTTTTCTGCAGCCCCTTTTAAAGTGATGTGTCACATGTGTGGTTTGTGCATTGCACCTTGGATGCTGAATCCAGTTCTGCCGCTGTGTCTTACCCCTTCTCTCTGGGTAGGCCAGCGTCAGCGTGGTACCGTGCCTGGTTGTCGCAGTGAGGTGGCAGACCAGACTGTATGAAGCTGTGGCCTTCCTCTCACAGGTTGGAGCCAAGTGAATCTTCAGGTCACAGAGCAAGATAGGGTTAAATACAATTATGGCTGGGGTATCTTCCCTGCAGCTCCCATTCACGTGGCTTCTGATGCTAATGGCTAAGGCGGGTGGGGGAATCTCTACTGGAGACTTTTTTTAAGTTGGAGATTACCAAATCATGTTTGGGGATGGTTTATGGAGGGCAGAGCCTGGCTTGGAGGGTGGGAGAGAAGGGGCATGACTTCCTCCAGTGCTTTTTGTTCTTATTTTGTGTGTCATTCTTCAGCCTTCAAAACACAGAATACTTCTTGGGGTTGGACTAGATGATCTCTGAAGGTCCCTTCCAACCCCTACCATTCTGTGACTCTATGGGATTCTCTGATTATTACTTCTTTTTATTTTCAATATACAAATTCATTTATTGCTGAAAGACTTGCCTGTCAGAGCATGTTTGACTCACCAGTGAGGATGCAGGACCCTTTCATGGGAAATGAGAAAAAAAAGCTCCCGATTTTAAATATCCAGCACCTCTGTTCCCTGTACAACAGTAGGTGAGGAATCCATGCTCTCCTCTGTTGCCAGCTTGTGTATTGCTGTAGCTGATATTTATAGTTTCCTCACGATGATGGTTCATGGAGACTTGTAAGCTGTTCCTCATCTCTCTCCAAGCATGAAAATCTAGTCTTGAGGGTTGTGTATAGAATCAGATCGTATCAGTAAGTGTTGGCAGGAATGCACTGAGGTGGCAAAAGCAGCTTTATTTTTTCCCCAGCTCCCTACCACTCTTTCCTCTTAGGACCAGCTGGTACAGCCCATTTGTCTGGGATTTTCTGCATGCTACTCAATACCTCCAACATCGGTTGCTGTCTTTAGGAGGTGAGGAGGCTGAACAACTCTCAAGAAATGCTTAGCATCTTGAATTCAGGCTAACCAGAAAAAAAGAAAAGATCCACTTTACCTTGCACAACTGACTATTCCAGCTTTATTCCTTAGAGCAGATGGTGTGCAAATGGCCAGTCAAACATGGAGACCCCTCTCCAGGGACACACATAAAAGCCAGCCGTGATTCTTATGCTCCTTGGGCACCTCTTGTATGTTTTTCCTGGGTTAAGGCCCAAGATGAGATTGTCTCACTGTTCATATTCAGACATGGTTACTGAGGACAGAAATTACGTATACCCCGTTTCAAAAACCGTGTCTCTGTATCTGTAAAGTCTTTAGAGTTCAACCAGCGACAGGTCCCCCATGATAATTAACCACCATTCATTTCTCTTGCCTTCTCACGCGTGTGTTTATTTCTGTTTGCTCCTTTCTTTTTTGCAGATGGCAGATAAATCTTGTCAGTGCTTTTTTGGTTTTGCAGCCTTTTCTCAATCATCTTTCCTTTTGTATCTCCAGCAATGTGCGAATCTGATGGTTTGCTATTTCTGCTAAGCATATTTCTTTTCCACACTGTCTCATTGTCTAATTCTTGTGCTTTTTAGCTGGGTGAAAGAAGAGACAAATTTCCAGTAGGCAAAAAATAAACCATCCCCAGCTCGTGAAAGAAATGCACCCTCTTTAATCACTGCTATGGAATGTAATAGTTTGATGTGAGTTCCATGACATGGTTGAAGACTGACCAGTAGATCCCTGAGAAGCATCTTTTGATGTGTCTGTTGGATCAATTGGAATTGTATTGCACGCAAGGAGAACAATACTGCACGAGCCCTTGAAGTGGAGCGAACACAGATGACTTTTTTATTCATTCTCAGCCAGATTGCTTGGTATTGTGTCCTTTCTGTGAAAAATGACACTCTGGCAACAGGCCACTGACTGCAAAACAAGTTGGCATGGGCCTCCTGTTTGTCTCAGCCTGAGCTGAGCATCACCAGAGATGCCAGACTGCTAGCCACAAGCTGAGAGTGTTAAAGCACCATCTTTCTATAATCAGCACCTCTCTGCCATTTTTGGTGGGAAATACTTGAGGGAGGAGGAGTAGTTCTTGACTGTTTAGATCTTTGATGGCGTCAGCGATAGTACTTTGCTCTCCCCTTGGTAAGAGCATTAGCTCTCCTGGCTGAGAGCAACTGGGAAGTTTAACGCAGTCTGCCCAACCCTAAACAAATTATTTTTCATAGCTCTGATTCTGCGCTTTCCATCTCCGTTTTCTTTTCTTGGATCTTAGGTGGAATTTTTGAAAGCCTCCAGGTATTTTGGAAGACAAATCTGATTGACTTCCAGTTTCATTTGAACCACCATGGGTACTGCAGTGGGTACCAACATAGCCAAAACCCCACGGATTTCCATGGGATGCTTCAGAGGGTAACTCCACAGTTTATTTGTGACTGGGAGCTTTCATGAGATGACTGGTGAGCTGTGGATAAGGTGACACTGAGCTGTGGTTTGTGTTATAGCTGGGGTCTTGGCATCAAAAATGGGTGCAATACTGGGGTATTTCCAACATTATCCAATAATCTATATCATAAATTATCTTTCCAGGGTCCCTGCTGGGTCTTTCTGACTTCTAAGAAGGTAGTTTAAATGGAGAAAGTGGAGGAAGATTGTCCTCTTCAAAGCACAACAGTTTTAACCATTAATTTCATATGATGCCCAGATAATTTATTCAAGTTAAATGTTTTTTGTTCCGTCCAAGTAGGAGTGTGGTAAGATATACAACAGCCACCACCGAGCACTAGGAGGCATTGGACTGAAAAACGGGATGTGAATTTCTGTTCTGCCTGCTGGAACCAGGCTCCCTCTGTGCCTACTGCTGTGGAGCAGGTATTTCCCGAACTAAAATAGTTGTTTTTCTCTGAAGTAAGGACAATGTCTTTGCTTTCAGCTCTGATGCAGTGTGACATGTACAGTAGGACCTGTCATAATTCATGAAGTCAGTTCTGTTTCAATGTTAATAAGTCCTTAATCAAGTCATTTGTTTCATCCAGGATGTCACATGTAGCAGTGGATTGTGAAATGCTTGAAAACTGGAATCATAGGAGAATTATTTAATGCTAAGTGTTATCCGCATCATATCTGGAGCTGGAACATGCCAGGAAAACACCCTTCACATTCTGTAACTAATAAATCTGAGCTTTCAGGATCAATTGTGAATTGGCTGGGTACGTACATTATTCCTCTCTCTTTATGTGTGGCATAATGTTATACGCTGTATTTTGCAACTCATTCTCACATTGCTTATCCGTCACCTATTTCCTGTGGCTGGTTCTTTTGCTTTATGAAATAATACTGTGCAATGCTGGACTAATCACTTTAAATGAAGATTGTCACTTTCAAACCAACAGAAAAGAACTGAAATTTGAAACTAGCAGTTTTCATTCTAGTCTGTTTGTGATATGTAAGGAGAACGTAGAGGTTTGAGCCAAGCAGCTGCTGGTGGGATTAAGTGGGAAGCTATTCAGAGAGACCAGGTTTATGATTATCATCTCCTGTTCTTGATGTTGTCTTCAAAAGGGAACAGAGCTAAGGGCTAAAATTGTATCTTTAATATCTACTTCCTGTAAGACTTTTCCATTTGCAAAGGAGATAAGGAAGCCATAGCGAACTCATGGCAAATATTGTCCCAATGCATTTTCCTTCTTTATTTAAATTACATTTAACGTTGTGCCATTTTTTTCTTGTAAGCTTGTTTCTGTCTCTAAATAGGTATGTTACATACTGTCAGCGATAATAAAAACATACCTGTACGTGCGACATATGTTGCTATACCGCAATGTCATTATGTACAGAATTCTGCAGAGTGAAATGCTGAAAAGTCATTACTTTGCCTTAGGGAACCACTTGCATTTATATTATAAATCTGTCTTACATCCTTCTTGTGAACCAGACCCCTTGTGGTAGGTACTGTGAAGATACAGAAGAAGGTGTCCTGGTCATGTCTGTGAGGAAGACATTTTAGTTTGGGGTTTTTCCCAGTTTCTGTCCTGAAACACTCAGTAAAGAAAGGTGTGAAAAGGGAATTATAAAATATTTAGTCAGATTTTATTTTGCATTTCCACAGGCTCTGTCAAAATTAGCCTTCCCAGTTCCAACCAGTTCATCAAAAATACTAAATGTTTTAAGGATCCATGTTTTCTGCATAAATTTTATGTTCTCCTAAAAGCTATTTTTCACTATAAAATGTTTTATTTGAATTTGGTCCAAGTCATAATGAGTACTGGACCAATTAAAGTATCAGCCACTATAAGGAGCCTAGGGAGCACAGGAGACAGATAGGATCAGGGCTTAAGCTACTGAAATACCTTTTATGAGAAATAAAGATTTCACAAACCTCAGTTTCAAACAAAGTAGTTGACGTATGCTAAGCTCAAAGCACTAAACTTCTTCTCCTGCCCTCTCCCACTAAACAAATAAAGATCTATGAAATATTCAAACTTTATGTCTGCAGGAAGAAAAAAACCACTTTATTTCTATTTTAAAATTTTTGGCAGGTGCTCAGGTATTTATGATAATGGGATCATAAAATGACATGGAAAGGTTAGTGGGAAAGGTGCGGTGGGAATTTTGAGTATGACTTTGTAAACTGTCACATTTCTTGAATCTTAAACTTCAAATTCTAGCCAGGTTGTTTGTTCATTTACGTGTGTCATAGTGTAGATGTATTGTGGGTTAGGAGACTCTTAAATCAATGAAGTGTTTATGTGTAGGGCTGGATTATGCCTTTATATACTGCAATCAATTAAATTCCTTTTATTTAATTCGTGTAACCATTACCCTTAAAAAAAAAAAAGAAAGAAAAAGCCTTTTAAATATTTTTCATTAACACATACTATTAAGTGGGTAAGTGCCCTAAGTATATTTTAATTTAATTTAGATTTAACAGCAACATTTTTCCCATACTAATTAAATGCCAGTTTGTTATTAAGAAAATATTTATTGAAGTTGAACTTGGTGATAGATACATATCTATCACATCACTGTTAAACCTCATTAAATAGTGTTTTAATTGCAATTTGTTTTTAATTACCATTCATTAAGCATATTATTAAATCTAAATTGCATGCTTATGAAAGACGGGTTTGCCAATATAAGTGGCTGGGGCCCTTAACTACTGCCTTACTTCCAGGTTCCCATAATTTGAGGTGTGTAGGGTGAAAGTTTGATCTGTTTACATTAATTCTAACAGTGTGCCCTCCCTCCCTCGCTGCCCGTGTCTCCCATTTTTATTAAATAGAATTAATAGTATCTGAGCAAAACAACAGATATAAAGGGAAAAAAAAGCATGCAAAATGGTGACAAAACATCTCTTTGGGCAAGGAAGCAGGGAGCCAGCAGAGAGGAAGCTGAAGCAAAGAGGGAAAACAGAAGTTAAACAGGGCATTGAAGCCAATTATCTAAATTAAAAGAAGTAGGGGATGGGGACTGGATGCCTTGAAGGATGCAAAGCGATATGACTAATGGTTTGCAGAGCTTTTTCTCTTTGGCTTATCATGGCAAGCCTGGGCAGGGTCAATCACCGTTACCATCTGATGGCAGCCCGGTCGCTTTTCGGCAAAATAAGGTGCTGGTCTTGGTGCCCGCGGTGCACCAAGCTGCCAGCATGGGGCAGGTCTCGTCCCTGAGATGGGGACAGAAGTGTGCTGCTGGGTGGGTGCAATTTCAGGTCACAGATAATAGTTACAAAGCAAGCCCAGTGCCTTTCAAGTTTTTGTTATATGAGGCTCTACAGTTTTTCCAGAGGCAGTGCTGCCCCCCTTTAGAAGTGCCCCTCAAATGAGCAGCATTATGGAATGCGTGAACTGGCTTTTCGCAGTCACTTTTCCCGGATTCCTTAGTAGTAGTCCATGAATTTAAGGCAAGCTGAAAAATCCTGAAATAAAAGGTTTTCCTTTCTAAGGATATCAGTCTTTCAACAAAAAGACCTTTATTGAGTCTTTTTAAAGGTTGGATTTTTTTTAGATTTTAAAAGAAAACAGTCTTTTGGAGCATTTAATCTAGGAATGATGCTTTCTTTTTGCCAGAACAGAGGAAAGACTGGGAAGAAGGGTCTGAGGGTGCTCTTCTGATGGAGACCAGCTCAACATAACCAGTGAGCAGACTGGAGAGCAGTTCCCAAGGCGGATGGGACAAAAGGCGTGGTCCCTTATCGGGTGCAGTGTTGGCATCCTGTAGGATGCCAATGTCTGACCCTGTCAGAACACTCCGGGGGGAATTAATGGGGATGGGGGACGTTGAGCAGTGCCACAGGGGTGAAAAGGTATTTGTATGATGGAAATAGCTGAAGTAGCCTGAGATATTGCAGACTTTCCCATGGGCTGGATAAGGAAACGCGGTTAGGCTCTGTACATTGACATTCTTTGTCTCTGGTTCTCCTTGGTGGTTTTGTGCCAGGTTATCTCCATTGACTCCAATGGATTATCTCCAATTCGTAGTGCAGTTTAAATCAGATGCAGGACTTCTTTTCTCCTCTTTCCAATTCATGCATCTCTTTCAAAACGGTCTGTACCAGATGTTACAACTGTAAACAAATCATCCTGGCAAACCGAAGTATCTTCTCATATGTCTGTGTCACAGTAGGTGAGGTCCTAGCATCAGTGCCTCTATCTGCCTCTGGGTCTTCTGCTCATAAAACATTAGTTATACAAGGTTTTTTTTGGCAGATGGGTATCTTCCATGAAAAAGCCATTTCCATTCCAATACAACAGTGCTTTTATATGGACTGTTTTGGTCCGTGTTGCGCAACCCTTTTGCACAATGATTCATTATGCTATCTTGCTTTTTGATATGCTGAATCATGGGATGACACTTCGCCAGCTTCTTTGTATGCCAACAAAAACTTGCTCATGTTTCAAAGATAGAGAAGGCTGCAAAAATCACTACAGCGCAGGGAGCCTGAACATTTGGCTGAGGGAAGTTCTCAGCAGGCTTTAAACTCCTCCACATGGGTGGGGAAGTTATCTTTCAGCTCTTGCTCTCTTTGGATGGCTGTAGGAAATTGCATATGGCTTCCACTTGTCGTTGGAAAGCTGGAGAAGGCCCAGTTTCCTGCCCCCTCTGAACTGATATAGCAATCAGCCACTTCTGTGCTGCGGCCCCTTAGCTGAGAGAACATAAATCTGTCCGCCTATCCATGGAGCACCATCTGTATTCAAAGGCCTCACCTAGCAGAAATGTGGAACCGTGGAGAAGACTTGGAAATATCCATGCAGATACATCAGGTGGTCGCTGTGGGGTTTCCTGACAGTCTTCAGCATGTCAGTGTGAGGAGGTGGCTAAATGAAACCCTTTCCTACTGCAGTAGCCACAACAGCGTACATTTCTCCTTGTGTTCTTCCATGATTCCTGGGTACGCTGCTGGGTTGCAGTACAGCTGCTTAATTTCTTTAACTCAAAGGTTTGGTAATGATTTCTAATGTCTATTTTAAAAATTAATTTCCTTTTTGTCAGCTATGCACAGGATCCTTGCAGAGGCAAATGATGCTTTCCCTTGGCCATTCTGGAGTTCTTTCTGATTTGGTTTTGTTAAGAGTTTCTAACTGTAACTATTTATCTGATCACAGAGAATTCAGAATTAACTGAGTATATTCACAGCTGTTCTGAGAAAAGGGACAAGATTTTGGTCTGAAAGGAATACGTTACACTGCTTGAAAACAGGGTTTTTAAAGGAAATACTCTTGTATTTTTTAAATGTGTTCTTATTTGAATACTGTATTGTATTTCCCAACATAGTTCAGTTTTTGTAGCACAGCATAGTGCTGTGTACCTTATGCGCTTTGTACAATCATTTGAAAACCTTCACAGGTTTTCCTGTGAAGACACTAACTCTGAATCCCAGTAAAAAATTCTAGGTTATGAAGGTGGTGTCCTAATAGGCCTTAAGGGTGCATTTCTGCATCTGATTTTTAAGTGTAATTATTGCGGCAATTTCATATACAAAAGTATCCACTATATTTAGGTATTATTACCTGGCTGGGACTTCTATAATACAGGCAGCTTTAATGCCTTTTTTTCCCACCCCGTGCTTATTGCATGCTCATATTCCATGAGAATCTGTCCATGTGCAGTTAGGCTTTGATGTGAGACATAATAAATATCAGATTTTAAAGAGCAGCATGTACATATTTGTCTGACATGTGTATGTATAGAAAAGGTCAAGGGACTTACTGTTAGTGTTTTGATTCAGGGTCGTGGGTATGTGAAACATTTTTCATATGGATGCTATATTTTCTATAATATTTATATCTCTGCTTTGGTATTTCCAGTTCAGTATCTCAGCAATTTTTAAGTGTCCTGCATTATTTTTCTATGTGGTTATTAGCTTGTGTCTTCATTCCTTGTGTGTCACCTTCTTGCCTCCCCACCTTCTCTCATGCCCAAATGATTTTGCAGGGCTGCCCTGCCACAGAAATGGGTCAGAGAAGTTACAAGAGCTGTAGATTGGTTGGATGGGGATCCACCTAGCAACACCACCACACTAATGCCGGATTGGGAAATTTGCCCTACAGGAGTTTGTCTTGATTAAAGGCTTCAGTCTGTCTTTGCAACACAAACATAGGAGCCCCCATGCTGCTCTCTGAAATTTACAGCGTATTTTCTTTTTACTCAAGCATATTGAAGCAGAACAGAAGAAAGGATCAAAGGTACCGTAATGTTTCTATAAACAAGTACTACTTAGTTTGGTTTTTTTTATCTTGGGTTTATTTTTTTCCAAACAAATCTTCTAGGCACATTAGGCTCAGATTTCATTTTATTGCCAAATCACCAGCTGGCAACAAAATCACATATGTCTGTGTAAATAAAGTAGATGAGAAGCTGAACAGGAGATTGGGAGATGATTCAAGCAGTCATATTGGCTTCTACACCTTAAAATTTGAGTGGTTTATCTGTCTATTCAGCAATGTCCTGTACAGACCCCTTTTCAGCATGAAATACAGAATTACCCCAAGCTGAGATTTTAGTCTGTGGTTTTCCTCCCTTCTAGTGAATTTACAGGAAAACAGATAATTCTCTGGAACTATAACCCAAAAATTCATTTCTTGTTTGCTCATCAGGCGATGACTAATCCACTCCCTGTTACTCAAATATAGGTGTAACTCTTGTGATGACTGATATTATTATGAAGCATTTTCACTTTGACGGCCAGATGATCCTTCCTTTGAAGGTAATGCAATTTTTGCAATTGGCTTGAGGGCTCTCTTACTGCCTTTTTGGTATGTTTGGATTCACTTGGCAATGAAACCTCAAAATTGATTAATTTATCTTTAAGGTCAATGTCCCTATATAGCCCGTCTCTGTAGGTAGACAATGGCATGGTCACCTCAATTTGTAACCTTAAATCAAGTTTCTTCATGCCACCCCATAATTCACAGGGAAAAAAAGCCTGACCATTATTATTAGGCAAACATATAAAAAAGTAAGTAATTGTCATCTTGCTTCTAAAAGCAGATGAACTAGAGCATCTTTTCAGACCTGAGTGATAATGAGGCAGAGATTTTCCCATACAGTCATGAAAAATGGGTTCCTTTTGGCTATACTTATGCTCCTTTTGTGTCCTTGGTGAAAGAAAATTTGAGTTTTGGATAACTACTGAAGAATTAGGGTATTTGGTCATATTGGTCTTTTCAAATACCTCTCATCCAGGGGAGCTGTGCCTTGATAGAGCGGAGTATCAGGACTCCCTTTGTCAGAGCAGTGGCACAGAAATGCTGCAACAGCTATCAAGGATCTGTTTGCAGGGGCAACTTTGCACTCAGTCAATAAACTCTAAAAGAGCTTAATTAATGAGTGGGGAAAGAGCTCCATTATCTGGGAGGTGAAGGACAGAAATGAAGGGGGTAAAGCAGTAAATAGGCTTTGTTTCATGCTAAAATTTTTTAATCCTTGCCTTTTCCCCTAACATCCTCCTCTTAGGAAATTTCAATCCCAGCTGATTTCTTGAAGCTCTCGTCCATGCTCCAAGTGATGCTTTTTCTGTCTAGGGCTCCAATTCTGCTCTTTCTTCCTATTGTTTCCCTTTAGTTTATAATGCAACCTGGGCTGTAAGGTGGGGGAGAGGGGCTTCTGTTTGGGAAACATCAGTGCATACTCACTAGCTGACTTTTTTCCCAAATTGGACTGAATAGAGAATACTTCCTGCCCCACTCAAAATCATCTGCGCAGAAAGATAAAATGGGAGTTAACAAGGGTCAGGTTTATGACAGGGAAAGAAGGCTGCTAATGACCATTATCTATGCCACAGGTTTAACTTCATTACTTTTGCATTAAGTTCTTAATGCCCAAAGCAATAAGCAAACTGAGTCCTGTTGAACTGTAGTAACCTAATCTTCTCTCCAAACGAAATAGAGGGGAAAGCAGAATCATTTGACATGGCCTTTATTTCATCTTCTCTTTTCCCATCCCCCATTCGCATATTAGTCGTGTTGTGAGTTTCCCTTCCTTCTCACAGCCTTTTTCTTTTTTCCCTTTCCTTCCTTCCTGAGTTTTTCTGTCTGTCCAAAGTGGGATTTGGTGCAGGATTTACTCTGATAGGAGGGTTTAGGCCTTCCAATAATAGTGGGTCCAGGGTTTGTCACATGGAGAAGTCTATCTTGATAATCTCGTGAAGTACAGAATTACGCAAACTATGTCCAGAATCAAAACCTTTTAATTTCAGAGGTAAGACAAGCATAAGCTGGCCATGACATCATGGGTCCCAGTAAGTCAGATCTAGGAGGGCACGTTTACTGGGTGTTTTGAAGTGTGATCACACTTTTGCAAGGAGAGTTGAAGGCCTTGGATGATTATACCCGAATGTGACTTGTGGGTATATACCAGCCTTGACTCCAGCCACTGGTTCATCTTCTGCTCATTCTCCAGTTATGGCCCCTGCTGACATTCATGGCTCTGTACTTGCCCCACTAGGTGTGCGAAGAGTTTAGGCTTAGTGAGCAATGAACAAACACTAACAGAGAGAATTGAATGTAATTCATGATTTAGAATGAGATCAGCATTTCCATTGTTTCAGCTCTTTTCCTACTCACCCTCAACTTTGTCAACTAAAAAATAATGAATTGCCGTCTCCTGGTGTGACCTGAAGACTTTTGCTCCGGAGCTGGAAAAGGAAAAGCCATTGAATAAGAAGAGGGAGCACGAATGGATTTCCCAATATGTGCAATTTCCAGACCAACAGCCTCAGCTTTTGGCAAAGGATGAAATCAACAGGGCATCTTTCTTGGATTCCCCAACAGAATGAGAGGGAAAGAACCAGTGCTGGCAGGTAACTGGTGAATCTGTCCAAGGTGTAAGAAATGTATTATTGCTTATAGAAAAAGGATCCCAAAGTGATAGGTACCTGAGAAACACGATAGATAGAAGAAAATAATATAAACTATGGAGAGTTAAGCAATGAACGTGAAAACCTATGAAAAAACCCTATCAGCAATGCGATGTAATATATTACCATAATCCAATATTATATGGTAACCTCCATATGAGAACCTTGCACTCTGAGTAATAAGTGCCGAAGGCTGAACATTTATCTTATGACCTATTCCCTGTTCAAAACGATCAGAGTTACCAGATATTTGGGACTCTGAGAAAATTGTCCCTCCATCATAATGTTTCCCTGCTGCATAGCACAAAGGGTTTTAGTTTCCTTGCCCCTTTTTGTCTTGGAAAGGACATATCAATGTGTTTTTTTTTTTTCTGTAGCCAGGAAACTGTGGCTACAATAAGGTTCATGAGTATTACAGTAAGGCTTGATATATCAGCCTGACAGCCATCATCTGTTTTAAGAAGTGCTGTCTCCTCTCTACAGGCCTGTCTGCCTCCTGACTGCTTGGCTTGACTCTATGGCTGCTTTTTTGGCTTGTACTGGTCACGGGTTCTTCTTCAGATTGTTAACATCCTCATCACTTTTCTCCCAAATGAGATATTTCTTGTACTTTTAAAATGAGAGAGTCGAGTGAAGTACAGGGCACGTCAATTCAAGCTCCTGGAAATGCCACAAATAGGAAGGAGTGAATGGTGGATCCCACCCCGAGTATGTGTAAATGCAAGCAAATTAAATAGTCTCACACCGCAGATATGTGTAAATGCAAGCAAATTAAATGGTCTCTATTATGTCTTTGGTACGGACTTGCTGAGCTTTCCCTCCCTTCCGTGGGAGGGAAGGGAGTGTATTTTATCCCTGCACTGGGCTTTTTAAGATTGCTCTCTGTCAACCTCAAATGTCTCCCATTTCGATAAGTTTTTGCCCTTTCCCACTACTCATTTTCTTCATGCTTTTTCCCATTGGTAACATCTCTTGATGTTTTTCAGCTTGCCTGGGATTCTCAGAGAACCCAAGTTTATTAAGGTATCATTAGTGCGTTCTGCAAGAACCAAAAAAAAGAAAACCCCAAAAGCCTTCCACTGATACAAAAAACCTACCCCTTCCATAAAAGAATTGAGAAGAGATGCAGTCTTTTAAATTCTGATTGTGGTCTCCTTTCAGACATGGGAAACAACTTCGTTGGATGCCAAATTGGGCATTTAGCCACTAAATGCCTATTTTCTGAACAAACAAGCTGCCAGAGTTCTGAAGTTCAGGGTGAAGAGGGCTTAGGGAGAACCAACACTATTTTCTAGGAGCACGGAACAGATCAAGGGCCCCTGTGCAGTGAACTATATCTGATTCAACACAGCCTGCAAAATTAAATTTTGTTCAGTTTAAGCATTTAATTACTACAGATGTTCAGGAGATACTCTGTGAAGCATCACCTACTGGGGCCCTTTGGACAGATGTTGTTTGCTTTGACACTCCATCTGTCACTTGGAAATAATCACTGATGCTTTAACTAACATAACCCTGCAGGGCTGGCATCAAGGCATGGCATGTAAGAGGTTAAAAATAAGGTCAAGGTCATTGCATGCCATGCATGCAAGAAGGTCAGTGAATGACGATTGCCAACTCTTGCTCGCCACGATTTTCAGCACAGAGCACTGTATGAGTCATTACACGAATGCTTTTGTTTTGCTTTCTGGAAGATCTTCTAATACCAATGATATCAGCCCTGTAGCTTGTGAGATCCTTAGATTCACACCGTATTTTGGTGATGAGCAAGATACGGCAGCAAATAATGGGTATGGTTTAAACCATCTGAAAAACCTGGTCGTTTTATACCAACAAACGAAGATGTAGCATTGGTATGGATATGGGACACCATTGGGATCTACCAAAAGACAGCAGAGTTATTGATTGGCCTTAGAGAAGTATAGTGGCTTTGGGAAAGCATTTGCTTTTTGTTGTGCCATTCCTCAGGTGTTTGTCCATGTCTCAGGATGAAATTGTGGAGACAATGGACTAGGTTAGTAAATACGCTTTACCATGTTTGTAAAATCTTGTTAAGTCCGGACTATTCCTGCTCCTACTATGTCTGAAAATTCTAGCCACACTGGGGCTGTGAGTGGCCTTAATAGTGATGCTGCTGTGATGGAAGTGGGAGGATGCCTTGCTCTGCACTCCCTTGTTGATGGTGGCAGTGAGTTCTTCCCCTGCACTGCTGTTCCTAGCTCTGTTAGTACCACATATTATAAAGCCAAAGGGTACAATACAATATA
This sequence comes from Dromas ardeola, assembly GCA_013398915.1. Taxonomy (NCBI): domain Eukaryota; kingdom Metazoa; phylum Chordata; class Aves; order Charadriiformes; family Dromadidae; genus Dromas; species Dromas ardeola. The sequence continues at coordinate 1,001,855 of VYZM01018899.1, read as the reverse complement.
ACACTTAATTCTGTATAAATCTGATTTCAAATGCCTCCCATAAAACTGATCATAAGGTATTAACTTTAATAGCTCTGTTTATAATCTTGTAGAGAAATCAAATACATTTGGTAGGCTGTGGTTTCCATAAACTCATGTTGATTGCTTATAGGTTTGTCCACTTCCGTGCTTTGAGGTTCCCATGATTCCTTTGGTTAGTTTGTTTTCATCAGCCTTAGTATCAGAGTAACGTATCTGTTCATTGCGTTTTAAGATATTGGCAGAACATGAGGTTTATTTTTCTAGAATCTCCCTTCTTGCAAGGCACGCTAAAACCATTTGCTTCCCTGTTTGGGAACTCTTAGATGGGAATTGCTTAGTTGTATTGTCTTGAAAAATGTCTTCCTCTGCTAGTAGTCTTTTGCGTTTCAGTGTTAGCTCTAAGCACAAATTCCATTTTAAGATTCCTAATAATCTTCAGAATTAATGTATTTTATGCTTTATCATACTGGCTATATGATTTTCTTTGCTTTTATTAGGTTTCTGCAATTTGTTAGTGTAGATTAGTTATTTGACCAGTATCATCTCATCTCTTGACTGTTTGGTTGTGGCATTTGAGTCTTTTAGTAAGATGTTCATAGACAATTCCCAGTCGTGTTTGGTCAGTGAGACTGACTTACCCAGTTTCATAAAGCTGAAAGCTTTTCAGGGCACCAAGTACGTATCGTTACTAGTTTAGATAGTTTGATCTTATTGCCTGTAACAAGTGTGATTGACTCAAAATTACTTGTACTTATGTTACCAATGTTTGTGGGGTGATAAGTTCCTCTGTTTGTCAAGAGAAAGTTGGAGGGTTTTTCCACAGCCTGGTGACTTCTCTGCCACCTAGGTTACAGCTAGGGTATTTAGTAATTTTGACGGGGGTTAGCATCAATCTCTCATGGGAAACCTGGAGGTTAGTAGATTATCTTTTCATCTTACATGTCATAAACAACCAGTTTTTGCATTAGTCACCCTGCTTTCTAGCATGATGGTAGGGGATGTCAACTAATATGCCGTCTTGTTCCTTTGTCAGGGTCATCAAGTAGGAAGAGTTCAGGGTAGCTTTTTT
>VYZM01018899.1:987244-1000745 GCA_013398915.1 Dromas ardeola | reverse complement strand
TTTTTTTTTTTTTTAAATTGTTAGTGACTTGGTTATAGGTAAAGCTGCCTTTTCCACTCCTCATTTTCTTCTGAGACCTGGGCCCTACCTAAATAGATTACCACCATTGATTTAAACATTCAGTCATGCACATCGTTCTCCAAGGTTCAGTAATAGCAGCTAGGTCAAATTAGTGCTCATAAATGACTAATTCTATTTCCTCTTGTTTATTACCCAGGCTTTTGGCATTGGTGTGTAGTTAATTAAATAATTTCTTCTTCCCATCCTCTCTTTGCATTCAGTGCCTTCCTGACCATAGTCTCCAATGGAAATCCATCAAGGGCAGGGTTTACTGATGCTGCTGTTTGTAGATGATGGTTGGGTGCTCTCCTCACCTCCCTGGGGTCCTTCCAAGTGAGAGCTGAGCATTACAGCACAAGAAGCTGTTACCGCCTCTGCTATTCCTGTCTTGCATCTAAACTGAGAGCCGAGAGATGGAGGTCAAGGGCTCCCTTTATGGCTTTTCTTTTGTCCTATAACATACAATCCTGTCTCTGTCTCTTCTCTGTCCTCCTGAATTGACAGATTATTGTGCTTTGTCATTTTTTGGTCCCTTCCCCCTATTGAAAGAGATGTCTGACTTCAAGGGATGTGTCTTGTGTCAGGAGATCAATTAGGCTTGTCCAGTGTCCCTTCTGGAGCTTCTTTTTTCTTATATCCTGACTTATGCTTCCGTGTCTCATTTCTGTTACTGCTTGTCCTTTATGTAGATTTTGTTCCCATTTTCATCTGAAGGAGAATATTTTTTCCTATTAAGCAGTGGCTGCTGCTTCTCCTCATCCTAGGATTTAAATAGACTAGCATTTTTTCCCTGTTTTACCAGCACTAAATTCACACAAAATAACAGAAAACCAAGCCCATACACTGTCAAACAGAGGCACTCTCACAATGTGGTGACCCTCTTTCTGTCACCTGCCACATTTTTCATGCTCAACCTACAGCTGTGAAACTGGCTTTTCCCCTCCCTCTTCGAACAACAAAGTCCAAAGAACACTTCTCAATTTGATGCCTGTCTCAATTTGCAGAACATCCGTGGACAGAAATGACATTGATAACAGCGAGAGAAGAGTCTTCGTGAAAGCAGCAGCAGCAGCTTTTCATTGCCAGCTCCTCTGGTGGGTCTGAGCTAATAACAGCCATGCTGCAAACTTTATTTAATTCGTATGGGCCTGTTCCAGAGCCTTCGTATTGACTTCAGGGGCATTGGATCGGGCTGTATGGTAGCTACGGCTTTCCTTTATGACTCAGTATCACTGTCTTGGAACAGTCTCTGCCAGATCAGTCACATTTTCCACTAAAACGTTCTCTGAGGAGAGAAATGAGTGTTCAGCTAGCTGCTTGCTAGCTGAAATGTCTGATTTTTTCACTTTTTCACTTTTTTTTTTATTTTTCCCAAATAACTTTCTCCTCCACCATGAGAAACTTCTGGGTTTCATGTGGGACAATTCTGTGAGTGTCTTATAGAAAGCTGAGAATAGCTGCTTGAATCTTTACTAGCTAGCCCTGCTTATTGTGTTTCAATGTTCCTTTTGTCCTTTCAATACATTTCCATATTGTTACCTGAAATGAGAGGAAACTGATTTTTTAAGAGTAAAACGTGCAGACCACATTTCCCGTTAATCTTCTGTGATAGCAGTTGCTTTTCTGTGACTAATTGACCTGTGCCTAAATAACTATAATAGTAAAATAATTTTAGCATAGCACCATAAAAATCAAAACTAAAACTATGGCCCTGTAAAGCAGTATTTGTTACGAGCTGAGCACATACTCCATTAGAGAAAAGGAGACTGTTTGCATTACCAAGCTGTAGTATATACCTGCCTCTTCCCATAGAAGTGATTGACAAAGGTTGCTTTTTTTCGCTTGTATTTTTTCTGTTTGGGTTTGTGTTTGGGTGTTTTGTTTGTTTTTTTTTTTTTCTCATGAGGGAGAGCCAGAACTGAGTTTTGTAGTCTGACTTGTGTTTTATTTTGGTTGTTTTGTTGCTGGAAATGATTAAGGGTGTGGAGTTAATCTGCCCATGTAGCACACCTCCTGCCACTCTGACACTTGGTTCCTTATCTGCTCTGGGATTTTAGCTGCTGATCCATCCATGCTGCACTCAAGGCAGTTCAGCCCCAGGAAGGAAAAGGGGATTAATTTCTCTTTATACAAATCAGTGTGTTGGTCACAATTCCTTTCCAGCTACTTGCTCTAATAGGCAGGGAGACGTGCAGAGCTATAGAAGGACTTCATCCAACTGGAGAGAATGTGCATATGTATGTGAGAGCGGTGGCTGGAGATACAGAAATGCACAGAGAAGTTGTAGAAGGTGGTAACTGCACCTAGAAATTCATGAGTCATCTCCTGATATCCATCTGACTATCTGGCACCTTAAAGATAGGGAAAGAGAGAAGATTTCTTGATCTGAGAGAATATAGGTAGTGACATAAGTGGACATATCTTCATTGTCTTCATGGGAGTCCGGAAATCCTCTGCTAGTCACCCCCAGGAATGGAGGCGTTCACTTCTGAGGTGGAGTTGTGTCTGACCAAAGAAAAGTTGAGATGGATGGGCTGAAGTCACAGACCAAACCATGGCACACCATGTTGAAGCCAGGACATGAGTGGAGAGAACTTTCCGCATCACAGTGTTCAGTAGAAGAAAAAAACGAAGTAAATAAAAAATTATTAGGGGTTTGCAGTTTTGCTGCTGTCTGCTCCTCTTGTTGGTTTTCTTCCTCTCTGTTCTCGGGATTCTATAGTAGTGCTATGAGGAATAATCAATTAATGCTTAGAAAGCAATTATAATGATTCCCAGTTTACACATGAATAAACAGAACGCAGCTTAGGTGCCTGAGTCACAGTCATTTTGTGAGTCTGATAGGGCATGGGCAGCAACAAAGAGCCGGCTCAGCACTTGTGCTCTAATTGCTGTTTTGCCAGAAAAGTTGGGGCTGGAGATCAAACAGACAGAAATGAGTTATAAAGCTTTCTGAATGCAAAATGCTGTGCACGGTTTTGGGTTTTGTTTTTTTTTTTTTTTTTTTTTTTTTTTTTTTTGTGTTTTTTTTTTTTTAAATAAAAGAAAAAAATCACTACGCTCAGTAGTGATTTCACAAGTGCTACATAGCTAAGGCAAGACTTGCTTGAGGTCTCAGAGGATGACCGTGTGTCGTACCAAGGACAGGATCCAGGCATTGTGCCTCTAGTACTGTGCTTAAGCACAAGACCATCTTTCCTCCCTCTACAAATTCGATATTTTATTGTAGAGTACCTTATCATATAAGTCCATAGGTGATACTTTCTCCTGTGTTCAGCCTGACGCATGGGTACTGTAGAAATGCCATTTTTGTGCGCATCACAGCTGGTAATGTCTTGCTTTTATTGGAAAATTCACAGCTTCAGTTCAGATGCGTGGCCTGGTACTGGGATCACTCCTTGATGTTATTCACAGTTCTGTATGTCCACCGGGTACGTGCCTTTGGTACTATATGTTCAGATAGGAGAGGATATGTTATAAGGATCACTCTTTCCTCCTCCAGGGATGAAGGTGTTGCCACGGTGTAAAGCCAGGTCAGGATGAAGTTCCCCCTTCATGTCTGGGGGCATATTTTTGTTATTAGAAAAGCCACAGGGCCCATATAACTGCAGAAGAACAAGCAAAACCCTTGCTATCCTACTTAATATACTATCAGCCAAACGAGCAGGCCAGCTTTGGAGTCCTCCGGGGTCATTTTATTTTTAGGGCTGATGCCTGAAGCAGGAAGAAAACAGCTTGATCTCCAGTTTCTGCTTTGAGCTTCCAGTGCTGGCAGCAAAAAGCAACTTCTTTTGACGTGTGAGCTGAGTTTAGCCAATGGAAAAAGCTGTACGGGCCAGTGAGTTGCCATCTTTTGAGTGTTGCTGTTCAGAAGCACAGCGCAGTTCCTTGTCTATCACAGAGCTCATTTACCTTTGATCTCTTCAGTCTACACTTGACATTCCAGCTGTTTTTTTCTGTCTCTTTATTTAATATCAGGCTTTTTCTCTCCATGTTTTTTAAGGTTTTCATTTTTCCTTGTTTGTCTGAAATCCATCTTGGAGACACTTGTTGCCCTGTTCTCTGATCTGTTTTGAGCCTCTGCCAGCTGCTGCTGTTGCCAGTGGATAAAATGACTGAGTCACCACTTTGTGAATTTTGCATTTGCTTGTGGGGTGGCAGAGCCAAGGCCATCATGAACAAATCAAGCAACCACAACAAAGGCCCAAAACACAAACACTGGGACTTAACCTCAAAGCATATGCTGGAGCCCGATGAGGTGACAGCCAGCAAGATGCATACCGAAGGACCTCAAAGCATTACTCAATCTCAGTCCTGCTTTAACCACATCAGAGACATACACCTCACACAGCTCTGGATCGGGGGAGAGGGTGGAAAGGAAAGGTAGCAGTGACCAAAGGACCTTTTTCCGTCTTCCAGAATGAATTTATCAGAGCAGAGCAGCAGATGAAAAAAAAATTATATATATATATATGCACTCAGGGTTATTGAACACAGCAAAGCTGCCATTGAAGAAAGCAGCACTAAATGCAGGAGAGAAAGCCCAGCTCGGCAGAGTGGCTTCTCCTCTGCACTATCTCGTGTGGCTGTGGGCCCAAATGACTGGTTTGCCTTGCTGCAGCTGGGTCGGGCTGGTCGAGCAGCTCGCTTCTGCACACCAGCACCGCTTCCCGACAGCGATGGCAGTGTCTTGTCACCACGGCGCTTCCCCTGGTTTGACTTTGGTCTGTACCTGCTCTCATGAAACTGTCCCAGTGCTGGCTTGCTCTCGGTGGCTGTGTTTCCTTGTTTCCCATGCTTTCCAAACATCCTGCTTGTTAGCCTAAGAAGTGTTATATCAGGAAAACAAACTGTCTCTGGTTGACCTGAAGGGCCAGTGGGTGTTGGGGCTCTTCACACCTCTGTCTGCTGGGACTAGAGCTTGCCAAAAAGTAATTTATACCCTACGTGCCAGCAGTGATTAAACACAGGGTTAATCAGCATGGTGATGCTGAAGCTGGTGGAGGTTTTGTTACTTAATTTTAGCTTGATCAGGGTCACCCCTGTGCTGCCAGCAGTTGTGGGGACATTTAATATAACCCAGCCATCGGGGCTCTGCGGCTACCGCCAGGTTTGGTCGCTTTTGTTGAGGGCATGTTTTATTAGGGATAGGCAGGGAAAGGCTGAAATGCACTCATCCGATCTGCAAGCAGAGGACAGGAACATATCAGTGTGTCGTTTAAAATATCCTGGCCTGTTTGGCTTGTAATAGCCCTGTAGTAAAAAGATTTTTCATTCTTTAGCCCCGATGCAAAAGGGAAATGGGTTCCTATTTGCATTGTCCCCACAGTGTTTGTGTAATTAATGTACGTGGGGGGTTCTCCCTCCCCCACCCTCTCCCAAGGTAAAAAATGACCTTGTCAAAACTTAGATTACAAAATCTTAGTTACCAAGCAATGGGTAGGGCCCCACTGGGATGGCATCCCGGCTCCTGAAATGGTATGTATAGTAAAAACTAATAAAAATGGTGTCAGAGGCTCTCAGGCTTCCAAGTCCCCTGCTGTGTGACCCCCTGATCCCAATTTATTAGCTGAACCCAGGGAAGCAGACAAACCTCGCTGGCTCCAGACTGGAGGCTCCAAGAAAGGAAATAATGCGAGCTCCAGAGCAGCGGCTCCAGAGCAGGAGGAAGGGAAGGAAGGAGGGAGGGAAACCCTCATGGAAAACAGGGGGTCGAGAGTAGGGCTGGAGGGAGCTGCTGACAAGAGCCATCTGAGCAGGGAAGGGAAGGGAAGCTCGCTCTGTGATATCTCAGTACCTTGACGTTCAGATGCTTTAAACATGTCAGAGAGGAAAGGAAGGAAGGGGGTGGGGAGAGCAGGGCTCGTAAGGAGGCAACCAGCCAAAGTTGTTTCCTTTCATGTGTTAGCAGCGTGCTTCGGTCTGAGATCACCTTGTGCTGGTGACGGAGGATTTAGCAGCTGGGGGTGGCAGATGGAGTGGCAAAGAATGTGCCCTGTGGGTCAGAGGGGGATGCGCCTTCCCCCTTCCCGCTCCCCAACTGCAAGAATTTTCTCTTTAAAGCATTAAAGGCGATGCAGCTCCTCACGCTGCTGCTGACCCCCTGGATTTCCTCTTTGGTGTGCGGTACACATAGCAATTAAGGCATGTTGCACAAGGGGGGTGTGATTTTTCTTTTTTTTTTTTCCTTTTTTTCCCTTTTCTTGAAAAGCTGCCAAAGCAAAGTGATATTGATGAGGATGGCTCGCTTCGATTAGCAGAGGCTGGCTAAGAACAGCCACCTCTAGCCTGTTTCCCTCCCCCTCTTCTGCCTTGGACAAGAAATCTCAGTATTTTCTCTGCTTTCAGCAGTTGTCTGTCTCATCTGCGCTTCTAATCTCTGCCCAAATCGAGCTTAAGTAGGGGCAAGAAGCGTAACAATAACTCTCCTTGTTTAATGCCAACCGTTGCATTTGAAGTGCTTTGGCTTCCCAAGGGTGATCTTATCAGGAGAAGGCATTGCACTTTTTTAAAGGCATGATTATGCAGTAAACCGGCTAATGATGAAAACGAAGGGATGAAGGCTATGTGGAAGGTAAGCATGTGTCAATGGAGCAGGCCTGTCCCATTTGCCAAGTCTTTATAGATGTGTAATTTGCTATTTGGAAATGGATCTGGGGTTTCCTGAGGAGGGACTGGCCCAGTGTTTCTCCTACTCCACGACCTTAATGTTTGTTTCTAAGAGCAAACAAAAGGGCAGGCCGTAGCCCTGGCTGCATTAGTGCCCTCTGGCTCGTACCAAAAGGGTTGTGGTTGTACTCCCGCTTACCTGGAGGTATTTGGAGAAATACCCCTGGATGTAAGACCAGTCCAGATGACAAATCTGGGGGCTGGAAAAACGTGTGTGTGCAGGCAGGTTTTCTCCTTCATGCTATTAGGAAACAGGCTGCAGCTCTATAAATCTAGGTTTTCCTGGCTCTGTTTTGTTTCTTTTTAAACTGCTGCCAGGGTGATCAGTTTAAACAACCACACCATTTGTGTTTTCCGTAGTTGAACACAGGAATTTTGAAGCGTTGTCTAAAGGAAAGATATGTAACATACTCCTCCTCTCTCCTTCCTTAGCTGTAATCAGCCCGAGTCTGACGGCTCACAGAGGTCCTTGGTAGAGGATCAAGATATACTTTCTCCCCTGATACACGCTGCAACCAGCGAGAGCTGAAACCTACATCCAGACTTGGCTCCGGCGTTGCTGTTGATACATCAAGGAACCTGAAATGCTGCTGGTTACCTGCAGCTCGGCATTTGCCTCTCTGCCGTGCAATGAAATTGGTATGATCCTTTTGAGGGAAAGGCGGGCGATGAAGGCTGCTTCCCCGGGAGCAGAGGCTGGGGGTGAAGGGGAGCATGGCTGGAAGCGACGCTGTGCCTGTGCTTCCTAGGGCTGGGGAAGGCCTCACGCTTCCCAGTGAGACTATGGTCTTGGCTCCTACAGCTCCTGCATCCCTGTGCTGTGTCCGTGTGAGCGAAAATAGAGGAGGACGCATGGTTTCAAACAGGAAGGCTTCCCTCCTGTGCAGGCTTCAGTAAGAAGCAGCCTCAAACCTGAAATAATATCAGTCACCCTGCTCTGGGGGACACGTTAGGCTTTCTGCTGCATGTGGATGCATCGTCTGGACACTGTACTGGTGTGGGGATAGCTGCACAGTGCAGCCGTGTCCTACAAGTGCTTCCTGAGGTTTGGGAAGGGGAAGGAACCTCCCTTGGATGAGTGCGTTTGTGCGGTTTGGTTGTGGTGAAGTCTCAGTATCCACAATTTAAGGGAAACAGTCCTTCTGCCTCACTTGTGTGCTGAAGCAGTGTAGGGGGGGAGAGTCCGAGTTCTCCTTAATGTGGATCCTTTCCGTAACCTTGGGCAAGTTACATTCACTGTGTGACCCTCGCCATTTGCAGCTGAGGTATCATTTTTCTCAAGATAAGCTGATACTCTGTGCATTGTTGGATGACTTTTATCTTGCCATCACAGGCATTGTGCACTTTAAGTGTGAAGGGAACTGCTTTGCTTTATAACTTGGATGTGAGGATGGATTATTTTGCAAGAGGTCACGGGAGAGTGAGAGAAGTTATGATCAAGTTGTGCCCTCTGGAATATGCTGCGGGGTGAAGATGTGGAGAGTGATATCTTCACTTTTCTTCCTTTCCCTTCTTTGCTGATGATTCAGAGCAGAAATGACCTGGGTCATTTTATGGCAGTAAAGATGCTGGGCTGATCTGAAACAAAAGGAGAAAAGCAAGTCACTGTTTCAAGTGCATTTGTGGTTCAGTTGAATGAAAGCCCAGTCTTGCCAACTCATGATTTGATCATCAGTGCCGCAATGCATAGTCCTTTCTTATAGCTCCAGGTCTTGAGTTATGGAAGGTCTTAAAATATATTCTACCCAACCCCCCCTCTTCCCCCGTAGGTTTCATTATTTCAAAGAAAATATAGGAAATGTGACCTCAGTGTACCCTCAGGACTGAGGTACTGGAAGGCAATGGATTAAAAACTGGCTTAGATTGTGAAGTGAGAAGATGGTGATATACAGTTCATATAAAAAGATAAAAAAAAAATGGGTTTTCAGTATTGCTAACTCAAACTTTGAACGATACAAGCGAAGTTCCAGGATTTGGGATCTGAAAAGGAGCTTCAAGTCACCTATTTGTAGCTCTACGGATGGAGCTAAGTGGGTGGGAGCTGTATTTGTAGAAGTGACATGGAGATCTGCATTGCAGATGTGAAGGCAGGAGAGCAGCTTTTGCAACTTTTTACCAGCAGTGTGGTCTTGGTCACGCTTGTATAAATCCAGAGGAATATGGTCGTGTGTGAACTGGTGATTTCTTCCTATATTGTGGACAAAACCAAAACATGTGAAAAGAGATCCTCTTGTGCCTGCCTCTGGCTCAAAGTGACAATAAGGTTTTTTGTTTTGTTTTGTTTTGTTTTCCTCTTTTTTCCTACTTTTCTCAAAACCAAGGTTTGATTAAGGGGGGGAAAAAGTGTTCACAGTGGGACACTGAAGTATCCTTGTTGGGACTGAAGTAAGGTATATGCATACCTGCAGTGAATACTTTGTTTGATTACTATCAATGCCATTGGATATTTATGTGCAGGGTGAATATCCCCACACAGAAAATGCATTAACCAATATACTAGTTACTACTTTACGTTGCGTGTGGATTTGGAAGCACGGCAAATGCAGTCAGTCATATGGTGCCAGCGAACAAACTAATACTCAAACGTGAATGAAAAATCTCCTACTTCCATTCCTGACCTTGAGAGCAAGCTTGGGGGCATGAAAGGTATTTTGTCTCTTCCTGGTATATCAGTTGGTCTAGTAAAGAGGTTTCCTTGGAAAGGAAAAAAAAAAAAAAAGATGTATTCTGTAGTCAGTAAGTTATGGGCTGGTTTGTGGATGGCAGCGAAGGGCAAGGTTAGGTTAGACTATAGCAGGGACATTTGCTAGGGTACGTTTGCTGACAGTGATTGGAGCTGTCAATGAGAATGACACCGTTATTCAGCGTCCACCTGTATGTTTAAAACATGCTCTGTGAATTCGGATGTGAAGCAGGCCAGAGAAGATATAAAAGACGTGAAAGTAGTATGGGAGCTTCTCCCTACAGTGAGATTTTGGACACAATAACCTATTTCTGTCAGACTGTGTTAAAGAGGTTAATAACTGTTTCGGTTTTTGCCATTAATCCTGCCTCTGATTTCCATGAAGGTATATTTATAAGTTTGCCATGTAGTTCCAGAGGGACTGGTCAGAAGTCAATTTAGCAAAGAAAAAAAAAAACAAAAATCAGTGAATCCATCCTAATTTCAGTGTAACTTGGCAGATGAAGCAGAAATGTTGGTGCCACTACAGACCAAGACAGTGCTGATTCCTCCTGCCCTCGCCCATGTGTAAGACAACGATTTGGGGCATGGAAGCATCCGGGGGTCGGGCTCCTGTGACAGCAGGAGCTCCCAAACCCTGCTGAGCTCCTGCGAGCACTGCAGAGCACGTGCTGCCTCGTGCATGGCAAAATACCCTCTTCTGCTTTGGGCTGTGAGGCACAAAGATGAAAGGCTCTAACCTATTCTGGAGGGTGCGTTTCTGTTCCATTTTTTAATTTTAAATATACATTTATTTGTTTTAACAGAGAATAACTTTTTTGGTTTAGTTGGCTGTGTTTTCTTAAATTGGGCGTAATTTATGAGAAGATCAGGAACCCCCGGCCTATGCTTTGTTTCCTCTAGTTCAAACATAAGGGCTAAAACCGAAGGGCAAAGCCGACCTTGGGGAAGGAAGAATAGCGATTTCAATGTAATCATGTTATCTACACAAACATTGCACTTCATAGTCCCAGCCAGAACCCGCCACCTTTCTAAAGAGAGTGCGTCTGAGATGTAGAGAGCCGGAAAGATGAGAGGGGCAGAAAAGCCAAAACCAGGACAAGAATAAATACTGGTTACACAAAGCCTGAAGTGGAGGGAACATCTAGTGATCAGGCTATCGAGTCTTGGATCTATAAATAATGGTACCCTGCTTATTCCCTCTGGGGCCCCATTGTCAAAAAGTCTTCCCCCCCCCCCGCCCCTTGTCAGCCAGAGAGAGATAGACGTGGTTTGTCTGAGTGAGAACCAAGTACGTGCCCCTTTCCCAGGGCTCGTCATAGCCGTGGGGATGTGGGTATGACAGGGAAAGGTGCATTTCAAACGGACCTTTTCAGAAGGTGAACTCGTTGTCACTTAAAACAATCAGATGATATACAGCATCTGTTTATGGGCAGAAAAGTAACATCTTTCTCTGTCTTTCTGTAGTATACTTGGGAGAGACATAATAGCCTGGTCATGTGCTGGAAAGAAATGACTCATTGCATATTGGGTCTAAGTGAAACTAATGTATTACTCATTTTTATGCAACTCTAGTAAATTGTACTTATTAAAAAGGGGGAGTGGGGTGGAGGAGGGACAATTGCCTAAAGTCTAACCAATATGTACTAGGAAATTAATTTAGAAATATGGTTGACCTCAGCTTCCTCATAATGAAAATCTGCTGACAAATCTTGTGATTTTGTTTCTCTTTTTAAAGCAGCCCTCGGGGTTGCTAGTAATTCAGGTGTCAGGACCAGCTACTGATTCAAATCCTGGCTGGATGATTTAGCCATTGTTCTTCCAAAGAAAGATTCCAGATTCAGTCGTCTTCTGGGCTTTCTGCACTGCTTGTTGCTAAAGCATCTGAGAGTGACCCCATTGCCGAGGTCTGCTGGTGGTGTGTGAGAGCTCTGCAGGCTGCTGAGTTATGAGCATGGCTTTAGCGGCTCTGAGCGTGGTGGTTGCTCGTTCTTCTGACGATGCTAAAAATCCTGTGAGGTGTCCGTGCACCAAGGTAGGCGTGATCCCTGCCTCACAGTCCCTCATTGATTTTTTGCTGACTGTCGTCTTCTTAGAGCAAATAATCCAAAACCCATTCTCATTCCCAGCACTATTTATCATTGAATTCTGATTAAGTGAAGCCCCATATCCAGAGGAGCTAGGAAAATGGCAGCAATTTTCAATTAGAATATCCAGAACAACCTTGTCACATCTTTCATAATCATTGCTTTTATTTTCAAGGGTTAAATAAGATCATTTCTAACAGCACTGAGTGCTATTTTTCTTCAGCCATGCTTGCAGCGCATATGTGTAGAAGCCCCACGCACCACTAAGCTGCGATTAACGTCAGAGGGAGGGCTCTGTGCTCTCCAGCGTCCCATTTTTCCATCAGTGATTTCCATTCAGATCTGCTGAGTTCACAGAACAGGAAGGGCTGTGGTACCTGGGAGAAGCACGCTGCTGGGCACCTTACCCTCCTCCTCCTCCTCCCCCCCTCTCCGTGAAGTTTATGGAGTTAGGATGGAACCAGCGACTCTGTTGCTGGTGTGCAAAATGCCACGGCATCTCCTTTGCTCTCCAGCAACTGCAGCACAGGGTCACTGCACTGGGAGAAATCAAACTTTATCTGATGTGGATTTTGGTGAGAGATTGACTCAGGAAGGGGCTAAGGAGAATAGATATGATACATCATAGGAGGGAATTATTTTTTTTTTTTGCTTGTGCTTTTCTATGGGTTTTGTGTGTGCGTGTTTATTTTCACAAATGAAAAGAAAGGAGCCTGGGAGAAAGCAAAGCTACTAAAATAATTGGAGTGATTCTGGCCGGTTTAAGGGTGGGCAGATGCTTCTCTGAAACGGGAGAGATCTAATCTTTGCCCTTTGGTCAAGTAAGCTGTAAAAAGCACTTACACTTCTGGAAAAAAAGACTGAAAGCAAACCTAAGCAGAGCCCACGGAGTCCTTCAGCTCAAGGGGTTTCAATAGACTTGTCTTAGTGACTATGTGAGAGAGACTGGTTAGGAAGCACCTGGAAACTTATCTAATTTTTCCAGCTATTCCGGTTCATTTACTGAAAGATCTTATTTCTGCCTACAAACACTGTTGTGCTGAGGTTTTTAGACCCTCAGAGCTGAAGCAAAGCACTGCAAGAAAAATATTCATGAAACAAAATGGAAATATGGTTTCCTCCTGTTGTCGGTCCCACCTTTACCCCAGTTCTGAGAGGGCTATGAAATGTTGTGCTTTATTAGTGCTCGGATGATGGTGGAAAAAAATGTTATTTTCTTTTTCAAGGTTTTGTATTCACTTTGCCACTTTGTCAGTTAAAAAGAAAAAAAAGGCTGAGGTTTGCTGGTAGGCAAACTATGACATGTTTTCAAAGGCCTTGGTAAAAGAATCAGATTTCCATTGTTGCATTTCTAATTAAAAGTTCGGTGAAATATAGAAGGTTTTATAGCAGGGGAAAAAAAAAAAAAAGAAAGAAAAAGGATTAATAACCTAGATGACTTATAGCCACAGAAAGTAGCTGTGGAGACCTAGGCAAAGTGAAATCAGATTTCGACAAATTCACTGCTTTTTTATGAAAATCACATCTATGAGTCAGCAGAACAAGCTCCTCTCTCATCTAAAAATGTTCATCTTGGAGATGTTCACAGCTGCCGCGCTTCCAAACCCCGGCGAGGTGTTGCTGGCAGAGGGATGGGGTGCAGCTCTGCCAGCGGCCGCAGCGGTGGGGCTGGGACCGAGCACACGGCTCCCCTCGACGCTTGCGGCAGAGCGATGCTGGTGGTGGCCGCAGGAGTGTGGATGGAGAGTGGATGGAGTGCTCCGCCTGGGATGCTCCGCTGATTCATCCGGAGCTGCTCCGCACAAGCTCGGGTTTGCGGCTCATTCAGCTGCCTGGCACGGACCACGCTTACCCCCTCTCGTACGCACCAACAGGGGCAGCCCTGGTGGTCGGAGCAGTGGGGACCAGGGTTCACAGCAGTGGGATTTTGTATTTTGGTTGTGGCTAGAGCTGCACTGACCCTTTGTTAATTTTTTTTTTTTTTTTTTTTTTTTTTGCTGGG
>VYZM01018899.1:957098-985597 GCA_013398915.1 Dromas ardeola | reverse complement strand
CAGAGCACTGGCACAGGCTGCCCAGAGAGGTGGTGGAGTCTCCATCTCTGGAGACATTCAAAACCCGCCTGGACGCGTTCCTGTGCAACCTGCTCTAAGGTGACCCTGCTCTGGCAGGGGGGTTGGACTAGATGATCTCCAGAGGTCCCTTCCAACCCTATGATTCTATGATCTGCAGAAGTTCTTCTCTGACATTGCTGTCCCATGGCGGCCACGTGTCTCCCTGCATTGCCTCCAAGTGCCCAGGAGCTGGCTGCACCAGCAGGATTTTGCATGTACCCAGGATCCTGAGACTGGAGAATTCACGTATTTTTCTTGAGTTACCAAATCTAGAGAAGGCTAATCTCTCTTTATTCAATTAGGATTCGGAGTGTCACAGAGGTTCTAGTCAAAAAAAAAAAAAAAAGAAAAGGACAGTACTTTACAGGAGTGAATTTTGACTATTGTTTGCCAGTCTTTGTAAGTAAGTGTTTTTCCTTTGTTCTTAGACTCATGATGGAACAGGGAGTCCCCTTGACTGATGTTAAGTGGAGAGTGGACTTCTGGGGTTTCCTCTTTGCCAGTAGTTTCTTTGTGTGGCCGATTTATTCTGCCTTTATTTGTTAGCAGGAAAAGGCTTTATATGTTGACATCAGAGTCTTTTTGCACTTTACAATATGTGTCTGTTCACTGATTAAATTTCTGAGAACATCAGAAATGCAGGGTTACCTGCAAGCCGTGCAGGTCAGGCCCATGGGGCTGCAGATACCTGAGAAATGACTTCGTTGACATTACAGATGGATGTTATGTATTTTGTCATGTGGTGGAAAGGACACATTCACTTATCCCAAACTGCAGGTTCAGGAGCTCAGAGACACACAGTCCATGTGGCCGTATTGCTGGTAATGAAGATTTTGCATCGTCAGGAGCGATCAGCAGGAGCCTGGGGTGTAACTGCAGGGCTCCCTGTAGACTTGCGGTAGTCCAGGGCTAACTGCAGTCACATTGGATGGAAAAGCATGTCCTAGCTATGACAGCGTCATGTATAGGAATGTCGTACTTCCTAAATGCATTCTTCTTGTTCTGGACATCTTTGATAATGACAGTGGTTCTTCACGTTGGCAGAGTTCTGGCAATGGGGAATTTGATGTCAAATTGCCGTGCCTTACAGCTAAAAATGTTCTGCTTTGACCAGCAGCTCATTGGTGATACCCAGTTGCTGCTGGTCTGAAATGGCTGGCTGCTTTCCAGAGTTGACACCATCTGAAGATACCAGGCACGAACCTTTCTCATTCTCTTGTTTTGCAGCCTGGAGGAGGTCAGTTGAGTCCTGCCACTGGGTGCTGTGAACTGTAGGCAGCGTACGGGGTGTGAACTCAGCCAAGGGGTCCTCCAGCAGCTCGGCTGTGCTGGGTGGGGACTCGCTCAAGCCTGGCTGGTGCATCCCATGGCTCTGGAGATGAGCATGGCTGTCTGCCACCTCAGTATAGTTTGTGTCCCCTCCCCTGGCCAGCCCTCAGTGAAATCTTCAGTGTCTTCTCTCACCTGGTACATTGGCTGGGTGTCAGGCTGTGGTAAGGTGCTGATGCATCTGGCCTGGCCTGGGTTCTGGACCTAGCTGTGGGAAGAAGATCCCAATACAGGGCTGTGTCCCAGGACTCCGGGGCATGAGACGAGGGTGGGTGGGAAAGGGCTGCAGGGCAGGCATCGGTGTGCAGCGTAGGGCAGTAGGTGGACATCCCAGGAGCTCGTGGTCTGGATATACGCAGGGACCTTCACTGGGGCAACCCATAGCAATGTGAGCTTGTGGTGTGAGGGTGTAGCCTAGGAGATGGTGAGCTCATGTGCCTCTCTTTTTTGTTAGTCTCTTAAAGGCGATCTCTGCTAACCACAAATAGGTTGTAAAAAAAAAAAAAAAAGACAACAAGTGGTAGAGACTAAATGTAGTTTGAGCTAGTCAATGGCAACAAAAATAGGGGGATTTAGTTAAATTGCACTGCATTTGAAAGTCTATTTTAATCTAGTCCCTGTGCTCCATTCATCATGTTGCTGTCTGGGCATCATTTTCAGGGCTGCTGACCCCTGAGGACGTAGATGCACGTGCAGAACTGGGAATGCGTTTCCACCATGTCTGTGCAGGTTCTCCTGTTAAAACCAGGGGTGAGCTCTTTAGGGGAAGGGAGCGAGGGGCACCAAGGAACCCCACCAGCTGTGTTTGGAGTAATTCATGTGCTCTCGGGTCGTGTCCGACTCCCAAATCCTGCCTCTTCTGTTCAGATTAAGGCTAGGACTGATCAGTAGAGGGTAGAGATGGGGGCTTGAAGGCAGAAATCTGGTTTCTATTTCGGGCGGTGCCACTGCAACATGCTTTTTAAGAGGGCTGGTGGATTGTGTGTTTCCCACAACCAAAGGGAAATGTACTCAAAAGGGAGTGTTAAAAGGCAGCCAAGGGAAAGAGGAAAGGGGTGATGTGATCTGATACCCGCTGACCTCTCTTGTATAGGCATATCTCCCCTTCTCTTGGGTACCCTGAGAAACACACAACCCTCCACAGAACGGATGTTCTCTGAATATTCTCCCCCACCCCTTTTTCCCCCTTCCTTTATCCCTTGATCTGTTTAGAAATTCCCATTTGTTTGCCTCTCTGGTTTCCATAACCTCACTGACACTGAAGCAATGAGGAAAACCCAGCGTTAGCAACTTAGCAGTGGAAGTTCGGCTCAGTCCAGCTGTGGGCAGTTCAGTCTTTGCTCTTCCTTTGTTTTTTTGTTTGTTTTTTTTTTTTTTTCCACTACCATGTCCATTTCTGCAGAAGCAGCTGACACCTTAGTCACAAGATCAGAGTCACAGATCTACCAAAGCTCTTAATACCTAGTTGTATGTTTGTGTGTGCATTTTCTTTTTCAGGGTAAGTACATATTTTAAGGATGGAATAACAGTTTGTCCAAGAATCAACGGTCCACAGGGAGCCAACTAGTCTAGCAGCCAAGGCTTGTGCTGTTTCCTTGAGGTTTTGGGGATGAGTTCCTTGCCCGTCCTCTTACATAAAAGCATAGCAAATTGTCAGAATAAACACATTTTTAAATATACGACACCATCAGTCAGAGCTTAAGAGAAGCTCATTGGCTGGAAAAGAGATCAAGGCAACCGGGAATTTGGATGACCTGACTGAGACGTTTGCACTAAAAGGTTCTTTTTCATTCACTGGAGCTAGTAATTTCTTTTTCTTATTTTTTTTCTTTAGGTAATCAGCCAGGAAAGAAATAAAATATCCTCCTCCCTCCTCCAGGCAGTGAAGCTGGAATCAGAATCCTACTGCGTTATTTTATAATTTTTTATTTTTTTTTGCTGAGGACAAATTGCTACTGGGTATGAGTCCTTGCCTCAGAGCATGCTGGAGGAGCCAGCATGCAGCTCTGCTGTCTGGGGTGGTTCATGGCTCGCCGATTCCCAAGCCAGTGGTTAATTTAGTTTAACTGTGGTCATCTGGGGATGATACCCCTGGTTTTGCAGTCTGGGTTAGGTCAGCTTTAATCAGCCCTGCCCGAGGAGGGACCTCTGGCAGGAATTCCACTGAGCAGAAGAAAAGCCTGGTGCATTACTTTTTGGGCGAGCTCCGTGATGTTTCTGTACGGTTGGTTGGCCGTGTGGGGAGGAGCAGTCCTTGCAGCTATTCTTTCTCAAGAGGTGCCCTCAGGACTCTTTTGGGACAAATTCCTGCTCCCTGGGCATTGCTAGGCTTGCTGGTTTCCCTGTGATTCCAAGGCTGGGGGAGAGGCAAGGTGGGACAGCTTGTTGAGTCATCTTCCCTACGTACCCTCAGAGCAGCAGGGCGCTGTCTGTGACATAAACACAGAGGAGTTGTCTATGAAATTTCATTAAATTTACAGGCAGCAATTGTTATTCCAGAGCAAGGAGAGGAGATGGGAAGAGGCTGAGCTCCAGCTAGGAATTGGCTAGACTAGTTCTTGGATTGTTTTCCACACTGTGGTTATCCTTATCTGCATCTGGAAACTGGAGTGTGTTGTATGTGTTTGTAAGAGCAAGCGGATGTGTGAAGTGTTCTGGCAAAGCCAGAAATCTCATTTTCCCTTCAATATAATGCAGCCTGATTAGATTGTTATTGACATGCTGAGAACCTGCGAGGGTTGTTACATCTCTGTGGAAAGGCATCTGCCTGTTCCTCTCCTCCCTTCTGCCTGGAAGGATTGCTGTAGAGCTGGAAACGGGAAGGACTTTTCAAACTGCAAATCCAGCTGTGAAATAAATCTGTTGGGAAAGCACGGTGTGCCCGCCAGCTGACCAGCAGTTTGACAATGTATGTGGAACTGTAAGCCAATTAACAGCAGTTTGGAACAATTAGTAATTCCCTAATGGGGGGAGAGGGGAGAAGAAAAAAAGAAAAAAAGAAAAAAAGAAATATCCCACAATAAAAACCTCAAAACAAAACTGCTGTAGTTTGCTGGATGTTTTTCATCCTGTAGATCATTGCTAACAAGAGTTACCGGCAGCGTTTGGGTGACCAGACTTGTCTGACTTGATTGCACCATGCCAGAAATGTGCAGTGTTGCATGATCGTATATATCTTTGATTGTTCAGGCCAGAGCGGAGAGGTGTGCGGTGTCTAGAGGAGGCTGCGCAGTGCTGACTGCGCGGAGGGACCTGACCGAGCTGCTCCCGCTGCAGCATCTGCACCTCGGTGACGTGGTACTCCACCTGATTAATTTGGGCAGCTTGCTGGGTTAGCACGTCTGTACTGCTCTTGGTACTCAAGATAGCTCATTCTGAACTAGCTTGGGTATTTCTGCATAGTGTTGCGCAGTGGCTCCTAGTAAAACCGGGAGAAGGTGTGGACTAACTGGCTTTCAGAATATTCTCCTTCCCAAAGGTGGCTCTTGCTAACTTTGTACCATGAGATGGTCAGATAATGGCAATTCTCACATTCAAAATTTGCCTTTGCAAAAGGCGGAGAGAGTCAGTCAAAATATCTGGGATGTTGCTATCTTTGATCGCAGCTGACCCAACCTCAAAAATCCTCATCTTGAAAGCTCTCTGAAGATGGATTTGTCTCCAGGAATGATTTTGGGTTCTGTAAAATTGCATGTTTCAGTAAAATGATATTTCTTTGCGCCAGCTTATTTATATTCATCATAATTGTCTCACAGTGATGCCTCCTATTCATTCGCTGGATCCACTTGTCTTGCATCTTGTTCTGACTCTGAGTGCTTTTTAGGGTAAGCCTGCCTTTCAAGAATGTGCATGATTGGTACCATAGGAATAGTTTTCATGTGCTTGCAAGAAGTGCATTGCTAAGCAAAGTAAGCAGGGAAGCTAGGAGAGATGAGTGGAAAATAACTATGTGAAGAAGAAGAAAGAATTAAAATAGATGGTAAGGATTTAATCAAATAAACAAAGGTCCTTTTTTAAAATGTCTTGCTTTTTTTTTTTTTTTTAAATAATCTCAATCTTATAATGATTGCACTGGCCAACCCTGGATACGTTTCTGTCTGATTAGAGCTGGCCATGATGAGTTACCACAGCAGTCTATTATTGGCATTATTAACTAGTGTCCCTCATTAAATTAAACTGAAAGGGGCAGGGAAGGGAATCTTTTCAAGGTGTTCCTCATCTTATAATTATTTAAATTTATTTTAAAGGATAAATTTATTTTAATTTATCAGAACGTCCTTGTCCTGAAAATAAAAGCTCTTCAGTTTTGGTGTTTTTTTTTTTTTCCTCCTTCTATAAATTCATCCTTTGAGGAGAGTTAATTTACTATGCAAAGAATTTTTGAAGGTCATACTCAGTGCCATTAGCATTGTACAGAGGATGTTTGAAAATAGCTGTTTGTCTGTGCAGGTATTTCTGTGGCCCTGTGTTGCTCTATGTACCAGATGCTATTTATCTACCAAAACGCTAGGCACCCTTCTGTCCACTGTGTCTAGATATTAGAGATGAAATTACTGTGTATTAAAACACAAAGGTATCAGAAGGGAGCTCTCGCTTTCTTCAGTCCTGGCTTGCAAATCTATAAGGGAGGCCAATTAGACGTGGATGGAGAAAGGAGCTCCAGAAGGGCTGAATCTTTGAAGGAAATACTGCTTTGGGGAGTTTGGTAGAAATATGATCTGCATGGACTTGTTTTGTCTTTCATTCTGTGAAAGTCTAGCGAGAAATTAGGTGACATGTTTCTGCATTTGCTATAGCGGATGAGTTTTCTTGAGGACGCAGACCCATAAGGTGACAGATCTGTCCAGTGATGGGGAAAAATAGTTTGCCTCCACACAGCACAGGGAGTAGAAACCATACAAAAAAATACTTAAGGACTCTGAAAGGTTTCTCTCAAGATAATAGCTCTTGACCCGGGATTCCTGTAGACCTTTTAGTACTATGTAACTTCCCCTCCATGACCACAGGTCCTATAAATTGCACAGGGGAATAACGCAAAAATCTGTTTTTCTCCACAGCAGAAAAGCCATGGGGGAGAGCACTGAGGTCAGCTCCAGTCCGCTGCGCTTTTGGCTATTATACATGGTTTAACCAGAAAATTCACAGATTATCTGTAAGCATGTGATGTAGACAACAGAAGGTGCCAAATACTTCCCCATACCCTTGAAAGAAAGGTGATGTAAAAAAAAAGAAAAACCAGGCTGCAACTGTAAGTCTAGAGTTACATTTGTGCACGTTTGAGTAAGAAAGTGTGATATAAGATCATCTAGTTCCTTTTTTAAGTCTACTCTGACTTTATTTTGTCTTGAGTGCAGGTTTTTGCCTCCCGTCAGACAAACACTGTTATGTGTGCTCCACACTGACGAATACCAATTCTGCCACGGGAAACAGCACATTAAGTTGTTACTCCTTGTAACTTTACTTACAATCAAGCACAAACTATGTGCCAGTCACCATAAATAAATAGCGAAAGCTCTGAGACTGGAACCATCTGTGCTCTTTAGAGGGGGAAGATGTTCTCCCAATGTATCCTGCATCTTCCCATGCCCCTTTGCTTTCACAACCCACTTTTATTTATGGTTATAGCTGCTCAGAAGTGTATTCTGGTGCCATGCTTTGTATCGGTTTACTCAATCTTACGTCCAGGAGAGTTGAGTTATAACTTCCTTGTAGCACTTTACTGACTCTCACCATATTAGTCTGTGATTATGTTTGGATGGTCAAAGACCCAAAGACCCAACCAGGGTAAGGATGAGGAAAAAAATAGGGATGATGGTCAGTATGCACCTTATTTATCTAATGTATAGATAATTGTTACAAAATGGCAATATGCCCATTGAAAGCTCTGGTACGCCAGTCTGGGGTTCCAATGTGGTATACTCAAGTATAGCAACTCAATATGAGGATTGCAGAGGCTCCGTGATCAAAAACATTTTTCAAAATGCCACGACAGTATTGGCTGTGAGTAGAGTTTGAATAGAGCAGAGACAAGTGGTGACTAAAGCCTGCTTGATGGAGAAAGGCTGCCAGTAGCTCACTGTGTATACTGCAGGTCATGTCCTCACAGATAAGCCTGGGACTTATAGATCTTAGAGAATTTCAGAGCTGATTTTTCATGGGGTCTACTTGGGGTGCTCTCATCTGGTCCCCATTTCATGTTCTTCTACCTGCTCACAGCTTGTCTACTCCATTTCTACCTGAGGACCCCAGGCAGCAGCTTCTGCATGCTCCTCAGATCTGGAATTGCCATCCAGCATGTGGTTGTCTTCTCCTGATGCATACGTGTACATCTGCGGTGTGATAAGTGCTTGCTCCTGATCTGAGATCACAGCTATGACCGTCACCTATTTTATAGGAATCTACTAAGTTGGAACTTTAAAAAGATAGATATGGAAAGATAGAGGTAGAGGTGGAAATTGCTCCTTAGCGGTAGATAAGCACTACCGTGGCATCTTGCATTGCTGTTTTCCAGTCTGTTAGGCTTGTGTGAGGAAGCAGAAAGCTTGTCATTCTGTGGAGCTGGCAGTTTGGTACACATCACCAACCACTTAGTCCCTTAAAATATGAAATGCTGCAAATGCTCCATCTGCAGAAGTCGTAACGCGATTGATTGGCAAGGCTGTTGTGAAGACGTTGAATGGAGCCAGTTGAAGGTAACCCGAGATCCTCACTGTAAGCCTTTTGATTCAGAATCACATTTGATCGATGTTTACACTTGATGCATGGTGGAAATGGGTTTGAGGGGAATGCCATAAGTCTCTTCAGACTGTGCTGTTCAGCTATTGGCATTAGGTTGTGTGGTTGAGACTCACAGTCTTCTTGCATCAGCTGTGCTGCCTCTAAATTAGTTGAAGGGGAAATCCACGGTGAGTTTCTCTGACATTGTTCTGTTTTAAACAATGTGCTCAAAATTTTAAATAGTCTTGACCATTCCTGTTGTTTGATATGAAAGTGACACAAGGTGGAAATGTGCCACCTCTCAGTCGATTGATGGTGGCAAAAGAATCCCACCTCTGCTTGGCATTTTGTTGGATGTCTGAGTAGCTTTATGTTTTATTTTATTTTATTTTAGGAACAAAAGTAAAATATCTACAGGATAACTTCGCTGTTGCAGAAACAAACAACGAAAAAAATTATAGGAACTCAGAAACAGCAGTTGCTTCTTAGTAGGGGTAGATGCTTGGGCAATACCTAGAGAACAAGTCATTAGAGCTTCTTACCTTTGTGAACTACAGTCTTCTGCCTCAGAAATGCTCATATTCCCAACTGCTTTTCTGCCTGTTAAAACAAATAATGTGGGCATGTGATTTGAGCCCTGGGACTTGAAGGATGTAAGCATGAACCTGAAATTAGGCATGTGTATGTGTTTTGCTGAGTAAGGGTGTCCTAGTCAGGTATTTAAATTTTAAATGCACTGGGGCCTTCACTCATAAAGTAAGCAAATTTCAACCTAGACAGCAGTGAGAGGAATAAACGTTAAGCTCAAAACAAACTGTTATCAAAGTAGCTCTTCAGACTGTGTAGAATTGCACTTTAAGATGGGCAGAGCATCTTTAAAACCCTTTTGCAGTAGCTAAGAGCTTATACATTAGCTTTCATGAGAGGCATTACAGATGTCTCTGAATATTATATAAACGCTAGCCTGTTTGCAACAGTTTATAAACCTAAATATTTTATAAGAAAATACTGAACACTTAACTCGCCCTGCATTTTTTATGCAGCAATAAAACCACCATTTTTATCAAAAGATGCTGGAAAACCTGACTAATAATGTGACACTTTGTTATAAACTAGGAGGAAAGTTCACTGGTCTAGAATTAATAAGGTGTGTAATCTGTACAAGAATTTCTATGCTACAGGGGGAAACAGCTAACTTTGGCTTTGCTTGCTTTTGCATAAAGATGCATGTAATTTGTGAGGATGTTCTCTGATATATCTTTATGTCTCTGCGGCTAAAGAGGTTTCAGTGTTTTCCAGCTGGACTTTGTTTGGAAAATGAAAATACCATGTCCACACCTGATGTGATATATGCATGGCACTGCCTGCCTTTGCCAAGTGACCTTCCTGCAGGAGGCAGGAAACAGCAAGTTTTAGACCCAAACATATTCTCCCAAAATGTAGGTACCAATTTTGAGGAGACCCAGAGCATGCTTTGAGGAAGCTACAATGAATTGCTTGAATCCAAAATTCCCAGATGAATTCCGGGAGGAATAATTCCCCCAATGACTGAAGTACAAAAGGCCTTTGGCTGTATTCCCAAAAGCATTTCGTTCCCATTTTCACACACGATATGGGCACATAGGGGTAGCACCTCAAAGGATGTACGTGCCCTACTGTAGCAGACCTCAGAGGCTCGCCATCCCCTTAGCAGAATTAACTGTCCTGAGAAATCACCCAACCTGAACACTTGGGCAGACCAGAGGTATTGCTGGACAAGGAGGAGAGTAACAGCAGGACAGGGAAATTATTTACCTTCTACAATGGAAAGCTCTCAGCTTCAACATAGGAAATTTAAGGGCTGCCTTTGTTTCCCTACAGCTTGTCAGAACACTTTGTGGTGAGGCTTTTTGGGGAGAGAGCTCATGCGTTTAAAGGGGAGCTACATTTCCAAGGCGGAGAAGCGTAAATCCATGAGCAAGTGAGATTTAGGACATAACTCTTGTTTTCCACAGTTTGTCTTAACATTTCCAGCAGGATGCAACAGTTTTACGCTCTCCAAGAAAAGCAATTGTGTACTGTAGGTGAAGGACCATAGGCTTCTGGGGGAATTTTAACATAGGTGTAGTAGGTGGCCACAGATTTTCAGAGCTATGAGGCTTAGCTGAATAGAAGTTTTGAAAATCGCAACTTGAAGTACTAGTTAGGAGAAGGAAGAGTTTCAACTTCAAAGTGTTTTTAAAGACATGCTTTGTTGTAAGGTCATAGTTTTAATTTTTTATGTCTTTGTTGCTGATAAATTTCATTATTCTGATTTTACTGATTGACTTAACTATTGTTTTTATTGCTTAAATATCTCTCTAAAACTTGACCTTTAATGACAATATTCACTTACCTTTCAATAGAAATTCAGCTTCTAATTGTGTAGGTGTTTAAAAGTTGCTTCCTTTCTATACTAGAACAGTTGTCCATGAGTGTTGTTCCATTAAAGATAGCAATGCCTCAAGAAAAAGTCTTCATCAGCAAGCGCTACGAGCCAAGTTAGCTCTTGGCCCTCTCTAATTGTCACCGCTGATGAAGTGAACGTGTGCAAGAGCAGGAGAAATGTTGCAGTTCTCCATGATTAGTAAAACTGAAAGGTCTGTAGATAAGGTCTTATATTCTTTCTCCGGAGCACTGCAACCCATCTATGGTGTAATTCCATTTGCAAGGCTGAGTGCATATTTTTCCACTCCAAAATTTGCATAACACTTGGTCACTTAGAGCAGAAGAATTAACAACATCTGAGATTTACATTGTGAATTATTTAGGAATCTACCTTTACTCCCTGCCTGTATAAGGCTATCCCTAAATGACCCGCCTGTACTAGGTGTGAAAGGATTGTCTTTTTGTCCCCTAAAAGGAGACCACAACATTAACTACAAGGATCCAGAGTTACAGGATATTTGTAACTCTTAATTCTTCCAGGAATCATGGAACTGTCCTTGTATGTAGTGAAGGGGAAATTCCTTTCAGATCAGCGCAGACATCAGGTCAAAAGTTTGTACTGGCCAAAAATGTAATTGCTGTTGACTAGGACAGTCTGAAAAATGGTGGCCAAGAAAATGCATGCTCTGGAATAAATGATATGGTTGATGTGGCCAGATCTCACAGTCGTGTATGCCAGGATTAATTCCTCGGTGGCCTAGAGTTATTTCCACTTTACATTGGCGTAGACAACGTAGAAAATAAGGTCAGCATTTGTGCCATCTCATCTACAGAGCAAATACCAGCGCCAGCCTGAGCTGGGCATATTTTTTCTGTTTCTGTGTTTTTCCTATAGCTTGAACAAGAGCATGGCTTCCTTAAAGCACAGAAATGTCAGAAAATCTATCACCAGGCTTGTCCCTGTAGCTTTAGGTGTTTTGCAATCGGTTCTTCCCTATATTGTATTTCTGTATTTCTATTTTGAATAATTCAGGAAGCCATCCAGACTTTGTCCAATGAGTATATCAGGCCACCTGTAAGTCATGAGGCTGCAAAGGATGACAGGGAGTTCTTTACCTCCCCCCGCCCATCCCCCACGAGATAATTTTTTTTTTTTTTAACATGGTTTATTACTTCCATTTGACACGTTGGAAGCTGAGACACCAAAACAATAAATTACTTGGCCAAGGTCATACAGGAAATTTGGGATGGAGCACCAAACATATGATTGCAACTGGTTTCCAAGCCAGCTGTCAAACCGCTGGACATCGTTCTTCATTTCCAGTCTTTTCTGGCACTGCTACCAACTTGCTGGGCCAATTCCTCAACCACGTTGTACCTCTTTTTTCCTCCTTTTGTAAATAAATCCAACCTCACAAGATAACGTACCAAAGCAATCAATAGGTACGTAGTAATTTCCTCAGCTGGTTTCACATCTCTTTCAGTTCACAACTTGTCCACCAGCAAATTTATTCATTGCTTGGAGCACTTTACTGTATCATTTCTATTCAAAACTATCTGTTAGCACTTTGCTAAGCCTCAGACTGAAGATCTTTGATCCACCCATTTCAAGATTAGACGGATGACAGAACCCAAACTCTAGATCCAAAAACATCCATGATTTGGAGGTATATTCAAAGCCCAAGCCTGGATTTGGCTCTCAACATGGTTACTTTGATCTGGCTTCAGATCTGAATACTGTATCCTGTAACATCTCTGTTTCTAGCACAGAATCTTGTGTTCCTATCTCTGTGGGAGCTCTTAGCCTCCATGAGTTCCTCAGTGCACCTTGTGTGGGAAATGACACCTACTGATCCTCTCAAACTTCATTCAGATGGTGTTCACGTGCGATGGTTGGTTATTTTTTACGTACCTGGAGGCCTAGAGAATTTGGCGTTTTGACAGAAGTAAGCGTGCAAGAAATCCCAGTGTCGCATGTTGTTCTCGTGCTCTCCCTCTTGCCCGTTTTCCACGCGGGCTGTGCAGCTGCTGCCTGCTTCCTAAAAATCATATCACCACCACTCCTCCCCATTTTTTTCCTTTCCCCACATGATGAGAACATTGTATGGTGTTTTTCCCCCATGGATGGGAAATCAAGGGCAAATGGGGCACCGTGGTCTTTTGCACTAACAGCACTTCGATGGCAATTCACTCTTTCCAGGGAATTATTCTAGATTTATTCACCACAAAGCATCCAACTATAACAACTCAGTAATTTTAAGGCCTAAGGAAAAAATGTAACAAGATGTTAAAGAATTTTGGTTTGGGATAATTGGGAGTTGTTTATATCCTTGTGCTGCTGATTATGTTGTCATATACCACCATTACTGGTGTCCTCGGGAACAGGATTATCTTTGCTTGGAAACAAAGCCTCCGTTTTAACCACTTAAATGCTGGTTACTGTAGATGATAAATTGCAGGAAAAATACTCCCCTGCTGTTACTGGATCTGTCAGATGCTCAAAAATCATAGTGTTGAAGGTTGAATAAACAGATAGGTGGATAAATGAAACATATTCACTGTAAGTTTTATGATAGAACTATCAGGGCACTGCAATTTTTCTTTAGAGCAATTAGGGCAGAGTCGCCCCGCTGCTCTTGCTCTTCCTGGCTTTGAAAATAACTTCCTGTGCATTCAGATCATACCGAGCTTTCCAGGCTGTGTCTTCCTTGGGTTTTATACCCTCCAATTATTGCTGTACAAATCTGGAATTCACATCTCTGGCTCATGGGGTTTTTTCCTGGCTCACTGAAATGCCAGGGCTGCCCATGAAGTCCAGTGGATGCTTCTTGTAATGGAAATGCGTTGTATGAGATACAGGGATTGACAGTACTGCTTCTCCTTAGGTTCCCTGGGACAGCTGGAACTGGTATTCCTCCTACTGTCCCACTGGAAAGGATTGCACTGAATGGGCTGGGGCTAAATGCTCTTCATAATACTTTGACAGTTAAAAAGAAGTTTAAATAGAAACTACATTTATACCCATAAGACTTTTTTACATTTTCAGATTGGCATATGGAAGCTTTCCTGTGAGTTTTTTGGGTTTTGTTGTTTTGGTTTTTTGGTGCTGTTTTTTTGCTGTTTTAGTTTGTTGGGTTTTTTTAAAGGACCTGTCAATAATACAAATAATTAGTTCTAATGGTTTGTACCAAATTCCAACCTCTTTCAGGTTTTCAGGGTTAATTTCCCTCTGATTTCATGGGAACTGGGAAGCAGCAAGCTAGATACACTTTGTCAAGAGAAAGCATTGTCTGCATCCAGAATTTTCATAACATCTAATTTAAAGTGTATCTTGAATTTTTTTGGGGAAAAAAATCTCAACAACTGTAGAGAGGAAAATGAGCCATTTCCTTAGTTTGAACCTGCATGAATTAGTGGTAAAGTGTTGATCTCTAAAGTTGCAGTTTCTGAACCGTAAAATCTGTTTATTTCACTCTATAAAAGAACATTTTAACTTATATGGCTATTTAAGTTTAAAAGCTATTAGAGAAGTGGGGGGGGAGAGAAGAAGAAGAAGCTTGAATCGGTAATTCAAGCTCGCAATACAATCTTCATCTGCTGCATTGCTTGCATAGAAATCCCCTTCAATGTGGGTTTTTTGTGTTTGTAGCAATCCCACCGTACAGGAAATATACAGTATATATTTCCAACATTATCCATAATTGTAGAAAAGCTTATAAAGCAACTCATGCCTTGTGTATTCCTAGTGATCGGCAATAACTGGATATTCTTAAGTATGCATTTAAAGAAGGAAAACCATAACAAGAGCTGCCAGAAACTAGCATCTGCAGCGACTTTCCAAAGGAAGTTGGAGGGAAGGTCTTTATTAAGATGCTTTTACTGCAGGAACAGCAACAGGTTCAATGTAAAACCTACCTACCTACCTGTGGTTTCTCTTACAGCTGAATTTCAGGTTGTTTTTTTGTGTCTCCCTGCAGATTGAAAGTGCTGGGGCTAAAATCAAGTCCATCAAGTACTTCCTTGGGTGGGCAGAACAAAGTCGCAGCACCCTTGGGAGAGAGATGGCATCTGCCGAGGAAGGACCGCTTCGTGCTGTGGTCAGGGGTGGAGGGAGCCTGGTTCCTGCCCTCCCTGCTGCGCTGTGCCTTGTCGCATCCCGACGAAAGCAGAGAGGGGCTTGTGCCGCTTCAAATGTAAGGTGGGTGTTTGTCCTTCATCCCAGGGTGGAGCACAGGGAGGGAAGGCTCCTTGCACAGGCTCTGATGCTCGTTCACACAGACACACACACGGCTGTTTGCGGGCAGCAGCCTTGCTACAGCACTCACCTTCACTGAAAGGGAAGAGGGATTTTAATTCTCTCTCTGCAAAATTGATAGAAAATTGTCAATGCTTTGAGAGGCTGTGCTTCGCTTGAGCTGTGCAGGCCCTTTCCATACTAACTATCCCTGAACTTGCAGTACCTTGCTAAAAATAGTTCTAAGCATAACCGTGAGTTCCCTGAACTGTGATCCTACCAGTTCTCTGTTATTCGACTCACCATTCCTTTGAAAGTATTCATCCTTCCCCTCGTAAAACTTAAATCAGCTCATTCCTTGGTCCAAGAGTTGACATCATTATGATGTTACATCCTATGTAATGGTGTGAGACCTGGAAAAGCATTCACAGCAAAAACCACGCGGTGAATTGAATTTGCAGTGCCTCAGCCCATGCTTGCTGTCTAATCTCCCTCCTGCCCTCCCCATTTACTTGTGCTCTTAAAACCTATGCGGTTCCTTGGAAATACCCCACGGTAACACGGCTGAGGATCTACCAAGGGTCTTTTTAATGTTCCCATTTTTCTTTCCATGACCCCATTTGTTTTACAATGTTTGTGAGAGCAAAAAGTGATTGTTTTACCAAATTAAGCTAGTTTTCTTGCCAGGAACAGTGGCTAAGATCTTGTTGACAGATTTGGAAAAGATTATTCTTTCAATACATTTTGAGTGAATTTTTTAAGGATGTCTGCCATATACTGTTTCCAAACTCAGACCACATTTAACTGTTTAATATTATACAGTGACAAGGACAAATTAGCACCTTTCATTTTCCTATCAAGATTAACACATCCCAAGAAGACATTTCAAGAGCTAGAGATCTCTTATTTAGAAATAAATGTAGGGAACTACTTAAATATGTTGAACTCAAAATCTTGGCTCAGATAAAGTTTGAGAGTCTTGTTACTCATTCCAGAGGCCTCAGAATTTTACCCATTTTGCTTGTGTGTGTTGGAAGTTACCTTTTCTCTCATGTGTCTTTTTGATGGAAAGCTCTCTTCAGTCTGCTCTGAACCCCATGTCTCAGCACTTTGCTCGAGGGCTTCCTCACGGGCGTGAGGAGGGTTTTTGGTTGGTTTCCCCACCACCACCACCTCTTTCACGCATAATTTGGCCTCTGGGTTTGTTTGCTCTTCCATCTTCCTCTGAAGCATCTGGAATTGGCCACAGCTAGAAACGGGCTAACGGGCAGGGTGCACAGATGCTTCTGGTGGTAATGAGAAGCTCCTCAAGCTCCTGGCTGGTGTGTATTGGCCCCGGTCACATTGGCAGGGTTCATTGCAATTTGCTTTATTGTTGTGCCTCTCTCTAGTGAAGGACACAGCTTTCTCCCAGGGCACTGGTGGTATTCAAAGTTTGTAGTCTTTTGTGCTAAAAGTCTGAAGTTTGTTAGAAGGTATTGGAGGTTCTTGGATGGCTTGTGTTTAGGTGGAAGTTGAAGTTCTGAGTTTAGCATCATGATTGCTGTGATGGCAGGGGTGAGATGGTCCAGGCAGTGCTTCTAGCTCTATGTTGCCATAATGTTGGGGGATGTGATGCTGCATAGGGCCATTTTTGCTGTCACATGAAATGTCTCTTTTGATCATTTGTGTTCATTGAAGCCGCTGTGTAGTGTAGGCACGTGAAGATTCATATTCTTTCTCCCAGTTTTGGTCTGTGCAGATACCTTGGGTTAACAGAAGAGAGAATACAAATCCAAGTCAATATGCCTGTGTATTTCACTTTTCTGTCTGAGAATATTAAGGCCAGATTCTCATTTATACTAAGCCCACTTGCAATATTCTGGCAACGTAAAGATGCCTTAGCAGGAATGTAAATTAAAGCCTCTTTATACTTTTAATAGTGTTTGTAGTTTCACTTGGCTGCAGTACAGGAATGACACATGTCTATACAAACGGCATTTGCCATCCTGTCGATGGCTGCTGATACTCTTCATGTCTCTACCCCCTAACTAACTAAACCACGAATCTGCTGCAATCCCAGATTTCCAGTCTTCTTAAAATGTGCTGTTTTCTTGAAACATCTAAATGAGGAATTAAGATTAAAGTAATTTTTCTGTCCTTCCTTCACTGTGCAATGACCCTGTATGTGTCTGCATGAATCTCTACTAAATGCCTAGTTCTACAATGCCCAGACAGATTATTCTGACCATGTACGTCACTTAAACTGCGGAGGAAGGTTCTTCATCTTAGTATGCCATGTACAATGTAGAGCACCCTTTTCTTTTTTGGAGTAAGAAAAAGAAAATCTCTTGGGAGAAAACCTATATTATGGGCTCTCGGAGCAAGGACCTCGCATAATTTATATTTAATCATCCCAGCTTTTACATGTTCAGGTCCATTTTTATTTTTAACCATTAAGATCTTGTGTACCGCTGCCTTATCTTTCAAATGGGAAGTATTGCCCTAGCTAATCTTACGGGGATGCTGCAAAACTGCTGAAGAACGATCAAAAGCCCAATAGTTTAAAGGGCAAAGTAAGGGACCTGAAGTACAAGGCTTGTAGAGAAGCCACGTGTAAACTATATAGACCTCGGAAAAAATGTCAGTATCAGCATCTACCTAGTATATTTTGGTGAAAATACTGCTTTTGTCATGTCTGAAAGCATGTTATAAGCATTTGTTAGGTCTACAGTTGTATTCTGACTGTAAGGTCTTGTGCTAAATTACCACATGCTCAACAGTGCAGGGCTCAGAAAAGCCATGAAAAAAATCCTCCAAGAAGAATCCAAGAGGAGTTTTTGTTTGTTTGGACTTTTGTTTTGTTTTTTAAATAAATTTTAGTAAGTGATGAGTATGAAGTGCATAGCCTTGAGACTGCCGTAGAAGAAAACGTAATGCTGTTCCCCCTCATGGAAATCCGGAGCTCTCCAGTGCTTCAAGTCTCCCATTCCTTCCTTTTCAAGGTCATGAGAACTTAGTCCAAAACCTGTTTGTGGTCTAGGACTGACTGTCAGCTTGTCAGAGTCTCAGTCCCTATTGATTTTAAATAGAGAAAATTACACATGGAGAGAATAGAAGGAAAAGAAATGTCTCTAGCAAACTAAAATGGCAGTATTTGGAGCTGCTGAGGAGACGGAGATCTTGAAATAACTTATGTAGGGGTGAAAGCTTAAGGGTCTCAGTGCAGGTGAAATGGCATAAGTCATATGAAAGGCAAATATTTATAAGATTCTGTAATTTAGTAAATGGATTCTTAAAAACGAAGAGATGAATAGCCTCCTTATGTGTAATAAAGAATGTGACAGCACTCTACAAACCTTCAGAGAACGTAACATATGGTGCAATAGCATTTCTGCAGAAAGGTCTTATCTCCTTTACACTCTTAAGTCCTCCCTATGTTCTTCCCGTAGATGGTGCGAGTCTCCACTGCAATGCTTTCCATCCAGGCCAGCTGTTCACTATGTTTCTCCTTCCTAATTTCATCTCAAAGTATATTTCTAGATTAAATATTCTTCCTGTGTTGATAGGTGACTCTGAAGGAATTTTTTTGAGTGACTGATAAGATAAAGCTACCCTTTTTGGGAGCAGCTTGCACGAGGAGCGTTGTACAGTTGAATGGGGCTGTTAGAATTTAATCTGTCTGGTTCTGTCACCTAAGCTCAGCTGTCACGGCTTGTTTACTTATCACACTGCATTGCTATTTTCTGAAGGATAAAATATTCCAAACCCAAACAAACTCATAATTCAAGAAGAAAGAAGGCCTCCACTGACTATCAGTTGCCCTCCGTGCAGAAGAGGGGAGCCGCTTGCTAAGATAGAGGCTTCTCCCGAGCCCTCATTAGTTCCTTGCCTATTGTGGTCTGGCAGTGCCCGGGCTGCCGAGCTCGAAGCCGATGACAGGGGAGATGATAAAGTGTCTGCTGAAGCTGTACATGGCTGCGGGTCACTGCCTCGAAATGTGAGAACAAAATGGGTCCGAGCGCTAATGACTTTCAGGTGTGCACGCCAGGGCCTGTCAGGGCAGTCAAGGAATTAGTGCTTGGCACAAGGCGCAGACCTCTTGGCTGCCAAGTTAAACATAAATGGGGCCTCATGTAAATAAACAAGGGCAAAGTGAGCTTTTACTCACACTAGATTGTATATCAAGCTCGTACACATGCATCGAGCCCCTCGCGTACACACACACACGCAACAGCCCCCTCCTGGGGCAATAAGGCAAGACTGTATATTCCAGCCATGAAAGACAGGGGTGAGGGGAGCTCCCCAGCACCATCGCTCATTTACAGGCAAATGGGATGAGCCCCTGCCTTGCTAGAAGCTGTTAAATCTGCCAGAGTATTGCTTTTTTCTTTGCTCCCTTTCTCATGCTGATGGACCAGTGCTTACCTTGTAGGGTATTACCTTCCTTACCTTGGAAATGCTCGCCCTGGTCTCTGGAGGTGAGTCCCCTTCCAGCCCACCACCTCGCCTTTTATATTCCCAGCCCGCTCCGATACACACCAAGATTGAATTTCTGCTTTGGCCTGGATTATGTTTTCCAGGCCAATATATTATGCCACCTTCACACTCCCCTCCCTGCCCCATCTGGCTTCCATCCTACCCCCATAAAGATTATTAATATAGCCTGTTTCCAAACGATTTATTAGCAGGGGCCAAACTGGTGCCATTTCCCATTTTAGTAGAGCACTGAAAATAATCCTGAGGAGTGTGCCCAGCTATAAAAATGTACTTATACTGTCATATTTGCAGTTTCAAACATGCACCACTTGATAGTCTCAAAAGTGCTGTTTAATTGGGTTTTATGGGTTCTAATTAATTATAGCATGTAAAAAAATTACTTGTCCCATTACAGCTCTCTGTGGTTTACTCTGAAGAGCAATGTAATTTAGAGATAAATTGTCCTTCTCTATCCTCCTGCCCCGCTTTTCCCAGCAAGTTTCAGAAAGGTTTAATTCTCCTTAAACCCAGGGAAGAGAAGCTGAGGGAACGCTACATTTTGTTCAGGGGACACAACTTTTCCCAGTACCCAGAAACAGCTTTAAATGGGACTCGGAGTGGTTCCACGTGCCTTCTGCTGAATCAGGCTGGTGAAATTGTGAACAATCCTGCAGCTTTCCAAAGCTCAGGTCTGTGGTAGCTGGGATTTTGCAGAGACTTGAACGTGTTGGCTTGATGAGGCTCTGAGCAATCTGATCTAGTTAAAGATGTCCCAGCTTACTGCAGGGGGATTGGGCTAGATGACCTTTAAAGGTCCCTTCCAACCCAACACATTCTGTGATTCTGTGTTAGCAGCTTTATATGGTGTGGATTAATTCCTCCGATTACACAGAGGTAACAGTAAAGGAAGCTGAGCTCGTGTGCAGGTTTTTTTGCTGGGTGAAGGTCTAGATTGAGATTTCTCTCCATGGCACTGTATGAAAATAGTGTGTTAAAGGATCGGGCTGCCTTTATGGCATTTTGGTGTGACTAGCAGCAGAGGAAACCTCTCCAGTTAACTTTCTATCCTGTCTTGCAGAATCATGAAGCCTGGATTATTCAAACAAATTCTGGGGCAGTCTTCTGACTTTTAAATGCTTCCTGGAATGACTTTGTGAAAAATGAGCAGCCAAGCAGGTACACTCGTGGTTGTTTAAAATATATCCTTATATTACATCCATCACTGTAATAAATTAGGTCTCATGAGGCAAAGCATGAAATATAGTATAACTGAAGTAGACAAACATTGTATCTTACGGTCTATGACTTTATCTGGAAATTAGGGAGTCAGAGTAGCAATTAATGAGAAAAGACAGGGCAAAGAAACCTCTTTAATTTGCCTTATATAGGCAAATGCTACTTATTTCAGAAATGTCACGTCACCCTTCAAACAACGTAAAGCTTTTGTGCATGACAGATACCTCCAAAATTATATTGCCCAGTCCTAGGAGGGAAATTCGGTGAAATGTCCCAGGTCAGTGGTGTT
Organism: Dromas ardeola; assembly: GCA_013398915.1. Lineage (NCBI taxonomy): Eukaryota > Metazoa > Chordata > Aves > Charadriiformes > Dromadidae > Dromas > Dromas ardeola. The sequence continues at coordinate 964,868 of VYZM01018899.1, read as the reverse complement.
ATGCTTAGTACCAAAAGGTTACAATTGTTAATGTGACTACACAGATGAGTGTTCACTGGATCAACGAGTTTGTTAGTCATGCCTCGCTAATTTGCTTATTTTATAAAATAAATAAGCAGCATGACAGTTGCTGGAAACTTGGACCATCCTGGGTGTCCAGATCAGTCTGCTTCATGCTCTGGAGCAGGAAGAGCTGCCAAAAAAAAGGAAAAAAAAAAAAAAGAACCACCAGAGTCACACACATTACTCATCAATCTGAAAAGTAACAAGATTAATAGTAAGAACTGTTTTTATAAAGTAATCCTCTGCTGTAGTAAAATTAGTTAAAAGAAATTTTAGTACCTGTATCTAGTTAGTTATGTTAACAATAACTAAAACCTGCAACATTTTTAGGGAATGAATTAGCAAAACAGAAGCCAAACCTGAATAAACCTGAAGATCTCTACGCAGCGTTTGGGTAAGCCCAAACAAACCTGAATATCTTGGTGTTTGTACAGTGTTTATGTTTGCTTTTACATGGCTTTTACTGCCTCAGAAAGCCATTTATGGAGAGGAAACAATGTGAAACCTGCTCTTCTCATGCGATTTTCATCATCCGGAGGTTTAAATAAGTGGGATCTGCTCTTTTCATGCTATTCTGTCCCCATAAATTACTCCTGGAGGCATTAAAAGGGCTTGTGAAAAAGACAGTCATAAATACCCAAAGCACAAATACAAATGTTGCAAACTGCTCGCACTGCCATGGCAGCAGCTCTGTTGTTAATTTATTGAGCAAAACTGATAGGGGACCTCAATACCTGTTTCAGCGCTGCTGTGTGTGGGGCCTCACTTTACACCGCTGCAACCGATGCTAAAAATCCCATTGACTTTTTTATCAGTATCGTGATTGCCTGGGAGCTGACCGAGTTACGCTGCTTATTCCAGAGGAGCAGAGGAATAAGGAAAATGAAGGGAGAGAAGAAATATCAGCCCTAAAGGGACCTCCCAGCTCGGGTCACCTGCAGCGGCTCCCTGCCCTGGGTGGACCGTGCCTCTGGGTGAGAACGGGGAGCTTGTGTAACGAGGCGAGCTCTGCCAGGTCCCTTCTCCTGACACATCCCAGACCACAAGTATTGGCCCCTCCATCTGCGGGAGAGAAGCAGCAGGGGCACGCGTGAGTCATGGCCCTCATGACAGGGGAATTCCTTGCTGGCTGCTGGCAGCTGCGGGGCTGAGCCGTTTCCACTGCCTGAGCATTACGGAAAGAGCCATTCTCAGCTGAGTATTTAATTCCCATTTCTCACCTCCCTTCAAAATAGAAGATCCTGACTTAGGGGGTTTTTTTGATCGAACAGTTCTCATGCAGTTCTTCTGACTGATCCTTTGTGAACTAGGAGAAGCCCAGGCTCACGGCAAGCCCCAGGGTATCCTTCAAAGGCATCTGAGTCAAGTTAACGTTTTGCGCTCTGCTAGTCCCCTTGATAAGAAAACACAGAAGAACAAACTATCCATCAGTGAAACAGCCAAACTGTCCAGCTTTCCATCGCATTTAATGCCTGGTTGGCCCAAACCCTGGTTTCACCTCTTGAAAGTACCCTGTATCTGCCCACAAGTGCCGTTACCTGTGCTCGGAGCAGCTGGAGAGCTGGCTTCACACAGCTCTGCCTGAGCGTCCCTGCATCCGTATGGGATGCCTCTCCTTCTTTTACAGGTTAGTGCTGGGTCCTTTAGGTCAAAAGTGTTCAGATTTGTGTCTTTTTTCACAAACGTATGAAATGAGGTATCCCTGTGGATGGGGGAGAACCGGGCTCCACTCCTCACTCTGACATGTCAAAGTGGGAGAGGCAGTAAAAGGGTTTGGAAAACGAGGATACCTTCTCTGGTATCACTGCACTGAAAATAACACATAGCACATTTAATAAGTTTTTGATTATGAAATTTGTATTCTACTACAGTGGTGTTTTAGAAATAGCTGATGATGTGCCTGTAACTACGATTGCTTGAAACTTTGCGGGCTTCTTTATTTCCTTGTAACTCTGTCAAACTCTGAACATTCACATTGAAACTTCCTGTGTTGGTATCAGCTCTGGTTGATTTATTTAGAACAATTTAAACACAACAAAAATAAAATCTCGAGGGGAATTTGAAAGTTTGAGGCAAGGGAGGCATAGGTGTTCTCCCGATTCAGAATGAAATGAAATTATGAAATAACTGAATTTGCTGCATACTGGAAATTTGAGTGCTGCCTCTAGGTATTCCTTCAACAGTGAATGTTACAAAATAGAAGTGGTCCTGATTCACACAAACACGTATATCCCGATTCCCTGGAACAGAGAGACACAGGCAAAATGCTGAACTAAAACCTGTAGGCAGATTTTGATCACCTCTAATTTCAACTTGGAAACTTTGATCATTTGGACTTAGTATTACATGCCAGGTACCTTTTCCAGTTTTTAGAAAATTTCAGCTGATAAGGCTCAGGAATATAAATATATATAAATTTGTGTTATTACACTTACAACATTTTTATCCTATATGTTACATTTATCTTATATATGTGTGTATATATATGTGGGTAATATATAAAAATATTTTTTATATATATATAATGGAGACAGTGTTCCCCTTGAAAAGCTTATTATTTAGAAAAAGGTGTCGGGAAATCATGAAATTAAGGTTTCCTGCATAGTGTTTATTTGTCTTCCTTTTGTACATGTATTTGGTATAGTCTTTAATTACACGACCGTGTGCTATATTTAGCAGAGGACCCTGGTCTCATTCGGTTCAGAAGGTGGAGCAGCTCAGGAGATGAGTCATGGCTGGGTAGCGGAGGAAGCTGGTTTCTGATGGACTTTGCCTGTATTTGGTATGGAAGCTGGGAAAAGTGTAGTAACAGGCAGAGGATTGAAAAGAAAATGGGGCATCTCATGGCTCAGGCATCTGAATAGTGCAAAACTCTCATCCAGTCATCCCAACCGGCTATTCATTTTATATTGTTTTCTGTGTTCCCATTTGCAGAATACATTGTCAGTGGTATTTCTCCTGACACATGATGCTGTACAACGTTAAACATTCCGAGAAATCAATTCCCAGACATCTCAGTTTGGGTACCCAACGTTAGCAGAATGTTTTGACCTGAATCTCTTTGTGTTTCAGTTTCCCATCTGTTAAACAGGAATAATAATATCCTCTCGTCTTATGGGGCGTTGTTAAAAGAAATTAACGTTGTGAAACACTCATATGCCATACTGATAAAAGCCCTAGAAAAACTCACGAGAAAATTAGCAATTGTGTCTTCCAAGCAGGTTTTGAATACTATGTGGTAAATAAGGCCTCGAGCCACAGGATGAATAATGACACTGTAACAAAATATTGAATATCTTCTTATTAAGTGAGCACTGTCCATTCTGAGGTAGAATCTGGTGGAAAACAAGACATAATCCTATATTTAAAGGGTGACTCATAATGCAGATGAATAGCGTTTTATGGTTTACTTTAGTTCTGACATTTTGATCACTTGATTTTGCAGATATAAATGGTGCATGCGCAAAAGGATACCCGTGCCTAAAAAGAAACAAAATCTGAGTTTGAAAATGCTTGTTGTTCAAAGAAATATGCAGGATCTTAATTCTTAGCATGCAGATGAAATGCTTTTTGGTGCCTGGTGGGTTTTGGAGAGGAAGAGACATTGCAGCTTGTACTATTTGGGAAACAGTTTTCAAGAAAAGGTTAAACTGTAGGTTATTGTCTCTCCTTTGTTTTTAAAAGGTGAGAAAAGCTTGCCAGCTGGGAAAGCTGGTAGTGGAAATAGTTTTGAAATCAGTACATCGGTTCTTGCACACACCTGGATGGGCTCCTGCAAAATTTGCATGGGGTATTACAGTACGTTCTGTTATTAACACTTCTTCCTACGGCTTGTGGAAGAAGAAACTCCTAGGTTCTGTAGCAATCAAGTATATAGCTGTCACAGAGCTAGACAGACTACTTATTAAAGATAAAAGAATGTTTTGGCACAAAAACAAGTGGGTATTAATTGGCGATGAATAAATTTAGTCTGGAAAATAAATGAAGTTTTTTAGCCACCACAGAAACAGGATTCTTGAGTGATTTCTTCCCAGTGGGAAGAAACATGGGAGTTTCCAAGTTCCCTCACATGGTGTCTGATGAAAATAAAGAAGGGGATTGCAGATCTGAAGATGTATATAAGAGCAGGTTGGGCTCGAGAACCTAGGAAGTTGGTTTCTAGTCCCATATCTGCCATTTCCTATTCCTAAAAACAGCCCTCACAAGGTTGACTTTTACCTTCCCTGCTTCACGCATGGAAAAACTGACTCCTAGAGGGATGAAAGGAGAAATCTAATCTCCTCAACTTCATTAATGAGGACTCATGAGCAGAGCAAGGAATTGGGCATCTTTCCAAATGAGACAGACCCTGGTTATGAAAGAGGGAAGCACTCTGCCTCCTTGTGCCCCTCCACAAACCCTTCCCTGCCCTCTGACGGATGAAGACCATCCGTGAAAGTGGGGTCTTGCATGATGCAGTGGTGGGGTGCTGTCTGTACCCCCAGTGTTTATTCTTCTCTTCCTTATTCTCTGCTGTTTGCAAAGTAGGGCTGCGTTGGCTTTGTTGATAAAGGATCCTTTGCAGACACAAAGAAGAGAGGAACCATTTCGGGCCACTTTGCAAGTCCCTGGGAGCAAAACATAGCTGCCCCTGCACCTTGTGAGTGGTGTAGAGTGTGTCTGATTGCTTAGCCATCAGCAGGAGGCAGCTTAGGGTGAACCATTCCTGCTGGTTTGCCACTATTAAGATCCAGCAGTACCTTGATGTTTCCTCACTGGCAATAATTTGCAGGATTAAATACTTCAAGCCACTCTAAAATTAGTTCCAGGAGGCATTTTGTGCTTTCATTTCAGAGCTCTCATGAGCCTTTCCTACTTTGTAAGTCTGCTACAGCTAATTACCTGATGGTTACAGTGCTCTAGAAGATTTCAGATATCTGTCTTTTCCACTGGTCTAAAGACCCAAGTGGGGTTACAGTGGAGAACTTGTACCAGGAGTGTTTGCCAAACACTGTAACTAGCTCAGACAGCTTCGGGAGATGGGCAAATAAACCACTGCAGACAAAATTACCTTTGTCCGGTGTCTCCATCCAAGATTAAAAGAAAACTTATTTTTGAGACTTTAAAAACGTCTCAGGAACCCATTGAAAGAAATGCCTTTATGTACTGAGCCCTCTACATCTGTCCGATCCATTAGAGAATCTGCAGAATCACAGCAGATGTTTTCAACGGGACTTGCCTTCAGTGCTGTAGTTTAAGAGTTCGCAAGGAATATTTTGTATTTTATGAGAACACCTGTAGTGTCTGGTACTGTTGTCTGTCCTAGGCAGACACATAGCTTTCAGAGCCAGAGGTAGGATAATTTTGGGAAAGTGAGAAATCTTATCACATCAGCAAAAAAGCACAGCTTGAAGAAGATCGTGGGCCTTTGGTCTGCAGAAATCCACTGGCAGTGGTATCCCCCTCTTGAAGAGAGAGTTCACTCTGCTCAGTGGTTTTGGCCACCTTTATTGGCCCGTGCTGGCTATGGCCATGCCATGATCCTTTCTATTTTCTTCCCACCCTTTCCTGGCCCCTCTGAGATGATTCACTTTCTGCATATATCTATGTGTCATTTATAAAAAGTCTTACTCTCCTGACCACAGCAGAAATCCAGAGGGGTTTGTTTCCTTACTTGTGATTTCACAGGCTGATTTTTTTCACCTGGCACCATGCCCAAAAGAAGTGATCTTTCTCTCATACTTCCCAGGGTCATCACTGCTGTTAACATCTTTTGAAACCTGTTTGCTCATTGCTTCTGAGGCATGGAGGCAGGCACAGCTTCATCCCCCAGTTCCCAGCCTTATTTTTTTGGGTTCAGTGTTCACGTTGTTAATCCCATGGCAATTTGAAACCCATTGTATGCATCCCAGTAGCAAATATTTTTACCCTTTGAGCCATCACTGAGCAAATTAAAATTGTTCCCTTGCTTACTCTGAATGAAAGATGTCCATCACCTTCAGCTAGATATTTAGTGAAGCTGTCCACCACTGCTGTTCAGTGTTTCTTCTAGAAAAAGAAGCTCACTAGCCATTGCCATGAACCTCCAGCACAGCGTCACAGCATCTGAAGTCAGGTTTTTCAAATACAGTGATCTAACATGAAACTTCTAAGCTCTAAATACGGAGACCCTGATTCCGGTCCAATAGCAGGGCTTAGTTGCTTCAACATGATTTTCAGTGTTTACGCTTGGGTAGAGTGCTTGAAAACTGTGTTCTAAGACTGAGACCAAGCTTCCTTTGAAGTCAATGGGAGTTTCAGCCTCGACTTCCACAGCAGAAGGGTTGGGCTCTTTGTTCTTTTGTCTAGCACAATTTGTGAGTAATTGCTACGATCCAAGTGATGGGCTGGATTTTCGAGCTTCTTTCCAAACGGTGCTCCTTCTGAGACCAGACTCCTCTTCTGCCTCTCCCAAAACAAAATGCCAAAGGAGCATGGATAGAGGAAATCCGTTCAAACTGAGTAAACAGCTCATGAGGGTAGTCCAGCAGGATTCATTCATGCTCATTCAGCCTAGGCTGGCTGGTTTGATTCCAGTTGGAGCACTCTCTTCATTACAGGCCCCCTGGGGAATGTTAATCTGTACAGTATAAACATTTATAAACATCTACTAAATCATTACACTTCAGCTGCCCCATAAACACTCCTGAATGCTTTCCTTAGGCAGCATTGGTTGGGTAACGTGTGGCTTTTTTGGAATGAGTTTATGGGTGTTTGGCACTGGTAGAAATATGGGGAGAGGGCACGGGAGGTTAAATAACATTGTTTAAGCTCCATGACTTACTTAGGGTAAAGACAGAAGCTGTTTGTGAAGGATTAAAATGGGTCTAGCTGGTAGATGTTGAGGAAAAGCCCAGCTCGTAGAGGGGCTAAGACAGGTTTCCAGCTTTATATACTGTTTTTTTAGTGGTACCATTGCCATGAGCATCACGAAATGCACTTACCACTAGTCCACTTGATGTTTCTGGAGCCAGGCAATACATCATTATTTATCTATGACTGCAGCACTGTCTGCCTCCGAAAGAACTGCCTGATGCAAGGAAAAAAATGTAGACATAACTTCGGAAAACTGAGCCAGAACTAACATAACCCACAGAACTGTAATCAGCCGGGCCACAGGTCCAGGGCTTCCTTGTATGCACTTACAGGACATGCGAGTATGTATATATGGGCAAAAATAAATATGCTTATGAACCAAAATGAGCATATCACGGAATCACAGAATTTCAGAGTTGGAAGGGACCTCTAGAGATCATCTAGTCCAACTCCCCTACTAAAGCAGGATTGCCCTAAAAAGCAGGGTCTTGAAAGTCTCCGGAGAAGGGGACTCCACACCCTCCCTGGGCAGCCTGTTCCAGTGGTCTGGCACCCTCACCATAAAGAAGTTTTTCCTCATATTTGATCAGAACTTCCTATGTTCCAGCTTGTGCCCGTTACCCCTCGTCCTGTTACTGGGAACTACTGAAAAGAGCCTGGCTCCATCCTCCTTAAACCCACCCTTTAGATACTTGTAAACATTAATGAGGTCTCCCCTCAGCCTTCTCTTCTCCAGGTGAAGGAGTCCCAGCGCTCTCAGCCTTTCCTCATAAGGGAGATGCTCCAATCCCTCAGTCATCTTTGCTGCCCTACGCTGGACTCTCTCCAGTAGTTCCCTGTCTCTCTTGAACTGGGGAGCCCAGAACTGGACAC
>VYZM01018899.1:936681-956694 GCA_013398915.1 Dromas ardeola | reverse complement strand
TTAATCACAACCCTCTGAGTCCTGTCACACAGTCAGCTCTTAGTCCACCTCACTGTCCCCTCGTCTAGTCCAGACTTCCTCAGTTTCCTAAGGAGGATGTTAGGAGAGACAGTGTCAAAAGCCTTGTTGAAGTCAAGGTAGATGACATCTGCTGCTCTGCCCTCATCCAGCCAACCAGTTATAACATCATAGAAGGCTATGAGATTGGTCAAGCGTGATTTACCCTTGGTAAATCCATGTTGACCACTTCCAGTAACTTCCTGTTCCTGAACGTGCTTGGGTGTGACATCCAGAACGAGTCGCTCCATTACCTTCCCAGGGACGGAGGTGGGACTAACCGGTCTGTAGTTCCCTGGGTCCTCCTTCTTGCCCTTTTTGAAGACTGGAGTGATATTGGCCTTCCTCCAGTCCTCAGGCACCTCTCCTGTTTTCCATGACCTCTCAAAGATGATGGAGAGTGGCCAAGCAATAACATCTGCCAGCTCTCTCAGCACACGCTGGTGCATCTCGTCAGGGCCCATGGGCATATGGATGTTCAGTTTGGACAAGCGATTTCTAACCTGAATATATATATATTTGCATCTGTGAAGTGTAAGAACAGCAATCAGATTTGAATTCGCACCTAGCAAAACAAAACTTGTGTTTTGTAAAGTTGAACTTCTCAATTCTGGATGGAATCTGTCCTCTTGCCCAAAGGTGCCGGCATGAATGAACATTACCAGGACTGCGCTCATAGTAACTCCTACCCAGCTCTAGAAGATGTATGTGAATATAGAAGTAGCTAAGTGAAAAACAAACAAAGAAACAAACCCTCATGACTTAATCTCAAATGGGTAAAGGATAGTTCCCTCAATTATTAATATTTTTGTTTGTTTGCAGGTGTTCTGACAAGCTTGGAACTGATAGAGGTAACAGTACTTACCACAAGGTATGTGTATGAGTAATGCAACCTGAGAAGAAGTTAAACATGTTGTATGTGAGAGAGATATGTTTACTGACAGTCTGATGAATAGATAACAACTTGATTTCTAAAAAGCATCTTAGGAAAAATTATTTAATTGGCTATAATTATATCGTATCCTACACTTGAGCGAATATGCGTGTTTACATAAATCTGTTTTACTTGCACATATCACAGGTATGCGGCGGGACATAATGTCTCAGTCTTCAGAAGCCACTAACAAGAGTCTCCTTTTCCGTCTCCTCTTTCTTGTATTCATAGCACACAGCCACTGCCTTCCAGGCATGACCACACCTATTTGTGAAATGAGGGCAGAGAAAACAGATTTTTTTTTCCTACGTGGATTTTGATGCCCAATACAGGCAAGCCCAGAGGGCAGGAATCCTCCCTGAACAACTCTGAGCTGTGTCTGCAGCTCTCCCGGCCAGGCCTCCCGGGCCCGCTGTTGCCAAATTAACAGCTGGAGTGAGAATTTGCAAACGGAACAGCTCCACAACCCTTTGCAGAACCTCCAGGCCGTGGGCTGCAGGGTCTCCAGACCATGATCCTGTCTGCCCAGCCCTGCTTGGACACCAGCACCAGGCTGAAAGGCCCGTCCTGGTGTGCCTTGGCCCTTGGTAGCTTGCAAGAAAAGGGGACAATGAAGATTGGTTTTGCTACTCATGTTTACTAAAACCTCCTAAAACGTGAAATCAAATCAGACCCTTCATAGGCTAAAGGTGGCTTTACCATATCTGCGCTTTCCAGCTTGTAAATCTCCCTTTCTCTGTGTGTGTGTGTGTCTCTCTATTTCATCATAGCAGTAGAGGGTGAATTTTCCACAGCTTTTCTGTGGCATGTAATGACGTGGGTAATTTAAAATCTGTTCTGTATGGTCAAGAATCCAGCTCACAAAAAGCATTGCACGTTATTAGCTTCAATTGGTCTTTTAACATCCATCTTAAAGGGTCAATAAATGAGTTTGCCTAGAGGTAAAGCAGTTGTTATCATGTGTAGGGTTACGGTCGCAGCTGGAGGGCACTGGCAGGGACAGGCTGTCTGTCTGCCTGTGTAGGAGACTTCAGTCTCTAGAGTCGGTGTTCTATTAATTTTACAGTACCTTAAATTCATATTGTAATTATGAGAAATAAGCAGTGAGAGGTCTCCTTTTAATAGAAAATAAGTTTTAAAAAAATCTGGAGCCTATTACCAAACTAAATTCTAATTATGTTACAGCTGGACTTTTATCTCGGTACTGCAAGTAAATTCAGACCAAAACAGCTTGGATATAGATTTCCCAACTTAACAGCAGGACTCTGTGCAGAGGAGAGAGGAAAGAGCAGAGCAACCAGGATGAAGCTTTGGGAATGTCAGATTTTGAATTTTAGTTTTTCATCTTTAAATACCTAGGCTGAAATTTGGTGATTTAATTGAAAAGCAAAAGTAAGTTTAGTGGTCTCATACAAGCCCCTAGTGGACATCATTTATCCGGTTGAAAAGATCACCATATGTTTTAACATGACGAGGTCTTTGATTAGAAAGTAAAGCTTGGAATTTCCTTAGTTAGGAGGATTGGGAGACAGGGAAACTTTTAAAAGTGAAGGCTGAGGTACATCACCCCACAGCTGGCTGGGATGAAATGTGATGCAATGCAGCAATAGCATAGATGTGGGGAGCCCAAAGGTACAAAAGTGATAGAATTTGCCTGTTGACTTGATGAGCATTGACTGAATTGTGTTCGAAGCCTGAAACTATGTAACTTGGGTACTTCAACTCTGGTTTGTAGTGTAGAATAAGGGAACCTCACGTGACATTGTTAATACACACACTTTCCCATTTAGTTAAAAAGCATTAACAAGAGAGGACTGCAAACATCACTTTATAGTATAAATCTCAAGACACCAAGAACTCAACAGATTTTCTAAGAAGGTGGCTGGTATTTGCCCCTTCCCTCCCCAGTGATCAGGACTTTCAGTTGCAGAGTCCCTGGGTGTTTGCAGGCAGCATCCAGACATTTAAGAATCTGGTCTAATCTAAGCTCCATTAGAGGCATTTAATATTGGCTTGACATGATCTACTGCAGCCTTTGCTCATATTTCTTCATATCTCTGAGGGATGGGATAGTAGTGGTGGTGGCGAAGGGGGAGGGAAGAGTGGAGAATTGAGACTGTAACTTCTATCAGAGTTTTACGAGGAGGACGATTTGAAGCACTGTCCTTGCAAGGTTAAGTGAGAGCACGTGGCTAATCCCTCTGCTCTCCTTTCCTGGCTCAGGAAGCAGCCTGTGCCCTGCTCCCAGCCAGCACGTCTTGGGGTTTCTCCTGGGACCTGGGTCATCTGAGTCTTCCTTCTGCCTTCCGCTTCATTTTGTCTCTCCCCTTTTCATAGAATCAACTGCTTCTGAAAAGAAACCTGTTCTGCAGCAGCCCAAGAAGTGACATTCATGAATATGAGTCTCTCTCATCCCTTGGTACGGGCGCTATTAATTTAGAGGAGGCCTGAACAGCTGCTTAGGAGCAGTGTGTATCCGGCCCCTGCTTCAGTATGGATGTGACAAGGTGTTACGTACAAACCTCGTGCTCTTTTCTTCCAGCTGTGAGGAAGAGGAGGGACGGTACTGCAGGGATGGGACACCTTCTGTTCGCTCAGCATTTGGCAAGAGCTGTCCCAGTGCAGTCGCACAGGCTCCGGGGGGAAATGTGCGCCCTTTCCAGCTGCTCCTGCCCTCTGCTTCTCATCCTTTCCACTCTCCTGGGTAATCCTGGGGAGCATCTCTTCCCATATAGCTGGTTCTCAACTTTTATCCATCTAATTAAGGAGCCAGAACAGGAGCTTTTTAGCCAGAAAAGCCAGCTCCCTTTTGCCAGTCCTCCTTGCTCCAATCTAGTCTGCCAAGTGAAGACTGGGAGTGCCTTTCACAAAAGATATTGGCTAAATCATTTCAAATAGTATATGGGCACATGGAAAATTAAAGATCGTTCATGAACAACTAGAAACTGGGAAAAGAGGCTAGGTCAGCTGAAGAGACCCTTGTAATTTTGTTCCTGCTGAGGGGATAGATAAGTTGTACATAGTCCCTAGGCTGACCCGATGCATAAAAACAAATCCTGCAGCCAGCTTCAGAGATAAGCACAGCTTCGGAGTCCCCTGGACAGTGTTTTCCAACACTAATGTACAGTCCAAGCCAGTGACTTCAAGCAAAGGAGCAGATTTGGCTGTGAAAACAGTTTTCCTTCCTCCTTGCAGCAAAAGTTTGGGCAGAGAGAAAACTTTGCTCTTAAAAGTTTAATGCCATTACTGTGATTTTGGTAAGTTATTGTGTCTGTATCTCAGCCTTTAGCAAATATTATGCAGTAAAACATAAGCATGAGACCTTGTCTAACTCTACTCCCGTCTTTTTATGCCAATGCTTTTAGCGGTAGCCAGAATTGTGGTTGATACAGTCATGTGAGAGATGTAAGCCTCTCAAAATTAGTTCCTTATAGTCTAAGCTTGTCCCTATCACAAAATCCATGATGTGCTCAGCCCGAAGTAGCTGGGATGTTTGTTGCAGGGAAGGGAATAGCTGTACAAACCTCTGGCTCCTCGAAAGCTCCTTTCTCATGGCTGCAGAGGATGTGTTTTGGAGAGCGGGACAAGGGGAAGGGAGGGTGAACGACGCTTTAGCCAAAGTAATATACGTTCTTTAGCTTTTTTCAAAGGTCTCAATGCAGAACCATTCCTTAAGAAATTAGTAAAGGATTTGGTCTAAAGGCTACTTGTCAAGAGGAGTCTTGTCCCTGAGCGGTACTGGGGTTTGGACTGGGCCCTGAATCCTACAGCTGTGCCTATTAATAATTAAGTAAAAAGGGTTGGCAAAGATTTTCATCCACTGTAAACAAACATGTTTCCACTATGAAGTGCATTTAATGGAGTTCTGCAGCATTGGTCTCCCGGGCAAGCATATTAGTCTCTCCTTTCCCTCCCTGTCCTAATGACCGCAGCCAGGAGGGGGGCTGGCGTGGGGGCTGGTTTGAACTGTGGAGGAGGCTGGTTTTTATCCACATTGAGTGGAGAGGCATAAATTGGCATTCCGTATCATCATAAAAAAAATTCCCAGCAATTATTAAAAGATTCTTATCTCTTGCTCCCTACATGGATAATGAGATCCCTCTCTGCTGGACTGAGACAGCCTGTCTCTCAGCTCACTTAATGAAATGGACCCAAGTTTGCAAATTAGCATAGCCCTGACTCCAAACGTAACCTCTTGTTGTCTAGTTGTACATCAAGGCCCCTGGCTTATGTCTTTTCTTATTAACACCCCGTAATCATGTCAACCCTCTTTAGTTTTCATTTCCTGTTTCCTTTTACAAATTCACTTCTGAGTTTTGAGCACACTGTTGGATGCCTTTGGATGAGCTGGGTTTTATTTTTGTCTCATTTTTAACATTATTGCAGTATAAGTTTATCTGTGGGTACTGCTGTGGATCTAGGGAATCTGTTTTCTGTTTCATATTTTTGCTGGTTGTTTGCCATGTGATCTTAAAGCAACTCGATTTCCTATGTCTGTGCTTGTTTCCCATCCGCTTTTTGATTTTTATATTTTGGACCGTAAGATCTTAGGGGCAGAGATTCTGCCTTGCCATGTATTTGGTCAGTGCCTTGCATAGTGTATTTTTTGTTTCTGTGAAGGTGTCTGTTTAATAAATTATTAATAATAATAATAAGAAGAAGGAACAGCAATATTGTACTGTAGCAAACACAATATGCGAAAAGCTTTCTAAGAAGTCAAGAATGACGAACCCTTTGAAACTCTTTTTCCTTCTCTCTCCCCTGATGTGAAACTTCATTGTTGGACCTTTAGAGTAATAAATCAAAGCGGCTGAAAGAAGTGAATCATGATTTCTTTTGCCCGTGTGTAGCTGACCCAATCTGTCTTTGATAAGGCAGTGCCCTTCCACTTTATCCACCACCCTACTAATTATCCTTCACTTTCATGAGCAGTAAAATCCATTCACACATAAGAATAAAAAAAGAAACAGGGAAGTGATTAGTTGTGTACAGATAAGAAGCAGCCCACAGTGTTAGCTGGGTAATAACGTTTTTCCAAGATTTCTTTTTTTTTTTTTTTTCTCCTGGAATTCATTTTCTCTCACTTACATCCACTGCAGTAAAAAACACTTACAGTTTGTAACACAAAAGATAACTCTTCAATGCAAAGCGTTAGTGTATGTCTTTAAAAGATTTATTTCTTTATCAAGTATTAATTCAAGAAGGGGTGCCTTGTAGGTAAGGCAATGACATCAGTGGTAGGCTACAGGGCAGCAGATTTATTAATTTAATAGGTTTATCCATTTTACAGCTTGGATAATCATATTTCACTAAACTGGTACACAAGGAGGCCTCAGCCCATCTGACAGCTTTATTCTTGTGTAAGTTAACAAGCACATTTTGTACTCATGACCTTGTGAATTGTAAAAGTGCGAGGAGCTAGAGAGGAATGACAGACCAAATCCAAGAAACGTGTTAGCATTTCGGTTTTCCTGAGCGAGATTTATAAAGGCGGCAGTGAGGAATCTCAGCTGCAGAGATAACTTAAACATTTGCTAATTTATTTGGTTTCAGAAAATATGCAGAATTAAAAAACCAGTAATAATGGAATGTTAACTTAAAAAGTATGGACCTGATTTGTTTATCAAAGACATCAGTGTAACAATGGAATTGCTCCCCTGACAATAGAGGAGTTGTTCTTGATCTGGGACAACTAGAAAAGAATTGGGATGGTTTTGTCTAAGGTAAATGTGTTTGGGCCTTGTGACACTGCTTGCTGTGGCCACTAAATTCCCTAAGTGTTTAAAATTCTTGAAACTGGCTGAGAAATAATGAGATTAAACAAGCAATGGAGCTAGGCTTTTGAAAGTGCCTAGCTAAAAGCCATTTTATAGTTAAAAACTTCATGTATACGTGTGTCATTGTTTACTAGATAGGAAAGAAAGAAAGGATGCACTCCTTTAGGTTTTGGGTTAGTTTTTTTTTCATTTTTATTGAAACTGCTGGGAGAAAAAGAAAATATTTTCCTATTTGTGTAAAAGCTTGCACCTAAAGCTGGACTTTTTGTAAAAACCATGGTTCAGTTTCTTGTTGAAAAGATGGCATATTCTGGAAGAAGATACTTCCTGTGCAAAATAACATTCAACAGAAACCTAACTTCTCTTCAGAAAATTTAACATAAAAGTAGGGACTAATCCTACTCTGTCCTTGTAATAAAAACAAAAGCTGAGCTACTTACACTGTGCTAACTGCAGGCTCTTCAAATAAAATACCTTGGACCTCATCATAAAATGGTACATTTGGCAACACTGCAAGAACTGAAAGAATTGTAGACCTCGGGGATTTATTTCCATTTATATTCAAACTCCCTTACGCCATTCTTGACGTGTAAAAAGGAATATTTTGTGCAAATCAGAATTAAGCCGTGAAGACAGGAGTTTCAAAAGCTTGGATATCAGTAGAACATGACAGGCCAGCACTGAGACACGATGTGCTCTTAATTTACTTTATTCTATACTCCTCGCTTTCTGCATGTCACTCGTTTTTGACGGCAGGCAGTGACTGTTTAGCTCTCCTTAGCAGGTGTCAAGATCTGTCTGTCCGTGTTGAACGTAAAGTCCGACGTTTGCTCTGCAAGGCTCTGTGCTTGAGTACGTGCATGAAACGCCCCGCGGGGATTTGGGAACAGAGGGCTTAGCTGGGCGCAGCCAGACAAACTCCCTTCCACAAACCAAGGGGGAAGATGAGGGGGTTTTTTCTCTCCAGGACTTCTTTGGGAAACTTCAGCTCATCCAGTCACTTGTACCGTCTGTTTCCTACACAGCATTAGTTAGTGTTTGGGTTTAAAATGTTGTATGAGGATATTTATGTTTGCAAGAGAATTCGTTTTTAAAGAAAATATTATAAATCACGTTACATTTCGAGCTGCTGTATTTACAACAATGTCTGAACCTTCACCCTAAAGTATACAAACAAGTGTCACAGAGGGAAAGCATTTCTCCTCTAACTTATTGCTGGAAATTTAATGCTATTGCCTGGTCTGCACTAGGAAAAAAAGACATCATGCAAACCTCCTGTTTGGCCCTTTTTAAATTTGCATGGCCTGAAATTCTTACTGTATCATGCCATTGACTCTGTTCCCTGCAGGTCTGTCAGGACTGCTCCAAGAGATGTTCCTTGGCTTGGTGGAGGTTGGTTTCTTCGGGATCCTGTGTTCCTGCGAATTGCTTATTTTCCCGGACTGGAAGGCTGTGAACTGGGGTAATGTTTCCAAAGCATTGTCATGTAAATGAAACCCCTATTTCATTTCCTACCGTGCAAGGGACACAAAGAAGGTGGCCAGTTGTGTTAGAGCATGCCATAACCCATCCTACCATAAAAATGGCAAAAGAGGAACTTCTTGTTACATATGGTAGCATGGTCCCGTCAGGCTCCGGAGTCTTTGATCGTTCCATTTTCTCTTCAAAAAGGGGGAAACTTTACTCACAGGAAGACGCTCAATCACGGGGATCTTTTATAGTTGGCTGTGGATGCGTTACCAGTTGGGATCCCTAATTATTATCAATTTGCAGATTGCCTTGAATGTCTTATTAAGATTCCTGCGGAATGATTGATCATAATCAAAAAATTAATCACTAATCAGCCCTGGCAATTAACATTAGCAAGTCTATTTGCATATATGTGATAATTTATGCTGCTGCTGGAAGAAGGGACTTTTGCTGAATATTATTGATTAGGGGAGAAGAGCCAGATGCTTCTATCATTGGGACATTAGGCTTTATTAGATAGGGCTAGTAGTGTGCAAGAAATTGAAGGGCATTCCTGCAGTCTGCTGTAATGTGGGCATCTTCAAGCATCTAAAAGGAATTTCTGAAATGCATCCACTGGAATTTCTTAAATATCGAAAAGTGAGATATTGTGCTTTAAAGAAGCTTTGACTTTTGGCTCTTACTTACTGCAGATGCTTTAAATATCCATAATGTCAGCCTAGATTGTGAGATTTACATTATAAGAAGTTACTTAATAGATATAATTATTTACTGTTACGAATAAAGAATTTGCAGGCTTGCAATTAATATTAGCAATGGTACTATTTAAACTATGAAGAATTGCTTAACAAAGTCCCAAAAGTGGTCGACGATAGTCTACACTTTTCAGTCAGTAGATTTTTTAAAAATTAATTTATACTTCTTCGTATTTTTTGTCTTTTTAAACTGATATATTTATTAATGTATTTGTAAAGAGAGGTTTATTACCCATATCATCAACGCTGATTTTGTCTTCAAATTGTTTTGAAATTGCTTATAGGATGGCACATCTTTTAAATGTTTATCGTCTTTAAAATGTTATGAGTGTGGTCACATTTTCTGATATTTATAGTCTTTTTTTTGCACGATAGCCTTTGGTTTTGCTTCAACACCCTGCAGTGTATCTCATACCTGGTGCTGTAACTGCATCTACATGAAAATGCACAGTCTCCTATCATAAATTCAGATTCGGCTCTCATTTATAGCTGCTTAAAGATTAGGAACAAATTCATTTAAGCTAATATGCAAAGTGATAACAGTTTATCCTCTTTAGCCATTGCGGCCCTATAAAAGATAGCAGAATTAAATCTGTTTCCACTAACCAGAAATGTTCAACATTTCAAATGACACAATTGTATTGAAAACAAAGGCCAACAGACCCAGGATTTCTCTCTCTAGTTTCTGAATTAAAAAGGTAGGAGAATTAAAAAGATGTTTTCATTTAAAAAATTTGCATTTTTTTGTTCAATTTTAATTTTCAGTTGTAGCTTTGTTGCAAGCTAGAAATCTTTGTAGTTCATACAGGATTTTAAAAGAACCTCTTGTGCTGAATCTCTAAAACTCCGTGCTGATTTCAAAACTAAAAAGTGCTCTCTCTAAAATACACAAGTAAACCATGGAAAACTCTATTCTTAACACAGCTAGATTGGTTTACTCTCTGATGTCAGCTCTGTGCTTATCTCAGTCTTTCTTGAACAAAGATTTTATTTATCTGTCTGTGTACATTAATCTGCTTTGCAGGCTTTGAATGCCTGTGTCCTTAATGTCATTAATATATTTCTCTGCGTGTTTTGACTTCATTTTCCTCCCATAAATGAATTCTGTAGTTGATCTGAAATGGGAACAGAATCAGACTCCAGCTCCGATACAATAATCAGACTCCAATTCCAACATAATAATGGTATTAAAGTCTGAAATGTTATTCCTTTTTCTTTCAGTGAGCATGAAGTGGTCTGAAAAGAGAGTATCACCACATCCCAACTATACGTTATTTGAGATCTCGGATTAACCAGTTATAACATCTGGGTTTTGCTGAAGTTCGTTGGTAACCATGAGATCTTGTCACTGCAAAGTTCAGAGGTTAATTGAAATCAGAGAGGCGTAACCCATTCAATTGTCCCGTTAATTACGCCCAGCTCGCGTCTCCCTTCTCCACCCTCCCATAAACAGTGGCCGCTGACCACTCGAAAGCCGCCGCTGGCTGCTGTCATTCAGCGGGGTGGCTGGGAGATGTTTAACGGCTGAGTCACTGAAGCCGATAAAAAATGCCTGCAAGAGGGGAAAGGGGTATGTGCGTGCGAAGGGGGAGTTGATGACATCCCCATACATCATCCCCCAGCCGTAATGTTACCAGTTTTCGCTGAAAGCTGGTAATGCTTTGAGATTTATGGCAGGTGTGCTTTGCTGAGTTGCATGGCTTTGGTTGGGAAAATTGGGGAGGCGTTGATTGGGATCCTGCAGAACTGGTAGGGATTGCTGGTAGTGGTTTACAACGATGGTCTTTATGCTGCAGGAGTTTGTATGGCATTGAACAAGTAATATATTATGGTTAAAATATATAATTTCCCCTTCTTCTTTCACCAAACTGATACGAACAGTGGAATTTTGCTAGTAACTCTTAATTATCTGATGTTCATTGTGATGGTAACTTTCTCCAGGGTTTCTGCAGTCAGCAGTTACACACTATTTACTTTACAGTAACTAGAAAATCACCACAGATTTCAGAACTGAAGGAACATTAAAATACTAAACCAGACCTGAATCTTGTAAACCTATGCCCTATTTTTTTGGAGGGAAAAAAAATAATAATCTCCATTGCCTTCAGTGGGAGCTGGCTTGGGTAAGGAGAAAAAGAAGTCTTCCCACGTGGGGTGGTTTTGAAGTTTTGAGCTTAAGGATGGAATATAACTTCGAGACACATTACTTAGAGCTAGAGTGGCTATGTGTGTCTTAAAAACTGGGATACTCAGATACTGAATCTGAAAATCTCACCTCACGTGTTTGTCGAAATTTACGTGGTCTAAAACCTAATCTTAATGAATATTGAGCACAGGCCTGCAAAATCCCTTCCTCCCGTTTCTTCTCACAGCCTTCCTCTTCCAACAAAGGAACGGCTCTCCTGCGCGTTCCAGCCAGCCTGGAGAGGACGCCCTGGTCCTTGACCAGTTTCTGCTGTTATGTATCCCTATGATTGTCAGTGCTGCGGCCCTTGGGAAATGCAGGCTGGAGTCAGGACCCTGCTGGTGTGTGCTGCACAAACCCGAGACAAAAACACCCCTTGTCTTGAAGCTTTATTCCCTGATTTTACTCTCTGTTGTCTTTAATCGAGGTTCAAGTGACTGTTCTCAATACCCCGCTCGTGGGTAGAGGGTGTTACAGCCTGAAATGAGGTCCTTGTTCCAATCACAAGAAAGTATATAAATCACCCAAATGATTCTTATGAATAATTCTCCAATATCTTGTTACTCCTCCCCCAGAAATAATAATGTAGCAGTGCTAGTGGAATTTTTTCTCTGTAAACGTGTTAAAATTAAACATCTTTTATCTTCTTTCAAAAAGGCAGAAGCAAAACCCGGACTGTTGAAATCTTGTTAATGAGAACTGAAAACTTTCTTGAATTTCATAACTCTTATTAGTTTTTGAAAAACAAACAAAAAACTCCTAAAAATTCACTTGTTTTTATAGCCAGCAGCAGCATTTTCTGTTTGTTTCTTTATTCAACTGAAAAAAAATGATCAAAGTTGCTTGGTTCTAGTTTATTCTAACTCAAAATTACTGTTTTGAAATGTGTCTTTATTTTTGTCGAGCAACTAAAACTGATCCTTTCTATTCTGTATACACCTAGAGCTCATACTTCATAAAAACTTCTCCTCTGATGGGGTGACAACATGTATATATGCTATACACAACTGTGAAAGGTGTTTTCTATGTAATTTATGTGCCCAGCCATATACTGAGCCCATACACTACAGAGGAGGAGAAGCTAAATCAATCAGGAGTGATTTCCAGTGAACAGCCATATCGCATCTACCACCCATTTGCTCTTGGCTGGCTGGGAAATGAAGCAATTTAAACCTACTGGGTCACGCTGAAATGGGGGCCAAAATCTTGTCAATGTGCTGCACACAACTGAGCCTCATTTCATCTTAACTTCCACAGGTCCATGGGCTGCGGCAGTTCCCCATAGTCCAGCAGTGTCTCTGGCATTGCACGCTGGCTTCCTGGCTGCTGAGCTGACGCCGCAGGTGGGGCAAACAACTTTTTGGTGGTATGAGTGGGGGGAGACTCTAGATTTGAACTGCAGAAAAATGTGGAGGAAAACACAATTAGTCTTTAGTTATAGTGTTGTTCGGAAGATAAGCTTGAGAAATCCAAGTTTGCTGTGGAATACAAAATGGGAAAATAAATGTTTTCTCTTCACTTGGTTAATGTTTCATGCAATCTTGGAAAAGTTCCACTGCCTGACCCTCATGTTTTCAGATTATTTTCACATCTGTCTCAAAGCTGTACCCTCCTCAAATGGAGCTATATTCTTAGTTAAAGTTAGTTTATTAGGTAACAGCTAGTTTCTTAGTTAAAATAATACTAATAAATTGTAAGAGCACCCCAAGTGTGCTGAACATCCCCACAGCTCGCTCTCAGTGCAGAAGAGAGCACCTGGAAAGGCTCAGACACTGGCCCAAGCTCGCAGGCAGAAGTAACATATGGCATGTGTTCGCCGTTGGGTTTTCCTGTTTCTTGTTGCTTCGTATTAAACACGAAATTCCATATGGACCTTTTAATGGTTGCTTGGAAATTGGATGTCTGTCACCCCAGAGGAACGTATTGGTATTCTGCACCTGATTGCATTTCTCCCTTCTCCCCCACAGGACGAGTCAAAGGTTATGGTTCAGAGGAGAAGGAGTTTGTCGACAGCAGGTTCTCCTCAAGCTGAGAGGAGGCTTTTTCCACTTAATAGCATGGGTAGGTTATGCGTGGATGTAAATAGTTGTTTGAGTTTGTGTATGTGAATTTAGGAATCTGATCCAAAATAAACTGACACGAACAAGAAAGTTGCGACTGACCCCAAAATAAGTTGTTCTTATCCTAAACATTGGCAAGAGGAGTAAAGCAAAGCAAACAGAAATAAAGAAACGGTTCCGAGCAAAGCACAGGTTTCCATCCGTGTCTCTTTTGTTTTCTACACCTGCTTAAGGAAAGAAAAAAAGGGCTTTTCTGAACTGTAATACTTCTAAATACCTTTTTGAAAACTTCAGAAATTGAAATATTTTCAATGTGTCTTCCAGTTTTTTTCTCTCCAGCGTGATGTTGCCACAGTGCTATTCCCCCACCGGGCTGCAACACACAGCAGTGACTTACTCAAATGATGTGCAGCGGAGCCAGCTCTGCGTAGCACTTCTCCACCCTATTTTGGTCCAAATTCCTGAGACGGTATCTCTGCACCACGTTTTGCTCTTCAAACACACACGTTGTCCTAAGGTGAGTCTGTACCAGCCTCCCCTGTGTGGTGTTGTGATGCTCTGGAATCCGTTACATTAATTACACATTTGTTAGTGGTTTATGGCTTAGCAAAGCTACTTCCTCCAATTTACAGTTGGGGAATTCAAGCAGAAGAGGTCAAGGTCCAGGTTCTCCTAAGGAGCCTGGCCTTATCTGTGTCAGCAAGGGTCACACGGGATGGTTCATTGCGAAATCTCATACCTGCATCTTCCAAAATACACACAGTGCCCTGGGATGCTCGGCCTTTCAGTGCCTGCAGCGATACTTACACAGAAGGAGTAGGTAGGAGACCAAGTGCCAACATCTACTATTGAATCTAAGCTGCTAGAGTATGACTCTGCAAGTTATTTCAGTAAACCTACTCTCTTAAATTTAGTTAGGGAGACAGAAATCTGTCCTTGGATTTGGGTGATGCTGTGTGAAACAATGCTGAACAGTTAACAGCGGTATTTTCAATTCCGAGTATTTAGAAATCATGAGTCAGGTTTTCCAAATCTTAGAAATAATGGAATAGGTTTTTAAAAAGAATATTTCCGAATATGTCTTGTTTCTGCTTTCTCAACTTTTTGGGTGCAATTGGTTTACTTGTGAAGTATTTCAACAGAAATACATGGTTTCTAAGCTTGCTTTTAAAAATGACACTCATCTTCTGACATATTCCTGTGTTCTAGATCTGGGCTTTAACAGCAAGACCAAACATTCCTGGTAAATTTATATGTGCTAACAAATGCAAGCTCTGTGCCAAACTCATATCCCCCACAATATGCAAGGAGCATCACAAGTGAAAAGTAAATTAAATCTGTGACTGTTTCCTAGTTCTGTACTAGAGGTTGCACAAATTTAAAGCGAGTGTAGATTGTAGCCAAATTCTGTTACACGGGTTTCATTCAAAGTAACTCTGCTGCTGTCAGCTAGCCAGTAACGTCTACTCTAGCCATCAAACGTGATCACTAAAAATTCAAGATAGGTAAGACATAATTGCTATAATAATCTTTTTTAATTTGTCTTCTGTATTTCTATAGGGTTTACCTTACTTTTTTCACCCTCTTTCTCACTTTTAAGTTTTCAGTTTAGTTTTAATACCGTTCCTTTGAATGGCGACAGCTAAAACTTCAAAAAATGAAAGCTGAGATTCATAAAAATCAC
Source organism: Dromas ardeola (assembly GCA_013398915.1). Classification (NCBI taxonomy): domain Eukaryota; kingdom Metazoa; phylum Chordata; class Aves; order Charadriiformes; family Dromadidae; genus Dromas; species Dromas ardeola. The sequence goes on along the minus strand of VYZM01018899.1, from coordinate 941,772 downwards.
CTAATGGCTGAGACCAAGGCTGTAATGAAAGCATCAGTCATCTTGAGACCTGTGATATATTCCCTAGAATTAAAATCACTAGAATTGGCAACGAAGGAGAGGTTGCCTTGTAATCAAGTCACTTTGGCTGTATGTGATTTTATTGTAAGACTGTTGGGTTCCCAAGGTCTTTGAAGACTGGTACCCAATTCAGATAGACTTTTTCCTTTTAAAATGTGCTTTTTATAATATATTTTCATGGCTGTTTGCACACAGACAGGCCCAATCCAGCTCAAGCCTGGTGTTATTAATACATGGACACAGTCTTGGAGTTGGTTCTCTCTTGGCCAGAGGATTCCCCCATCATTACACTGTCCTGCACCCGGTGACATTTGTGTCCCACTCTCCAGCAACGTACAGGCAGACAGGGTTCGATCGTCAGTGCAGGCAGGTTTCCCTAGCCCTGTTGATAGCAAAAAGAAGCTTCCCTTGACTTCAGCTGTAGTTATAAATCTTTCCAGGTACAGAAGACTTAGCTGCTTTTTGGATGTATGAGCTTCATGAAGTCTGGTAGAGTTCGCAGGAGTTTGCCTGCTCCAAGGATCTGCGTCAGTGTTTTTCAGAAGGTTTTAAAAAAATGTGTATTCCAATTGTTACCCGTAATTGAGATAATATTGCAAAAATATGTGTATTTTATTGACCTGACAGAGTGTAAACAGCTTTTTGGAAGCCTCCCGATATGAAATACTCCAGCCCTTGTATTGTTCTTGTACACAAAGTGCATGGAGAGAATAAGCAATAAAATACCAGATGGATTTCCTTTGAAACATAATTACTATCCAGGTGCAGACCCCACTTTTCATAGTCAAAGATTTCCATCATTTTAATAGGATTCTTTTAAGTTGTGGTATCAGCATCTCCTGACCTGAACTATCGGTTACCGCACCTCACATATGGTACTGGTGAAGAAAGAGAGGGGTTCATCTCCCAGTCCTCTTTGGCCACTGACTTTTTTTCCTAAGAATGGTAATTGAAATGCCAATTGGTGCCCACTCAGGCAGGGACTTTCTGCAGGGAACACACCTGGCCTGAGGGAGCTGTACTGAAACTCATTTGGTCTTTGCAGAGAGCCAAGCAAGAACGTTTCATTTATTTTTTTTTCCTCCTTTTTTTCTTTACAAGGGAGCAGAGCAATAAAATAATAATAATAATAATAATAATAAAAAAAAAAGGCATAACCAGCCTCCCCTCCCATTCTGACATGTTGAGTGCCAAAACTCAGATCAAGTCTTTAAGGCAAAGTGAGAACGCAATGAAAACAGGAGCTTTATTATAAAGGCAGGGCTGTGAACTTTTTAACTCTCGCGGAGCTCCCGGATATGCCTCTTCGCACTGTACACAGCTGCTGAAGGCTTCCAGGGACTGTGGGTGGTGGGTGAGGAAAGGGGAAGAGGTGGTTTAGCTATGCACAATATTTCCCATAAGAAATAAAGCAATAGAGTCTCACCTCACTGCCTGTTTTTCCACATATATTGAGACGGGAATGTATTTATATAACCCTATTAAAAGGGAACACTCGGTAGCAAACTCGGTCTTTAAATAGCTACTGTTCTGCATACTCCCGTCTCCAAACTCCTCAATTTCAACTCACACCCACTTACATTCTTTTGACATATTCCTCAGGTTTTTTTTGTGACTTTGGGGTCAAATCCAAAACTTATTGAAAGCAGTGGAAAGACACTCAGTGCATTCAGTGGAATTTGGATAATACTCTTAGAGCTCAGATACCATGGTGATAAAGGCAGTAAATTACATAGACAGAAGTTGCCCATTTTGGGCTAGCTCTGCTTCTAGAGAAACAAATTAAACTGTTGCTATTGACTGCCACAGGAATCAGTTCTGCCCCTTCCCTGGTGGCATTTAAGGAGCTCTCAAAAACATTTTACAAATAAAGGGAATATCTTTATCTCCCATTTACAGATGAACAAACTAAGGCACGGAGCCACAATTAAACCTGTGACTCAGGCAGTGCAAAAGAGCTAGAATTAGACCCAGATACCAGTCCCTGGACCACCCAGTGGAAAAAGAGAGTCTGTTAGCTGCTAGCAGCCTTGAAGACTCTCCTGGTGCTACCAGGTCCTACTGATGCCAACAGGAGTGGAGGGCAACCAACATCCTCCCGTAAATCCTCGAGCAGCCCTTCAGATGCACTTTGTTTTTACCACCAAGATGCATTATTTCATCGTTCCCGCCCCCCAGCATTCATACTTTCCCTTTGACTCCTGTTATTTTGGTTCCATTTAGCAAATACATTCTTGTTTTGTTTTTTTCCCCTGTGTCCCTCCAGCCACCTTAGTTTGCCTTTTTTTTCCTTCTTTCTCTTAAAAACTTTTTTCCTCATTCAGTGCACTAAGTGGATTTACGACCTATTTAGGCAGCTTACAGTGGCATTGCTTTTACAGTTCAGAGGCAGAAGGGCCATAAAAAGATTTACAGTTACAGCAAGAGTTGGTTGCATGGAAGTTCGAGATCCAAATTAGACAAAGGGAGCGGGGCTGTGTGAGTGGCCAGTAAAAGAAGCTTGGAAACAAAAACAAATGGAACTGCTGTTAGAGGAGGAGGTTGGGGTGGGGGCAGAGAAGGAGGAGGAGAAGTTGCCTGTTAACTTCACGTTACTATTGCAACAGCTCTGTTAATTCTGTTATATAAAGCCCTTTTTCCTCCTTTTTTTCCTCTCTCGATGTTGTTGTTGGACAGATTTCCTTTGCAAACACAAATCTCAAACTGGAGAGCAGCAACTTCACACAGTAGTTGAGATTCCAAGGCAGATATTCCCAGGATATTGGCAGCTGCTTTTGCTGCTGCTGCTGGGACTCCAGGATACAAACTCCAGAGAGTAACACCAAGTGGCTGAAGGAATGGGACCGGTCAGAGTGGAGGACTTCAGGTTGCATTGCGTGAGGATAATCTGGCTTTTAAAAGAAGCTGGAGACTGGGAAATAGATTTTATCCTCTCCCCCACTAGATTTTTCCTGCTGACTTCAAAAGAAACAAGACCAGGCTTGACCAAATGCATAACAAGCTGAGGCAAAAGGGCGATTTGCCACTGGCATTAAAGGAACATGTCCGGGCACATAGAGAGAGACTATCGCCGGAGTCCAGTGGAGTTGGGGGCCGCACTTCTGTCAGACTCAGACCATACGCCATTCTGTCAGAGCTGTGGACAGAAACCGCTTTGGAAAGCAATGTGTCCTGTGTGGGCAGCCTGAAAAGATGTCACCTCTGAATCTACAGGTGTGTCCGGCTGGATGGGTACAGCCCTGTCTGCTCAGCTGGTGGCCTGAGTTGGCTTTGATGCAGGTCAGCTATGGTCTGGGTGCCATGTAGTCTGCACCATGGCACTACACCTGGGCTAACAGGCCTTTTTGAGGGTTCTGAGCTTTTCAGTTCGGGAATGTCGCCATACTAATGCCGCAACAGGGCTTGAAACTGGTTGGAGTGCAGGTGGAGCAAGCACAAGATGGTCTGCACTTACCCACAGAGACATGTTCTATTTGAGTACCGCGTGAGAACGGCTCCAATGAGCCTATGCTTGACTCTGCTTTGTCGGGCTTTTGTTGTACCTATGTAAGTATATAGCGTGGAAGCAATCGTAAATATGCTGTATACATAAGAAAGCCAATCCTGCCCAGTTTTTCTCTAAATGCCAGGTTTTTTTAGATAGTTGAAAAGCACACTGTCATTTTGTTTTCCTTCTTGTTGACGTTGTATTTATTCTGCTGCTCCCATTTCTAACCAACTTCCTGTTCAAAGTATCGCCTTTAGTTTCACATAGATACGGCACTCTTCATTTCCTGAAGGCTGTCACATAGCAATGCTGTCTGACTGCCTTCTGGGCACCACTCAATCGATGCCTGTGTTTCAGAAGCGAGTGATGTGTCTATTAGTTGCCTTATTCTTAATTTCTGTTGGCCATCATTACATTGTTCAGGGTAGCAGCAGCACGGGAGTTTTTATTTCCTAATTTCTTGTGTATTTTTTTGCTAGCTTGACTGGTGAAGCTGGTGTGGAGTTCTTGACATTGCTGGGTCCCTTGGACCTTGTTTCCTTGGTGTCCTGGCTATCATTTACTCACTATGTGCTCATAGCTCTCCGGTGAGATTGGTGTTACTGGTGGTGTAGAGGACGCTGGGATCCCCTGGATGAAAAAACATTCCACAGAGATAGACATTTAATCCTTGGTTTTTTGCTCCCACATGTTCTCATGTGGATCTTAACACTCTGGTTTCAGGTTATCTATAAGAGGAAAAAAACCATCACAACGCTTTCCCTACATCGCTTTTACGTCTAGTTCTTCCTCCTTCAGAAGACAGATCTCCTAATAAGAAGAGTGGTAATATTTTAGAAAGGTTTGGCTGGTGTTTTGCTTTCTAGAGGAAGAAGCAGCCAGCCTCAGAGAGAGTGTCTTCAGTCTAAACCAGAAACAACATGTCACTCAGGCCCCTATTAAAATGTAAAAGCTAATTGACAATAGCCAGATGGACATCTCTTACCCCTTTCCCCCCCGACTATGGCAATCCCTATATTCAGCTGGCCCCTTGCAAGCCTCGGATGCGTGGAGCGTGTGGTGCTGTGTTTGCTTCATGCACGTTTGCGGTGCTGGGCTCTGCAGCTCTGCAATATAAGCCATCCTGCCAGCTGGCTCCCTTTCTAATTGATGTTTCATGTGGTGCTGTAGAAACCTCAAGTGACCAGTCATTCGGGACACTGATGGATGTCTGTGGCTCCCACTGGAGATGTTCAACAGGACACTGAACTGTTACCAGTTCTGCTGTGTCAGGGCTGTTCCTCCCTCCTCCTTCTCTGCATCCCCCCCGCCCCGGCGCTCGCTCTCGTTTCGGTCTCGTTCCCCTCTTTCTTTTTCAATGAGAAGGGCCTTGAACTTCTGGTAGAGACTTGACATATGAGAGGAAGCACTGAAAAGGAGAAAAGACTGTATTTTATGAGTGATGGTTAAAATGTATTCTTGAAGTACTATTTTTTTTTAAGTTGAATATAGTCATATGGACAATACAGCAATTTCCATGAAAAATTCCTATAGCGGTAAAAGGC
>VYZM01018899.1:898583-936654 GCA_013398915.1 Dromas ardeola | reverse complement strand
TAAATGAATACAGTCTTTCTGCAGACTTAGCAGGTCTGTATTTCTGCTTGATTTTTTCCTCTCATTCGCTGCTTTTGTTCTTTTCCTTCTTCTTCCATATTTTTACAATAAATAAATAAATAAGCAGTCAAACAGTAACTTTCAGACTTTATTATGATCCCATTAATTTTTAAAACCAAATCAATGTTTTCAATTTTAATCAAGTTGGCAAAAACATGGGAAACATTTTGGAAATATTATGAAAAAATGTCTACTATTCTTGGGTTCCTTTATAGAAGCAAGTGTGCATTTCCCAGGGTGGAGGAAGCAACCTTCTTTCTCTCTGAAGAAAATAGAAAGGATTTTAAAAGCTAAATTTTAATGGCTATCGATGTCACAGGTCAATACAGCCGGGATCCAGTGCCGGGTCTGAGATCATCAGAAAAGGTAAGTTAATTTTTCTGTTGTTGGAATTGTTTAAACTCCTTTCCCCTTCTGTTTTACCTTCCACTTATCACCTCCTTCAGAACTGAAAATGGACCGTACACCGTTGCAGAGGACTCGGTTGCCCTCCTCACCACCCTTCTCCATCCCCAGAGGGTCCCCCTGTGCCAAGGCACAATTGGGGCGTGGAGGTGCTGCCGTTCCCTCCAGCGCCGTGCATGGACGTGCACAGGGCAAATCCCATGTCCACAGCAAGGCTCAGGCTGGCCAGGCGAGCTGCAAATCAGAAATGACTTTTACTTAACCTAGGAGGCCCCCATATCCCCTTTAAGCTGTTTTTGACCGTGTCTTCGAGTGTGTAATGTGCTCCGTAAACAAATAACCTGTGTTTTTTTAACTGGGTCATTATGACTTGAGTTGTACTTCGAGCATGGGACGTGGGGAGGAAGTGGTGGGACCAGGAGCAGAAGGGGAGACAGCGGCAGCCTCAGACCCAGAGGACTGCAAGGAAGCAAAATATGGATGGCTGCCAGAACAAACGCAGAGCCTTTTGGGAAACCGTTTCGAGTCCTCATGAAAAAGGCAGAGAACAAAGAGGTAAAGGAAGGCACAAATAACGCCAGACCTCCAGAAGAGTCGTTGGCCATGGGCAGGTAGCTCCAACAGGGGTTTGCCCATGCTTCCAGGTAACATGTTGCCGTCTTGCTCTGTTATCACTCTTTTGATGAGGTTGTCTGTGGACACCGAGGCCAGAAGCTTTGGACTTCTACAATCCAGAAGCATGAAGCATTACAAAAATGAGTGAAAAAAAAGAGCTTGGAAACAGCAGCAACTTTGTAGATCTCCATATGTGGTCTACCTTTGGGGGCTGGAATGAGGATCCTCTAAGGCATTTATGTGGCTAACAGACTGTGAGGCCTCGTCAAAGCACAATGTTGTGTTAGAGAGAGCAACATCTGGGAAAATTCCTGTGTGTGTTTCCTCCCAGGTTGATCTGTGTGATTTTATGGCCCTCTGACTTGTTTATTAAATTGTACCTTTTGGATTTAAATCATCACAAAAACTCACTGTGAGAAAAAAAAAAAAATGCACCTCTTGGCTTCTGTTTACACAAAACCAAATCAAAAAAAGCTTGTATTTTCACTCCTTGATTTCTCTAGGAATTTTAGTGCAATAAGTCCCTTTTTTATTCCACAAATGACTATGTGCAATGTTGTTTTGGAATAGTTATTAGTAAACTGCAGTTTCAAAGCCTGCAGGCGGCACCCAAGAGCACTGAATATGGCTTCTCCAAGCTTTCTATTTTTATTGGCCAGATTCTGATCTCAGGGACGTTGTGGAGCTTTGCTGGCTGATGGAGATGAGGATCTGATCCCACATCTTAGCAAAATGAGGCTTCACTGATTTACAGCTGAAAAAAAAAAATAATATCTCTCACAGCTTCTTTCTCCCCAGGGTTGATGACTTCATTTTGCTGTTCAGTGGTCCATGGAAGACTTTTTGGGTGCTGGCTTTGGGAGCGGGTATGGTAATATAGACCGCTCGTAATGAGCCGGGAACTGCAGAGCTTCACCCTCATTGACAGGAGCAAGAGAAATGGCTCATGAGCATACCGAAGCAAAATGTGCAGTTCCAGGGATACAATAGTGATACAGTAGATAGGATATCCTGCCAAAATGCTGTCTAAGTAGCCATTAATGGACATCTGAGTTTTGCTAAATAATTAATGTGTCTGTTGTATTTTTTTCTTATAGATCTTTCAAGGAATTTAGTTTCTGTTCCTTTGCATTTAGTTTCTGTTCCCTGAAATGCTGCTTCTGAGCCTGTCTTCTCAAGCATTTATAGACATTGTCTGTAAGGCAGTTTACTCATAGTAGCTCATGTCTGTGAAAGCCAAAAAGCGTTTACCCTCAAGTATGTAACAAGATAGATACCTCTCTTTGTTCTCATGGTGTAGTTTGCAAACTGAGGCGTAGCCTACTGAAGTGGACTTGCCAAAGGCAAGCTATAGGTCCGTATAATAGGCAAGAATAAGTCTTGTCCTTTGACCAAAACAAAGGAAAACTTTAATAGAGCTTTAAAAACTACTAAATGGACTGTCTGAATCCTCGCAGTCAAGGAGTTCTAAATAATACTCTTTTGTCCATCTCCACCCATGAATAATGGCTATTCCGTGGTTGTCTGTAGTGAAAATATCAGCATGTCGCACTGACTTTGCAGTCTCACTTTGCAAACTCACGCAATGCAGAAATCTCATATAAGTGACGGGGTGTGGAAATGCTGGCAAGACCAAGCCCCCCCCAGAACACAACTGGTCCTTTTCCAGTTTTTCCTCGGTGCCTCTGTGGTTGGGATGGCTGCCCCAGGTGACTGGAAAAGGCTCTGCTCCTTGTTTCTCCCAGCGCCTGAATACCTGAGGAATTTTGTGACCTTCATCCAAAATCCTGGCTATTGGTGTGAGGAGGATTTTGTCTGCAATAATGTGACTCGTATTCTTATTTTCTTATCACCAGTTATTTTCCCTGAGTGCCAGTTCACCACTTTGGCTTCAGCTTGCAGTTCTCAAAGGGAAAGAAACCAATATAATCATAGTATTAGCGGCTAGATCAAACATATCCTAACGACCAGGGGAGTACCTAGGGCAGAGTTTTTGGTGTGGCCCTTGCTGAAGGTGGGAGATGTTCACTAACCTCGGTTGCAGATGTGGGAGTGGATCCAGGCAGAGCAGGGAGTTCGGAGGCAGACGTTGGGTCTGGACCGCTCCAGCCCTCGCAGGGGGGATGCGGCACTGAACGCTCTTCTCTACTCTTAAAAATAGCAGGTAGGTCACAAACTGAGGTGGGAGCTTAACTCCAAATGATGGCCAGTTCTCTGAAACAACCCAAACCTTTCAGCATATCCGCTTAGGACAAGGTGTTCTTCCTCTTCTGAAGCACAGAGGAAGGATATGTATCTTCAGGAAGTGTTTATTGTCTGAAGCAAGATTCGACAATACCCGGAAAAAAAAAATCCCCATAAAATTAATATAAAAATAGGAGGGGTTATTGAAAAAATGCATGATTTTTATGAGCTAGAGAAAAGAAAATGTGCTGTAATGCTCGATGCCAGCAGTGAAGAGTGCAACCGGGCGACCGCGGTGCAGCTGATGTGTGACCCGTGGACCCGGCCGTCTGCGGGCCAGGTGAGTCAGGAGGCAGTTGCCTGTCCCCATCCTCTCAGTTCTTTGCATGTCTTGAAACAGCCATTGGAAAACAGAACAAGTGAGATACTTAGCAATATAAATGTTAACATGTTGGAAGGAGAGGCGCTGCTTAACACCTAACCCAAAAGGGTAATTTAAAGCCCCGAACCTGTAGGAATTCTCCTTCTTTCTTCAGAACCCGGAAGATGTGTTAGACACACTTCTTCTGAATACTGTGGCTCGGCTGCCCCTCCTTTTTTTCCACCCTTATTTTCCCTAGCCTTGGAGAGCTGTGGTGGAAATCTTGAAGACAGCTGGTCTCTGGAAATGAAACCTGTGAGATTTAATGCCTTAACTAAGAATGAAAGAGTTAAAAAGAAAACAAAAGAAATATTTAGTTCTCTAAAACAGAGCTCTGCCCAGTCCCCTCCTCCCACGTACGCACCATCGACACTCTACCACGGCAAACAACCCAGCGCTCCCCTGTCGTCTGCCGCAGACCTGTAACCTCCTGCTGTTGCAGGCTGGCTCCAGCCTGGGACACTGAGAGTCTGAGCGGACTCAAATGAGCATGGAGAGAGACTTCCACAGAAACCTCTAAATGGTTTTTAATGTCTCCCCTCCGTAGGATTCCCGGAATTAATTTGCGTCTGGCTTTTGAAATCAGGGATGCTGTGTTAAGGAAGATGGATGCCCCTAAGAAGTATTGAAAAGAATGAAGGGATGACAGTGGTGGTTTATGTAGCAAGCCTGGCCATGGATGGAGAGTAGTAAATGTGGTTGGTTGATTGAGATCAGATTTTTTAAAATTTTTTTCCAGTGGCAACGCCCATGTAGTTTATTTATTTATTTTCCCCTTTCACTTCAAGGCACCCACCACCACCACTGTATTTTATAAATCCCAGTGATTATGAATCTAGAAGGATGGCATTCTTGGTTTCCTCAGAGGCCAGGAGTCTATACCCACAGGAGACGGATGGGAGAAGTAGCCAGCAAGCTTTCTGTATTATTGCACAGAATTGCAGGAACTGGTTTTGGTTTACACCGCATGGGGGAAGGCGATGTCTGCACAGAGCATCTCCATTTACTGCTTCCTCTGCGTGCAGCCAAGGCAGGATTGCTTACACTCCCTCTGCACACTTACTGGGGAGGGAATAATGTCGTGCCTGCCCTGCAAAAGATGCAAATCCACTGCTTAGCATCAACGGTTTCCGTTATCCTGCTGGTAGGGTACGGCCCAAAAAAGATTAGAAGTGCTTCACGGAACCGTGTAAAGCCGATGTGAGACTCTAGGCTGGTTCAGCTCCTTTGTCCGCTTCCCCTTCTGTGCCTCGTCCCAGCAGAACGGCTCCAATAACTGCGAGAAAAAGGCATCCCCTTACTTTCTCTTGCAGGGCAGCAGTGGCTGATGAGAATTTGAGACCCCCAAGATGTGGATAGTAAATAGAGATGGGTGCTGCAGGGTGAGTCAGATTGTACTGCAAAGTTAGGAATCGTTTTTCTGAATTTTAGAAGATGATTTTTAAAAGTAGGGGATTTAGTTTACATTTTTTCATGGGCCACAAGGTCAGCTATGGAGTAAGAGCTGGATTTAGATTTTGAATAATCTCTGAGCTTTGAAGAAAAAAAAACAACTCAAACCAAAACAAGGGATATGTTTGATTTTGGTGTTTTGCTTCATCCTCTTGCTGCCTCGGTAATGGGGCTGTGTGTGGTGGTGTGGGGGCAGCCCCACAAGATCTCTGCTCCTTCCCTCCTCTTCCTATCATTCACCTCCTCCCCTGCCCTACCAGAGTCAAATATAAACTTTCTTAAAATGAACACAAGACTCATTCCACTTGACCAAGCCTGACTTCCCAGAAAATAAACAGCGAGGGCAGAGCCAGCCAGCCCCCTCTCCCGGAGCTGCCAGCCTCCAGGGAGGACCCGGAGCAACTCCAAGCCTTTCGCAATGGAGAAGAAGGTGCCAAGGAGAGGGATCCCACCGAAAGGACTTCCCGGGGTCCACTGTAAAATAGCAATATTGCTGAGTGCCTTTATTTTCACAGTTCTGATTTGTTTTTTTAGTCTCAGTTGTATCCTGGATAACTGGGCACAACTGTTTCCCTGCCCTGATAAGGATCAAAAGGAACCAGGTGAGTAGCACATATTAGTGGTGTTGTTAGAAGAGGATTCTTCAGAGCTCAACACCTAAACTAATCTGAACAGGGTAACAGCCCCATACCTTTTATGATCATTTTTACTGTTACCTTTTTTTTTTATTAAAATGAAAAAAGCAAAAAAAAACAACCCACCCCAAACCCAACCCACCATCACCAAAACGGTGTACATTCATTAAAAGAATGGCTAGAAAATAAAGAATAAAATACGCTGAACAGTTTTGCCACCCAGTTTTTCCTTCAGAGTGGATTAAATTAATTTCTGCTATGCAGAAGTCACCTGGTACCGTGCTGACAGGGATGTGGTAGTTCTGTACCAGCTGGCCACAAAGATGGATGAGTGAGTGGACGCTGGAGAGGCTTCAGTTCCCACTCTCCAGGGCAGCTCTACCAGACAGTGAATTGTCCCCTGGCCACTGTGCCAAGGCTCATCTGCTTTGTCCCTCGGTGTCTGGTAGCGTACTCGAGGCAGCGAAGGGCTGTGGTGCAGCTGCCCTAAAACCACAGGACCAGCCGTGACCTTTTGGACTTGAAGTCTATGCTTTTTCTGAGACTCCCAACCCCACGGGTGTCCCCCGTGTAATTCCTCGGGAGCAGCGTGTGTGCAGGTCTTGCCTGCGGTACTAAAATGATTCTCTCTGAAATAGCATGGGAAAGAAGCAATCGTAGACAAAATAATAAATACACCTGTACGGGACTCCTTTTCCTTAGCAGGCGGTAGATGTTTTGGGACCTAGGTCAGAGTTATCTGATACGTCCCGGATCCCCTCTTCCTGTGCTCGTCACCTTCTCTAGCTCACGATGTTTATCTACCTCTCCTTTCCCAGGACAGGTATCTTTGATCTCGGCTGGCCTCACCATTAAACAGTCTCTCTTGCCTGAGAATGGAAGCCTGAGCTTCTGATCCTCTCTAATCCCAAAACATCCTGGGTGATGGTGCGAGTCTCTCAAGTTTCTTCATCTTACTAGCAATACCTGGCTTGTTATTTAAAAAAAAAAAAAAAGGATAAAAAAAAATATAAATGAAAGAGAGCCTTTACACTGCACCAAACCTGCTCTTTATGGAAAAAAAAAAAATCTTAAACTAAGCCAGCTGATATGTTCCCTCCCGACGGTTATCTGCTGTAAGCTGCAGCGGTCACACAGTGCCGAACTCGGACACCTTCCTCTGCGGGTCTTCTCACTTTGTCTCTGCCGATATTCCCAGGCAGCCCTAACGAGGACAAACGCAGTTAAAGAAGATTGACCAACACTTCTGCAAATAAAGTATGTGCTGCTAAGGATAACATTAAAAGTTTAAAATATAAAAAGCAAGGAAAAAAATTTATTTTCATTTACGTTTCAATTTGCTGCTATTTTTTTTTTTTTTCTGCTATTTGCTCTTTTCCACTATAAGCACTATCTGTTCAAGCCAGAACAGATTAAAGCTAATTGTTAGGCCCCTCTGTTTTTCCTTCTTACTGTTTTATCTCCTAAGCAACTTTATTTGGTGCAAGACAAATAATCTGAATTCCTGAAGTCAGAAACAAGGAGTGGGAGTCCGGGAAACTGGCTGCTGATCTAATGCAGTTTTTGCAAGTGTGGTTATGGTTAGAAACTCTAAATATGGCACTGTGTTACTGTACACACGGTAACTGCGCCCTGTGTGTCAATGTCTGAGTCACAGGAGTGTCGCTTACTGACAAAAACATGTTTTACTACTCTCGGCTGCAAGGAGTCGATAGGGTTGGGAGTGAATGAGCTGAACACGCTGCATCGAGTGTTCCTGACCCAGTGACGGAGCTTGGCACGTCCCTGGGGTTTCTGCTGGTCAGAGGGATATAAGCGGCAGAAGGGGCATGATTTGGGAAGCGGATGTTGAGCCAAGCGAAAGGGAATGGTTTGTTCATGTGAGAGGAAGATGCCAGGGAGCGGGGATTCCTGCCCAGTGCCCCATGGGGAGGGGGCTGTGCTGGGGGGAACGCAGTCAGGAGAGCTGCGGGATGCCCATGGGAATGAACCGTTTCCCCTTCTGTGAAAGTATTGGAAAAATTTTGTTTCCAGCACCACGCAGGATAGAAGTGTCTCTGCAAGCCTTGGTGCTGTGATCCAGAATTGACGCCCTGTGGCTCCCTCTCCCCCCGCTGCAGGACAGGCTCCTTCCACCAGCAAATGAACTGGCGAAAGCTTAATTTTTTTCAGCTTTTGAAGTGAACTGACTTGATTCGAATGTTACTGGCAGAAACAAAATTAATATAAAGTTTTTCTTTTAACAGAGAGCCCTTTTTTTTAATCTTTTAAATAATAAGTATCCACCAAGGAGACTGGTATTCCCATACCGTATACATTCATCCTAACCTTTACTGTTGACTGACTCATACAGCACGCGTCTGCAAGAGTTATTAATGGAAAGTATTAAATACATTTAGTTGAATATTTGGTAAATAGGAGGTGTCTTTTCTTTGTGCTTGAATTTGTGTTTCAAATGTCTGTGTTTGTGTTATTTATATTAATATATTTCATGGGCTGCTTAATAATAGTAGCAATTAAGATAATAACAATAAATACTAATAATGCTGAGCTCTTCTGCTTTTCATCAAAAGAGGTCAAGACTCAAGGGTATACCTCTGGGGCTGGTATAATGTAGATCTGTTGTCCTCCTGGTATTTCTTTTTGTGGAAAGTTAGCAGTATCATGCAAAGATCAGATCGCCTGTATTTTGGCCTGTGGAATGTCTCTTAGGCATTATAAATGCCAGTAAGAAACATAAAATTGGAAGGAAAACAAACACCAGGACATTGAAAAATGTAACCACAAATACTGACCTATTTGGGTTTTTTTTCTGATTTAGCAGAATGCTATTAATATTATAATTAAAGCTATTTTGTAGCCTGGGGGCTTGAACACCTGGCTCTTATTAGAGCTGGATCCGTAGCGTGTGGTGAAAAAAAAAAAAGAGGACAAGAGAGGAGATGGCCCAAAGGAGAACACAAGAGGGCACAGTGGCACCTGTGGTGCGCTTTTTGTTCACTGGCTTTTTGAAATGTCGAGGGCAGGGTGAATTTAGGCCTCTGTTTGCATGACATAAATAATTACGGTAACACGGTTGATTAGTTGGAACGGTAAAAACATAATTTTGTCCACTTGGAGTGGATTGCTTACTGGAATTATTTTTTGGTTAGCTATGAGGGTTGAAGGTAAGATGTGGTGACTGTATCATATAAGGTTAATACGGCAATAAGCCCCACTAAGTTTGACAGAATTAACCTGGGCAGTCATTAGGGAAGGTACCTTCTGTACCTACTGTATTAAATAAGGTACAAAAAGCTTGTTCTGGGCAGGTGTTTTCTGCAGCTTTCCTCATCTGTTCCACTGTTCTTCTACCGTATTGTGCTAATGGAAACTAGTTGCGTGATTTCAGAAGCAAAGGATGCTAACGCTGATTTCATTTTCTGTTCAAGGAGAACGTACATTTCTGCAAAGCCCTTTTCATGTGACCGATCAGAAGCCATCCAAGCAAAACCAAGAAGCATTAGCTGAACCTTAAGCAACCTTTCCCCCGTGGATGCTGCTGAATTGAGAGGTCAGTGGTGAAAATTTTCTTCTGAAACAGGGCCGTAAATAGATATTTGGAAGGAAACGACACAGAAATAAGCAGGATCCTATCCTAGATGCTAATTTGAAGTTCAGAGATCGTAGTCTTCCTTAGATGTCTCATGCGAGGTGCCTGCTGGGGGAGCAAACACCCTCCCTGTACCGTGGTCATTGCTCAGGTTGGCTTTTGTGGGGGGAGAACTGGAGTCAGAACTGTTCCACCAGAGCAAGTCCAGCAAAGGTTTGCAAACAGTCTCTTTTGGATTTGTTCCGTCACTGTTTCTGACTTTCGCAGGAGGCTGTAAACTGCGCCTTTACTATGGGAATTGTGGTTGAAACCTCTGAATGCTGTAATCCATGACATGACATTACTTCACAATTAAAAACGAACAATAACTCCTCATCCTCAGGTCTGCCGTACATGCTATTTGTAAGACACTTTGTAAGACACAACTTCTCCTCCCATCCAAACCAACCTCCAGTGGTTTCTTACCCTCCCAGAAGTTAATCAATCTGTTATTGTGTATGGAGCCGCAAAAGGAAGATGCGATAGTGCACTGCACGCAAAAAAGTAAAGAAACAAGATCATTAACATCTTAATATCCTGTCCTGACATCTCACAAATTATTTCAGACTTCATAGCCAATGTAAACAGGTTTGTTTTCAACTCCCCTAATTGCCTGCTAATTGAGAGCAGATGCAGGCCTTAACTTTCGGCAGATAAAGAACAGCCTCTTCTCTGGGGCTTCGCATCTATCCTGAGGTCTCTGATGCACGCCTGAGCGCTTCCCTGGTTGCGATGCTGAGGCAGAGAGGAATCGGAGCTGCTCCTCTTGAATCGCGCCTGAAACCTCGGTGAGACAGAAGGGAAGACAGAGCTGTGGGACTCATCAGTAACATCATCATCATTATTGTTTCATTTCGTACTTCAGTGCGCTTTCTGCAACAGCGTAGGTTTCCTTCTGGGGGGGGGAGTTCTCCGAATTATAGATGGGTTTCTCGTTATGATAGAAATCACTGGGTTTATGAAAAATGCATTGCTGTCATATTCCATTATCTACTTCCTCCCATGCTGCAATCCTGTAGCTTGCAAGTCATTAGAATCTTTTTCAGAGTTCCTTTGAAATAATCCTTTCAAAAAACACTATTCATTGGGTATGACCCCGGAGAGATACTGTCTGGTACTAAAGCTCTCTCTTAGTTCTGCGAGGGAGACCTGTAACAACAAGATAAGTGCCTGTATATTCCAAGTAATGTCTGGAGTTTGCTGCCTCCCATTAAATGCAATAGGAGCTCACAGTTCAAATGGTAGAATTTTGCTTTGTAAATGTAGGAGAAAATTTAGTTCAGATATATATAGGTAAATTTGCATTTGGTAGTGATTTAATGTTCCATGGTCTGTTTTAGTTCCAACTTAAATATTACATTAAAACCAGCAATAAAAAAAAAAAAAGGAAAGAAAGAAAAAGTATGCTAGCTGCTGGGTTCAGAAAGAGTGGATATGATTTTGTTCTTGCTGTCAGTGTAGCACTGAGCTGCCTTTTACTTTCTCCTCTTCATTTGGCAAGTCAGCAGCACTAGTTAAATGATAGCCCTCCGGTCTTTCTTCAGGATTGTTTTTGCAAATGAAAGCAGGAACTTCAAATCCTTGTGTTTTTCATATCACTTACAAGGTGTTTTTGTGAATGTTAACGTTTTTGCATCTATCTGTGAAAAGGTGGAGTAATTCTCAGCGAGAAGTGCCCTTTGTGCAGGGAGGCTGCATGGGTTTGTACCACTGGGTTCAGCAGGTCATAAGGGATATTAAAAAAAAAAAAACACCACCCAAAAATAAAATAGAGTTTGGCGGTTTGTGAATGATAAATGGGTAAAAAAAAAAAAAAAGAGGGAAGAATTCACATCTAACCAATGTAATTCAGAAATACCTAAAGCACCTGGTGTCTGGATTATGAAACATTATTCAGTCCCTGAACTGCAAAACCTTCAGGTTTTCACTGTGATTTCTTCATGCAGGCCTCTTTCTCTCCCCGGGCTGGCTCCAGGCCTCCCCGTGAACACAGAGTCACCCCCACCGACATTATCCCTCTCTGGAAAGTTGCCACAAACCTTGCAGAATAAAGTCCTGATCTAACAGCGATGAGAGCGGTTTAATAGGAGGGCAGGGGGGCTAGAAGTCGGTAGCACAAGGCATAACAGACTAAAGCAGTGGTCCATTAAATCAGCGCACTGGGGCCTAGGCATTTACAGTCACACAGTCAAATGTTTCCAGTAATTATTTCCCCATAGCATTTTTATTAGGTGCTCCATAAATAATATTCACTGCATGCTCTTCTCATGGTCTTTTATAAAAAGAGAGGGAGGAGAGAGGAGAAGGGGAATTGACTTTGCCTTCAGCTGGATTTTTCAGGTAATTCTGTCTTTCAGTCCTATTGAAGCAGGTACGAGCTTGGAAAATATGGGCAAGTTAGTTCCTCGCTGACCAGACATTGGTACCTAAAACCGTCACTGGGCCAACTTAACACAAGGCAAGTTTCTGTTTCAGATTTAGATTTGTCTGCTTGTCATGGATCTCATACAGACCTGGGATGGGCAGGCAAGTGCTGGGATTGGAGTGGGATCTCTTCTGTACGTACCCTTTGTTTGTTCTTAACATATTTTTTTTTGGTAGTGTTTACGTAGGTCAAATTCAGGGTCATTGCATCAACAAACAACACTACAGCACTGCCTTCTCCTCTCTGGAAAGACCTTCCCAAAGCTCAACACTGTCGCTGTGTGTTTAATCTGGTCTGTACATGCAGCACCTATTGACAAACACTGGCTTTTTGATGGAGGTTACTGCGTAAAGGCTTTTTCCAGAAAATAAAACCGCGTTGCCTGAGTTATAGTATTAATGTTAAGCAATACAGCTTCTTTCCTGGCACTAGGACTTGTGTTTTGCAAAGCGCTTTTACTCAGGTATTTGATTTTCAACATCAATTTTCTAGCCAAAGTAAGATTCCCCAAATAAACTCAAGGATCTGGGGACTTATTTTTTTACTTACTGGACGGCAGTATTGCGACCAACCCCAAGCAGAGGGTTGGGGAGAGCGAGCAACAGTAAGAGGAGGTGGAGTAAATAGTCATGGTTCAGATTTGCTACTATGAGGGTCACAAACTCTTCTGCTTGTGTGTACAAAACCTTTAAGCAGCAGCAGGTGTGTATTTATATAGATCTGCCCACAAGTGAAATACTTCTGTCTAAGCTGAAAATCTGTGCATCGAGTGGACACGTGCACGGGGAGCACAGAAATTGCTAATAGTTGGGCAGAAAACACAGCTTTAAATAAAGAGGGTGTTTTTGCTTATCATAACTGCCAGTGTCTGCTCAGGTTTGGTGGCCTTGCTCCTTGGTTGTCTCCATGTTTGTATACGACGGTACAGTGCCACGTGGTTGTATCTCAGAGGGAACAGAGTGGACTAGAGCTATTTTAGCAGCCCTGATTGCTGGCTGAAATATGTAATATGGACATTTGACCCACGATCGAAGACTAGGGTCAGACCTAACGCAGCCCTCACACCTTGTCTAGAAGAGCCACGTGAGAGACCTTCCCCCAGCTCTGCCAGGAGCAGGCTGGTGAAGCCTGTCGCAGCTGGGAGATGCTCTGCTGTTGGCCATCGCTTTAGCAATGCCAGGGGACATCGTGTCAGTAGGAAAAGACGAATCATCTGTTTCTCAGAAAATATCCTCTCCAGTTAATTTCTCAGTTCCTTTTGTTCTCTGTTTCGTTTCTGGACTGCTCAACCTGGGGAAGTTGCAGCCTGAAATGAAATATGAAGCCATTCAATATAAATGTATGTATCTATTTTGTGGTATAGGAAGACTCAGTTCAGTGAACCCAGGCCATTGGCATTTTATAATTTCCTCTTGCTCCAGCAGGTAAGGGATTAACCCATTGTTATTCCTCTCTAAAGGAACAGAGAAAAAGATGTACTCTGCAAAGACCCTGATTCTTAAATAAGAATAATAATCCATTGGGTTTTTAAAGAAATATTTTATTGGAACCATAAGGTTTCTTTTTTTTGAGAGAGAGAAAATTTGAAATCCGGAGTTTATTTTTCCTTCAGTGTCTCTCCTAAGAACCAACAGGAATTGAGATATTTTTTTTTCTCTCTTGTGTTTGTGCCTACTTATTAAACACACATGTGGCCTGGATTCCTTGCGTAGGTGCAAAGAGGTTTGAAAAAAAAGAAAAAGAAAAAAAGGTGTAACCCAGTCCATTGACCTGTCTCTTTGCCCTTAGGACTCTTTCGAACAGCTGTGAGAAAAAGAAAAAGGGGGGCGAGAGAGAAAAAAGGAGGCAGTTTAACAAGCCAAATCCAGATGTTCATTTCATACACACACCCTGAACAGCTTTTGCATGGTTTATTTCGTTTTCTGAAACCATTTTTCACCAGCCTGTTTTCTCAGCTGGGAAACTTCTGGTGTAGTGTTTTCAAAAAAATATTGCATTTGGCATTACAAGAAAACAGAGCCTTTAAGACATTAAAAGGACAATATCCTTGTTTGACTTGGCCCAGGGAAGCAGGGCTATAGGAATTTTAGATTTTTGTACCACCCAAAGAATAGGTAAAAGAAATTTTCCACTCTTAAACGCAGTTTACATGGGAATTTGAGAGTTGATTTAGCTTGATTTTTTTTTTTTTATTTATTTAAAGACTTCTCTGAGGACTTTGTGTTAGTGTAGTGTGACTTCATTAGTGTGAAGGAATAAGCAAAGTGATAGCAATCAGTTCACATCTAGATTCTGATGAACCATGGTTCAAAACTCAAACTGCTGCTCAATGCAACTTATTTTTATTTCATGAGGTCCAGATCCTGATATGCTCATTCACACCAATGTCTACATAACGTAGACAGATAAATCTGAAGTTGTTTAATAGTAGCACAGTTTCTCTTTAATTACAGTAGAGGTAAGCTACATAATATGAACCACAATTCATATTGGCTGTGTGAATAGCAGCGAGGATGGTGATTAGCTGACAGGACAGTGTCTATACTGAGTTTAGAGGGACCTCAAAGGCTGGTAATGAATGGAATTAGGGAAGATCAAGTGTAAACAAGACCTATACTGCTATTGCGTAGCTAATCAAAGGATATATTGCCCTTCAGAAAACTCAGTGTAAAACCTCAACTCCACTGAAGCCAGTGGGTGATTTGCAGCTTGCTGTCCTTTACAACTTAGGTAAAAAACTCTATATTTTTTACCTGTGAGATCCTACAAGTGGCATTCACTGTTACTTACTGTGTTAGAGACTTGGTCTAAATTCCTCCATGGAAAGAAAGGCCTATAACTTTGCAAAAAGTTTGAGCAATGCTTTCGTGATCCTTTTGTTTGCCTGTTCTAACGTAGAAAAAAAAATTCAGATATTCTTATCAGAGATGTCACCATCCTGTATGGATCTCAGACCCCATCAGCTACGAAATAAAAGCAGATGATAAGAATTGTTGGTGAGAATGTCAAGACATATATTGTGATTAAATTAAATAAATGATGAAAAAACAGTATTAAAAGATCCTAATTTGTAAAGCTGCAACATTACTTAAACAGAAATAGAAATGTTTAAGGTATTAAAATGTTCCATGCCATGTTTTCCTTTCACTTTGCTACTGCTAAAGTAAGGGTCATCAGGTCTCTGTTGGCATTACAGAGCACTCAAGGATATGGCGTGTGTGTGCCTGTTTGTGCGTACGCATAGGTGTGTGCATCCTTAAGCCTTGGCACTGCCTGGCAGTGGGAACATTGGCATTTCAGTGTCAGAAAACCACCAAGTGGGCTATAAATTCTTGGTCTTTGAACTAATATTCTCTTCAGACAGTCTTAAAAAAAAAAAAAGTAAAAAAAATCTAATTACGACTTAAAATGCATTAGGCAGATTCTTTGGCCAGTACAGAAGTAGAGTGGAAAGCTGCCAAGCAGTACTAGTAAATTCTGTTGAGCAAACCGGTAGTCTTTTTAAAGCCACTGACTTGGTACACAGATTGAATAATCCTGGAGAAAGCATATATATTGTCTGTCCATTTGAGGAGACTGCAAATTTGTAAGGTAAAACAGTGCCTTGATATGTTTTTTCCCTCTCCTCTTTTCCTGGCAGTATGCATTACGTATCTATGTATGTATTGCATAGATACGTCATGCATTGTGTGTATGTCTTTGTATTTATTTGCATGTATAGTTACACGTACATTACTATCCACATCTATACAAAAGCATATATTAATTACTTGGTTAAAAAGAACAGTCTGTTTCTGTGGATATCAAGCCTACAACCCAGGCAGCTTCGCATTTGATTTTGGGTAACAAGACCTTCTAATATCTAAGCTCAGAGATAGCTAAATCCAGGAACTTCTGCGTAGATATTGTCAAGACTGTATTAGGAAATACTGTCAGTCAATGTATATACAGTGCACTTAGATATTTACCTTGGGAAATGTAGTTTTAGAGATATCAGGCTATCAATGTGTATGGATACCACTATATACATCTCTGCTGGAAGGGACAGTCTTGAAGGCACGTTGGACGTGGTGCCGGGGTTTCACTCTGTGCTTGCTTAGCACCTGGAAGCCTTGGCCTGTGGCTGGGGCAGTTCTGTGCTGCTGTAAGACAAAGTCAGCAAAGATGATTCAAGAGCTGAGAAGAAAATGGGGGGGTAGTTGCCTTGTATGGGGGAATTTGGAGTAATGCTGCCTTATGCTGTCAGCTGGACCCTTCCAGTCACGTAAAGGGAAAAGAGTAAGTCTGGTGAAGTGTGAGGGCTCTTATCTCATTCTGTCTTTCAGCAAAGCAATGACCCATGCCACATGGCCTCCCAAAAATGCCTTCTTTGTTTAGCCAAGAATTACACCCTGTAAACATTCCCAATCACTGCATTGAAATGGTTGCATTTATTATAACAGCCTGCCATAAACTTTGGTTCAATAGTCTGTTCTGAGAGGGGTTAATAAGTGCTCTGGGAACACCGTTATCGGTGGTGAGGAATCCCAGCAGTATCTGACATCTCATTTGGTGCCACGCAACACCGGAGAAGCTCAGTGTTGTCCCCTGCACTCCACGCTCCATTTCCCTACAACCTCACCCCAGGTTTGCCCAATATTTTACAAAGTATGGGAAAATATTTCCCAATGAAAACGACCAAGGTCAAGGGGAAATCATGTTACTCCTCTTTGTCACACCCTGGTAAATTCCTTCTGATGCCACTAATTGTCACTGCAGGAAAGTCGTGTGTCATCCTCAGTTGTCCTCTCTACAGACTCTCTACCATTATGACTTTGCCAGTGAGAACAGATACATCATGTTTTAGGGAATTTCTTTTGTCAGTATTGTTGCTCTGTTTTCTGGAGACATGTGAACTAAGCTAACAAAGCTGGTTTTCATCCAAAGAGTGCATCCGTGCCCCTGGCTTGGTGACAGCAAGGAAGGGACTGAGATTTATTCACTTCCTGAGATGACAGAGGATGGGACAGTGCAGAACTGGTCCTGGTCACCCATAAGTGGTGCCATGTGTTTGTGTAGCTCCCAGCAAAACATTGCCTCCATCCACAATGGGAGAGCCGTGGCCTGTTTGTGGTGATGATGATGATGATGCTTACAGAGAATCAAAAGCCTGGCTATGAAGGCACAAATGGCAGGTGGTGCAGACTGTACTTTTCAACAACATTTTATTTGGTCTTCTGGTTTGTAGGAGTAAAAGAAAAAGCTTTCATTTAGAGGAGGACATTAGGGTTGAGGTAGTAGATGGGGATTTCTGAAAGTGATTGTCTATATCGCTGCAAAAAATATAATTGGTATTCTCAGAGTTAAGATTGGAACTGGCATTTGTTGATCATCTGGGCCCCACTTAAAAGAGGGCCAAATTCAAAGGTAGCTGAGGTTTCTCAGGGCCATGTTCTGTCAAGTTTTAAAAACCTGTAAGGTTAGGTGTTTTACCATGTTTCTGTGCAACCTGTTCCAGAACGTAACTGTCATCCTTTCAATTTTTTTTTATATGAAGTTGGAATTGTCTTCCTGCAACTTGTGATCCTTGCCTCTCATCCTCTCAACGTGCATATCTGAGAAAAGCTGGACTCCATCTCGTTTGTAGCCATCTATCAGTTAGTAGAAGGCACCAATTAGATGCCCTTCTTTAACCTTTCTCCTCTCTATGCTGAATAAATTCACCTTGCTCAGCCTCTCCTCGTGTGTTCGGCTATCTTGATAGTTCACTGCTGGACTCAGTCCTATTTGTTGTTATCCTTCTTGCACTGTGAGAGGGGAAGATGTTACAAAAGTGAAACTTGGTTTTAGTTGTGGTTAATATTTTGTATTAACTGTCTACTCTGTTGACATCGGATGCTCAAGCCTTGGCCACAGCTGGAATATAATGGCTCTCATTCAAATGTTGGGAGCATGAGGGCGTACCTGCTCGGCCTTCTTGGAAGAGCCTGTTTCCTGAACACACTGTACCCAGGTCATCCTGTCCCATTCGTTTGGCTCTCTGTGGTAGCAATACAGTTAATTGCCTTTTGTTTCCATCGCTGAACTGACTTTATCGTCCTGGAGATGCTGAATTTGTTTTCTTCTTTGACAAAGTGCGTACACTGCTATGGATTTTTACAAAGGAACCAGAAACATCTAGGAAAAAGCAGGAGGAGTGGAAAGCCCTCAATTTCTTTTTCTATGAATAATTTAGTGCCAAGTTAACTGAAACGTTTGAAAAAGAGATTTTTGGTGCCTAGCTTCATTAAACCCTCTATCCCCAAATGTATTCTCTATCAGTGTCAGCATCCAACACTTCATCTTGTCCCAATCACAGCAAAGGCCTTGTGGAAATAAAATGCAGGGGAAGGGAGAGGAAAAGAAGATTATTGTTGCCATTCTGCATGTCTGTGTGTGTGCACATGTGCTCTATAAACTTACAGTGAGGGATAAAAAAAAAAAAGAATCTATATGAAAAGAAGGAATGAAGCCCTAAGCCACATCGGCCTTCCAAAACGTGCACTCCTGTCAGGGGTACGAGCCACGTTCTGTTGCGTTAAAGAGTGTTGTGCCACACTCCCACCCCCTTCTCTGGACCAAGTGTTTTAATCAGAGTATTATGTTCTCGTCCACTAAGCTTTTACCAGCACGATGAGTGGGACCTCCTTCACTTGGCAGTGGTTTCTGTCAGCGATCTGTCTTCTGCAGCTATTTCCGTGGGAAGGCCCTCCATCTGGCGCTTGGCAGGGAGGGGAACTNATACCCTTTGGAAATCTTCAACTTCCAAGATTTATTTTTGCACAGGGTACATACTTTGTTTTACGTGGTCTGGCTTTCTTTTCATTTAACAAAACGCCACCCCCGTGCCCTGCTTATCCTGGCAGAGGGAGAAGAATGCTGTTTGCTTTAACATTACCTTCAGTCTCAGTATGCAACAGGTCAAAAGATGTGACAAGTACACATGCTAATCCCTTTCCCTTTCAGTTAATAGAATAACACAGATGGGAAAGTTTACATTGGGATTTGACACTCGCTCCAAGCTGAAGTTAAGAAGGAGATGGGGTTGGACATTGCCTTTCAGATCAGAGCAGTTACTACACAAACTCACCTTCCCACTCAGCATCAAATTGCTCCTGTCATCCTAAACCCCATTTGCTCTGCTAAGAGTGTTCTCCTTCCCCTTCTACTCTCCTTTTGAGACTAGTAGGTAGAGTTGGATAAGAGCTCGAAAGCTTTTGTAGAATGAAATATTCCCCAAGAATCGGTGATGTTCAAGTGAAAAAACGTCAACATTTTCCACTGAAGCACCACAATTTGTTTTGAACTGGTGACGTTTTAAACATTTGGCATTTCTGAGCATTGAAATACCACGTAAGAAAACAATTCCCACTAAAACCAGATACTTTCTTAGAAATGTTAATTTTGTTTCAATAAAACCCCATATCACCCGTTTTGTCTGGTATAACCAGACTGTTTATGTTTCATTTGATTCTGTTTTCTGTTTCTTTGTAGCCTCCAGATTATGTCCTCTGATATTCTGCATGACATAGCCCATTTGTAAGTTTGCATGCCTGAAGATTTGCCGCTTACGTTATTCCTGCAGGAAACACACAGAAGAATAAGACCTAGGATTATGCCTATGATGGGAAAGGCTGCAGCAGTGACTGATTAAAAGGGATGATCCATCACACCAAATACCGCTTTCTTCCACCAGGTACATAGCACTTCACCGTGTCTTTCATGAGAACTTTCTGCATGTTTCCCACGAGGGAGCAAGTTTCTGGTTACCAGAAACTCCTTAAAATTAAGGTTTTGAGGGTATCTCTGCAATGAGATGAATATCTAAGATCTATTCTTAGACATGGGCCTCAGAGTATAAATCTAAACATGGAGAAATTCTGTTTTCTGCAATTGTTTTTAAAAAAAATCCCAATTATATAAAGAAAGCTATATGTTAATTAATGAAAATAAGATTAGAAATGCAATTAAACCCAATCATTTTTACTGAAAAACACATATATTTGCACTGAACTTACTAGCAATGAAAATACTTAATTTGTATTAGAAACTGTGCCTATAAGGTTTGCATAACCACAAATGTTTTGTTCGTGGGAAGCAGTCAGTGACCTGCTTTCTGGCTAGAGAGCTAAGATTTGTGTTTGAGAATCTTTGCCTATCTTTTTCATCTAGTTTCTTTCAAAATGAGCAGTTTCAGATCTGCTTTTTCACATTGCTTTAGATGCTTCTCCATGAATTTCATGGCAGATAAAGCGTGTACCTCTTTCAGCCTGCTGCCTACTGATACCCATGATAGCTCACTAATGCTTAGTTCAAAAATCAAGATCTCAAATTAAAAATTCGAGGTCTCCATCTCCGACCTGGCAACAGCTGTGAGGCTCATTCGTGCTGCACAGACCATGCAGAGAGAAAAGAGCAAGCTCAGTTCAAAGAAGCTCAAAGCCTCAAATGTAAGTGAAGGGTCTGTCTAGATCAGTGGAGAGATGCCTCCTCAGAGGAAGCATGAGGAAGACCAGCTTAAAATAGATGCTTGTATTTTAGTGACTAGGATGAGGTGGGAGAGTTTTGCTATCAGGGCTCGTCCACAGAGTGGCTTAGATCAACAGGCTAGGATTCAGGACAGTTCAGATTGGGCAGTTTTCTGAGGTTTTAGCACTGGGAATCATGCTGATCTTTCTTTCTGGTTGATGCATGAGATGGGCACCTTCAGGGGACCTGAATGTCTCACAAAAGCTCTGACTTCTGCAGGTGCCTTTCTACTTCCTTTGTAGAAAAAAATTTGAAACAGCAGCATTTTGAGTATCACTGAAGTGATTAAGTGTGGGTCAGGTGAGTCCAGGTCGTGATTCTTACATAGGGACCAACATTCTCATTGGTTTTGGTGGAAGGTCAGGCTCCTTATTTGGGGCAAGGCACCTAAACGCTTTTGTCATCTTGACCTTTACTGCTGTTGTAATTTCACTTCTGACTTCTAGACTAAGACCTCTAACAAGGGAGAGCAATTAGTGCCCATCACAAGGAAAGCTTTTGCAACATGGTTGACTGCCCACAAAAAACACAGTTGAGACCACCAACTGTTTTATTTGTTTTTGTTCCAATTTCTGCTGATTGAGAAGCTCATGAGATACATCTCATTTCCCTGGGGGTCCCCAGGGAAGCAGCGGTCAGACGATCCTTTTCTAGCCTGCTTTGGGCAACGCTGGTGGTATAACACTGCTGGCACTGCACTTAGGTCATTGTGGTGCTGGTAGGTCTCTTAGCACATAGGTTATTAAAGTCTGACTAAATGAGGTCTGATTCAGTGCAACAGGCAGCTTATTTCAGCCACCAAACTCTCGTTGTGAGACAGTAAACACTTTAATTCACCGTTACTCAGTGCCTCAGTTGAACAAGTTACCTAGAGGAAAATGGCTTAGTGTCCTGAGCTACAGGTTGTGAAGAATTAAACCAAAGCCTCTCATAATGGGGACGGTGCTAGACAGGCTCCATTGTAGGTGTGAGCCACTGTCTGGGCCTTTTTAAAAATAGCCCCCTCCACACTGTAGTGCCAGATGGAGGTTTTCAGATCTATATCTGTCTGCAGACCTAAGTTTTAAAATTTCAGATGTCTTTGCATTTCTCTGCACTAGGTTATGCCCACAGGTATTGCCCAGTGTAGTTGGTAGCATCTAAACTGCATCATCTTTTGCCTAATTTGAGCAGGAATCTTGGTATCCCTTGGAATCACGCTCTTCCGTACTTCCTCCAGTTTGAGGGAGGCCAGTAATTTGCTGGTGGCCGTTTAACCTCAGGAGGCCTTTTTGCCTTCCTGTCTCCTACCCCACGCAGGCTGAGATGCTTGTGCCAGCAAGCCGAGCTGAGGCTCGCCTCATTTTCTCCCCTGTAATTCCACTCTTTACTTGGAAGAGAAAGGCGGGGAACAGATTAAACTTACTCCTTCCTCTGTGGCCAGTCTATCAGTCCTTCCTGTGTATGGGAACACAGACCCAAGTGACATCGAGTTCTAGTAGCAATTCAGATAGAGACAGGGCCTTCACTTTCACTGGACCTTGCACGTGAATGTGTCAAAGAATTCAAAAATTGCAGTTCCGCCGTGTAAATAAAATATGCCAGCACATCCATCTTACAAACCATCCATGCTATACTTAGAATTTGCCTCTACTGATGTTATTTGGAGTATTTCCACCAAGTTTAGTTTGAGCTGGATGATCTTAGAAATAATTTTTGGATTGTGTCGTTTATGTTTCTTTGTCAATTTCTTTAATTCAACCTGTTTTCACATAAGAAAGATCTTTGCTTCCTAATGCAGTAGGTACAGCACAGACCTGATCCCTGTGACCTCACAAGCCAGAAACAGTTTACAAGATCATGTCCACAAAAAGTAGTAAAATCTTGTTTTATAAAAATGTCTCATCTATCGAGAAAATGCATTTTCATAATGGGGCTAAGGCACAGCATGAATGCCAGTTCATTTAAAGCGTACAATTAAATACGTATGTGTGTGTCGATTATAAAGCCGTTTGGGAAAAACAGCTAGAAGATAAATATCCAAGGAGTTATTTGTATGTTAAGGTAGCCTATGTTTATTCTCATTCCAGAGATTGTGTGACTGATCAAATGAAATTTACAATAAAATATTCAAAATATAGGTTATTTTTGTACCAAGAGAATAAAGTGTTCCTCTGCCATGATGCCTACAAAAGGAGCTGGCAATGCCAGGGAACATGGTGTGCTGAGACTATTGCTTATCATAGTTGTTGCATAGATGTCTTTTATTTCTTGTTTGTTTGTCTCTGTCTCTCTCTTGTTGTACATTTAGATATTAGGCTCCTTGGGCAGAGTGTGATTTGGCATTCATTGTTACAACAGTCATTATTCCAAAGGAGCTCACGATTTGGGAATGAACAATGATAATAGATATTGAATGTAAGTCACAAAAGAAAGGTCCACAGCTGAGCTGAGAATTTAAAAATGCAATATTATAAAAGGTTTATGAGAAAGCACAAATTTTGCAGAGTCACATTTAGTTCCTGTTTCAGTCTCTGATGTATGACAGCCTGATGTATTTCGGGGAAGACGCGACCACTTGCATCTAGCAGAGTTTCCTCCTGGTGGTACCTCTGTGAGTATTTAGCCATCCCCAGACATGGCAGAGAACACTGGGTCACACGCTTTTATTTCATATGACTTTCCTATGAATCGTATCTCCTTTTGTCAGCAGACCATCCCATCTCATCACTCACTTTCTGAGAATTTCATTGACTCATCACTCCTAGGTTTCTTTTTCCTTGTTGCCCTTCTCTTTCCTTCACCTGATGCCAGTCCTGCCTTATTCCTTGGCCCCATTATGATACATACATACATTTCAGTGCCATTTGCAGAGCCCAAGTGTGCCATTTGAACACAATCCTAGAAGAAGGGGAGGAAGAGGTAGGTCAGAGTGGCACCATTCCTGGAAGACCAGCAGGAGATTGACAGTGTCCATGAATTCAAGGCTGTTTTCAAGCAGCCTGAATTCTACCTATGTTCTCGTGCCTAATGTTATCCACAAGATATTCTGGACTTTCAGGGTTGCCAAACCAATAGGAAACCAAAGCTGAACTAAGAGAATTAGATGGAATACAGCTGTTGGAGGCCACATGAGTCTGTGTCCTTCGCAGTCACGGAGCTTACTGCCAAAGCTACGTGAATAATGGACTATTTTTTTTTCTGACGATTCTGAAAGCATGCAGCAAAAATATTTGTAAAGAACTTCTGAGTGTATTCAAAACAATCTGTCTTTAAAAAGTGTGTGAACTGAAAAGCTGTCAGCTTCCTTCTGGGGTCAAATGAGAAGTTTCATTTCATTTTTATTCATTTAATTGTTTTTGTTAATTTAATTTTCTTGAAGCTTTAAATATAAACCGCACAACATTTGAAATAAGTTTAAAATCGTTAATGAAAAATGCAGATATTGCCTTCTGAGAAATTGAAAACTAAGCATCTAAATGTTTTTTGAATGGTTTTCATTGTTTGAGATTGTTATTTTAAGCCACTAGATTTTCCAGAAACTGGCACATAGATGGGGAATATTTTGGTTGATCAGAAATGAGATTTTGGCAAAATCTTTGCTATAACACTTTGACCAGCTCTAGGCATCAATCTTGCCTTTTCTCCCTCCCTGTAGAAACGCTTTAAGACACTACCAAAGACAGCACATGGCTTCACTCAAGGCAATGACTGTAGTATTGTTTGGTCCTAATATGACCTGTACAGGTAGAGAAAAAGGTATCGTCATCTCTGTGGCTTGGAATTTTTGACTTTCTAAGGGTTTATGATGTAAAACTCTCCATACTACAGCCAGAAAGGCAGAGAGTCTGAGGGAAACACAGATGTCATTGAAAAGGGAGTCTGTATGCTACAAATGACACAGGACAGTGTCCTTCATATTCCTGCGTGGGATTCTTTTGTCTCAGGCAGCGTTGGCCAAATTGCTGAGCCAATTGGTGATCCTGTCTCAGGTGCCCTCTGCAGTAAGGTGCACATGTTTGCATATGACGGAAAAAGGCGTCTACCCATCCATTCCCAAAGATATAAAAGTCCCTTTCACTTGCAGAACTGTTGATCCTCCTTGCAAATGGAGAAAGGCAGTTAAAGTGGTGGAAGTAAGGTTAGTGCTTGGGCCTTTACTTGAAAACAGGCCAGTAAAAAAGAAGTAAATGACCACAAAAAGTGGAAGATGATAAATTAAAATTTCTTTAGAACAAGACATCTGCTGGTACTTCTCTGGGAACTCGGGGTCAAGTCCAGGTTCATGCTCACTGGCAGGTTGCACTTCACTGTGTAAGTCACAAACTCATCTGAAGAAGTGATTCAGTGAAATAATTTCCCGTTTGCCTAGGATCACCCACAGATGTCCTGGGACACCCAAGAATGCAAAATTATTTCTTTAATAAGAGGGCAGTGACACTGAATCAACAGCGAGATATGTTTGGTGGATGTGATTCTCATGTGCAGTTCATATGCTATCTGTTGAAACCAGGAGATACGGTAAAAATGGACCTTTGTGTCTGGAAAGCAAAAAGTCCGTATCTGACAGACCTCAGCTGCGACTTTCACATGAGACAACTTAAGCAGTTGTGGTGCATTTCAGTGCCCAATGCACTGCTTTTTTTGCTACTTCACACAAAACTGTGGGGTTATTTTCGTTTTCCAGACTGAGGAAATCTTACTTGGAAAGTATGGTTCCAAGTACTTTAAGGAAAGAGCTTCCTTACCACCTTTCCCACCCCTTTTTCCTGCTTAAGAGCTTTTATCTTACCTAGGTATCCTAATGATCCTGTGACTATTATCTTTTTGCTTATACTTAGCATAGGATGTAAATTCTCATTGCGATGTGATAACATTTGGTAAATGGTGACTTGTAATAGTGCAGTTTTGAGTAAATAAAAAAAAACTGGGCAAGATTCAGCCTTTAGGAGAGCAGAGCTGTCTCCCTGCAGTGGTTATAGTGACAAATGTAAAACATTTGTACAAAGGGAGTATATTAGTCACCAGCTGTTATTACAAGTCTTTCACGTTATTTAATGACCAGAGTAGGCTTTAGGCAGCCAAGCCGGGGACTGTATGGCCCCTAAGTGCCTCTTACAGCCTTGTAAAACCAGGGCATGATCTTACCCTCTCTTATCTCTAATGCTACTTGCGAAACAAAACGCTGGTATTTGACTTGCTAACCGTAGATGCAAACCACTGCAGAGCTTGAGGGTGTTTCATTAGAACTCCATTAAAAATGAACAATCAAGGTTTTAAAAAAATAATCAGAATCCACAGAGCAAAGCGTCACAATATAAAACCTACCCCGTCTCCTTTGCCTTTCCTGTGAATATGAGTGCGTGTTGCTTTTAATTTGCGACTCTTGCAACTATTAGGAGCAGCAGAATACTTTTATTTATTTATCTATCTATTTAAACAGCGTTTTAAAACCCTGCACAAGTCTGGGCACAGGCTTGTGAAAGAGAACTAGCAAAGGCTCGGCGTGGTGGTGTTTTGTTCTGCTTTTAGATGCAATTTTATCCATTGCTGCAGCTGGCTGTTCCTCTTTTAACAGCCAGGCTCTTCAGACCATGTTCTTAGGATAGCTTATAAATTGCCAGGCTAGATACAGATGATTGTGTCTGGCAGGACATCTTTCTGGTGTTGGTGGTAAAGGAAAAGCGTATGTAATGCTATTGGATGCTGCTGGAAATATGATACCTGGCTGGTGCCCCGTGCCATCTATGATCCAAGTGATGGTGGTTCTGATGTGACAGTCTGCTTGATATTGGTTTTAAACTATTTTCCCTTAGAAGTGGCAAGCCTGATGGATATCTGAAACAAACTTTAAGAGAATTTAAGACAGATGAACTGTAGAGGGTTTTTTTGACTCAAGATTATTAGGGCTCGGGGTGATTACATCTGAAAGCACCTCTGATCTGTGCGAGCATCAGTCGCTACTGAGATATCTACATCTAGCTGCCAAAGAAAGGTCAATGAAAAGGTGACAAAAAGGAAAATAGACAGTTGCTTAGATACACTGGAAGAACAACACCGAGTTTTGAGGGTCTACTCTTGTCAGGAGGAAGATGAAATGCAAGTGAGATACTCTACGTGGTGTCACTCAGACATCTGAGGGAAGCAAGTGGCAGCAAACTGAAGTCATCAGGGAGCCAAGTTCAAAGCAATGGTTTGGTACAGCATCGATGTTCAGCACAGAGAACATCAGCCTTGCTCATTCAATATCCTCAAACTAATAAAAAAATTTCTTGACTCAATAACCACCACTTTTGCATACCACTGTCTCAGCCACACAGCAAATTATAGCCTGAAAATATTTACAATTAACTTTTCTCACCCAAGCTGTCTTTGGAAAATGGGTAGATACGAAAGTTCATAAACATTTGCAGTGTTGGGATCTGAGCCTGGAGTGTCTGAAACCGTTTTCTTTTTAGCCATCTTTCTTTCACCAAGATGAGTTGACAATTCAAGATCTTAAAATACTTGGCAAACAGAAAATTTCAACATCTTTTGGCATATTCTAACCTAATCATATTGAAAAAAATTTTTTTGATCTTTAGTCGCTAAGGTGTTAGTTGTTTATGTATAAACAAATTCACTTTTTGAAATGAAAAGTTAGTTGTACTAGGAAAAAAAATAGGGATTATGGTGCATAACACTGTTAGTGCCGTATGTAACTCCACTTGGCCTTTTTAATTAGTGCTTCCCTTGGTTAGGAAGCCCGTTGCTGGGAGAAGATGCAGAATGTGCTGTGACCTCTCTCCTCCGGCGGTGGGATGGGAGCTCACGCCTGAGACCGAGCACGCCGGCTTTGTACGGCATTGCTGATGAAGTGAAGGGATCGTGTGCTGCTGGCTCTGAAGTGAAAACAATCACTCTGAAATCTCAGAGCTTCCTTAGAAATGTAAAAAAATGGGGTGGGAGCATAAGTTAATTGTGCTTTTACACACTGTTATACTTGTCACCGTGCCAGACTCTACATTTCTTCCAAGGGTGAAATGAAAACTCCAAATTCATGTGGTTATGAAACAATTTCAGTATGAGCACTCAGCAAAGAATTATAAAGTGGGAAAGACACAGTCCTGTGTCACAGCTGGTTGAGGAGGGTCTGAATTGATCAAGGCTTCTTCCAGCTTGGAGGAGCCTTTTGGAGTGTATTGAAACCATTCTGCATCTGTATGTTGAATGTGTATAAGGTACTACAGAAAAGCTGATTTGTTATGACATTTCTTTGATTAGGAGATGAGGCAACTGGCAGAAGGCATCACCATCATTCCAAGAAATCTCGTTTCTCTGCAACTGGAGATTTCGAAAATTAATCTGGTTTGCCCTGACTTGCACCAGAATAAATTCATACATTGGAAACTGGGCATGGCAAGAAATCACTGGCACTGCATTATTTCTAGAGAAATAATGGTTGCAATGGGCGACCTTGATGAACAAGGACAAAACGCCATTATCTCTCCTGCAGTAATGGAGCCTGAGGTACCCAAAGGCCTTTGTAAGTTAAGCTGGGCTCAGCCCCACTTTGGTTTAGTCCTGAGAATGAGGGAGTGCAATGCCATTTTAAAATCGTGTTATTAACCCTTGTGATTTCATCGTGGACCGTGTGTATTTCATATGGACTGTAATTACAAGGTCAGTCCTGACTTGCATCACCATGAAAGGAGAACCAGTCCCAAATAATATCTCATTGGACAAATAGTGTTTTGCTTATTTTTGTTACAAGAGAGAAGTCAAGGGGGAAAAAAATGCAGAAGGAGGGGGTCAAAATACCCTGAGGCTAAATCTAAACTGGAGCCAATCCATTTTAAAAACTTGAGTGTGCCTAGAGTTAGCACATGCAAATCTACTCTTTTAGATAGATAAACTGAAATCCGTAAAGATACGTCGTAGCCTGACTCTCACTTGGGTGCTTCGTTCCCATTGATAACACCATGTGCTAATTCAGGCACCCAGGTTTCCGTGTAATGTTCTTACTATGAAGAACAGTTGGTCTCGAGGGAAAACATTTACATAGATGACAGCTATTTTCAGGAAAATGAAAAGTACTGGGTGAAAAAGGAGGTTTTGACGTTGTGTGAAATATGGGGTTTACACACAGTAGTTTTCACTGTGTGTGTATAAATGGGCGATTTACCATATATTGATTCACACACCATTTGTAAGCGTCTAATTTATTTATTTATAGAGATGTATGGAAACCATGGTTTGAAAAGCAGTTTGCATAACATCTGGTATGTCAACAATGTAACCTTTCAATTTACTTGTTGGTGAAAATGTCAATATAATGAACCTGAACTCAGCATTGGTTTACACAAATTTCCTGGCAGACAAAGCAGTAATGATTTGCATGTCAGTGTAAGTGACATGTGCCCTCCAGTTTTGAGTAGTTTACACAGCTAAGAGGTATAAAAAAGGGTAGAGCACATGGCGGGTTCCTTACGTACTTAACGCTGGCAGTACAAATTGTGTGTATTTGTGTGGTGTGAAACATTTCATCTCGTTTTGACTTCCAATTTTTCAAAAGCGTCCTTTGATTTTTTCACTGAAACTGCTTTTTTTGTTGTTTTTTTGGATACGCGGAAAAAAAGGTAAGAAGAAAATTGTAGACCTGAAGGTGACTTAGATCCTGGTGGCATGTAATCCATGAGCCTTCCCTGCATGCATATTGTTTCAATTACTTTTACAGTTTATGTGTTTTCTACAGACAAAGATACTGTACTGGGATGTGAGAGAGGAATCTAGTGGATTCTTGATTGTTCTTAATCATATGCCAACAGGAATGGCAACAATAATATATTGTTTATACCTCTCATATTACTGCCTGTACCAGCTAGGTCACATATATCACATAGCATTTTTTTCACTCTGTGATTCGTTGCCCGGCACTTTTGAAGTGGGAAAGTAATAAACGCTGTTGATACTGAATAGCAAAAAACCTCACTTAAACATAGAATCAGTCCATTGATGGCACCAGTCGTTCCTCCTTGATGGTGGGGAGTTTAGCTCTGCACAGAGAAGTCGTTGCCTCTCACCAAACTCTCTGTGGTAAAGCAGGAGTCCTGGTCTTAGGAAAGTGCCTCTAAACACGTCCATCAGCCTTGAGTTTCGGTGCGTGATGTGACATGCCGAGCTGGCTGCCTGGTGCCAACAGGAGCCGCCCGGGTCCCTGCATGGAGCAGCTTTGCTGCCCGGCATTTGCCTTTGCAAGGGAAGGAGACGGGGCTGATAGGCGAGGTTATCTCCTTCCTCCTCTCTGCCTTCCTCTCCTCCCCTGGCTCTCCACCTCAAAGATCTGCTTTGTGGTTTGGATTTCAATCAAGTTACCAAAAAAAGGTGGAAGAGGGAAGGAGACAGTTACTTAACCACTTTGCGTGTGATTTTTCTTTTTTTTTTTCCTTTTTTTTTTGGTTGTTTGTTTGTTTTAAAGAACCAGATGCTGTCTGTTTCCCATTGTTCTGCCCACACTATCCAGTTGGGATCTGATTTGGGTGGTGTATGTCTGTATGTGTGAGGGAGAGGGTCAGAGGGAAAGCTTTGTGCATCTGTTATTATCTGATAGCTTTAAAAAAATTAAAACCATATACGA
Source organism: Dromas ardeola (assembly GCA_013398915.1). Lineage (NCBI taxonomy): Eukaryota > Metazoa > Chordata > Aves > Charadriiformes > Dromadidae > Dromas > Dromas ardeola. The sequence goes on along the minus strand of VYZM01018899.1, from coordinate 906,684 downwards.
CCCCACACTCGCAGCTAAGAAAAGGAAATTTCATCAGGTTTTCCAGAGCTTTCATTTTTTGTGGAAGATTTCTAGTATCTAGACAGAGTACACAGACTGAACCAATGCCAACTGTTTGTAAGAGCTTCTTAAGTTTTTGTTAATCATTCTATTCTATTCGCTACATACGTTTTCTATTTGTCCATCATTAATATTTCCTTTATGCAGTTAAACAATAGTGTGGTCAAGTGATATTTTTCCTTTTAATCCAGTTGACCAAACTCCACCATGGGAACCCGGAGCATGCCCCAGCTCCTGTGCGGGAGGAGACGCTGGAGCAGAGCTCCCCCATATCTTCCTCCAACCCAGTTTCCACTTAAGGGAAGTAGAGGACAGAAAGGATCTGCGGTGACATCCAGCAGGTATCCTGAGCGGGGTGCCCAGCACGGGAGACTTGCAGTGGAGCACCCTTTCCCTGCAGCCTAGGTAGATCCTGAGGTCCTCTCACATTTCCCAGGGTTTGATGATCTGTTTTTTTCATAATTTGTCCAAAAATCATATTAACTGTTTGTGGGACACTTGTGATTGTAACACCATTTAAGCAAATTTTTTTATTAATACATTAAATGCTTTACACAAATGCTTTTCTAGCCTGGGCCTATTTAGCAAAATGAAGAAATTGAGTGTCTTATCTGGCAGATAAGATGCACCTGAATCTGCACAGGAAAAAGCCTCCATAGGGGCTATGGGGGAAAGAAGGAAGTGCTGGAGAGCATTGGGGAGGGCAAGGAAGGACAGGACAGGACAAGACTGATGAGAAATATATGTGTTTGTAGGGAGGTAATACATAAAAATCACTAGTTGCACAAAGGAAATATAACTAAGGACCATTGGCTGATGGTTGTTTTTTTTTTTTAATGTACCTAAACAATAACAAAACCCCTATAAATATCTGAACGATGCTGAAGTTTATTTATTTATTTATTCACCGCTTAGCATGGGACTTCCGCTGAGTTTCCCCCCCAGCTGTGTCAACTCAGGACCCCATCTAACTGGGGCTCTGTGTAACATTACCTGCAACATGGAGAGTTATTTAGAGTCCCGGGCACACTTCCCATCGCATTAAAATAAAATTGAGTTCTGACAGGTCATGTTGCTGGCCTAGCTGGTACAGTCCTCTAAAGGTCTTTCCCCTTTCCTCCTTTGCTTGGGCATTCATTCTTTTTCTTCATCTGGATTGGAAAATGAGGACACGACCAAGTTGAAGCCCTAATCCCATCAAGTTTCTTTGTTGTGTAGCCAAAACCTGCTCCACTCTCTTTCCCTCTACTGTATTTTTACTGTAATGTTAACTTTCTCTGCTTCTTGTTTACACAGATGGAGGCAACACATTTAACTGCGAAAACAAAAGTAAGTAACTACATCTACAAAACTTCAGCACATACATGCTTTTCTGTGACTTCTGGTTTCTCAGCTTTAGACTAAAGTTTAGCTTCTTGGCCACAGACTCCTGGAAGGAGGCAAAGCTCCTGAGGACCCACTTGACCACTCTTCGTTTTAATGCTTGTTTATCTTTCCTGCTTTTTCATGCTCCAGACTATTAACAATGCAAGAAGGTGCTTCTCAGGCTACAAAAACACTGTCATATCAGCTAGTCCTCCCTCCGCTGCACGGACAGAAGTCATCTCTGTGTGTGCACTAGCTGGCTTTTTGGTGGTGCTGAGCCCAGTGTTCAGAGGCTGCAGAGAGCCCATCAGCACGTGCTCCTCCACGGAGAACAGAGCTCCTTGCTTTGATATTTTCAGAAATGCACGAGGGCTGAAAGCAAAGCTACTGATTAACATGTATGTGGAAGGAAAGGCCAAGCAGCCACCTCCAAATGCCCCATGAGACTTCTTTCACTTGTGCTATGAAGGCAAACAGCAGTGACCAGAGGAGCATTTGGTGTGATTGGAAATGAGGTGGGGAAGAGAGTAACCAAAAAAAATAATGATAGGGCAACAGTTAGTTTAGAGGAGAGGCTCATACGGGGTTGAGTTTCGTTTTAAGGTTCTGATTTAGCTGAGCTGAGCATGGCATCAGCTGAAATTCAGAATGAAACTAGGACACAAACTTAATTGCAAAACCAGCTGAAACCACAGGACGCAGTCACAGAAAATTTTCACTCGTTTGAGGCTGGCATAGGGTTTCACTCTGAGCTTCAGCAGGAGGTTTTGGGGCCCCCAAAACAGATTCAGGGAGTTAAAATTCGGTTGCTTTCCCAAATTCAAGCCTGGACTAGCAGAAGTATTGAGGGGGATGATTAGAGAGTATCCACATGAGGAGGAGTGACTGGCTGGCACATTGCTTTTCCACCTAACAGTGAGATTTGCAGGGGATATGTGGTAACTGTTGTTGTAAACAGTTATGGTCATCCTAAAATACCTCTATTCAGTGCCACGACAATGGGTGACACAGAAAAGCCGAAGGTCAACAGCTGTTTCTCTTGGAAAAAACCAAACAAGAACCTCAGACCTACTGAGGCCGGCCAGCCGCAGCGCTCGCGCTGTTCTTGTCATTGTCAAGTGTCGATGGCTGATTCCTGGAAATAACCAGGGAGAAAGAGAGGCCTGTGCCTAACGTGAACAGACTTGTGGTTGCGTTGACAAAGCCAAAACAACAGCTTACAGCGAGTCATTCCAGCAGTATCGCTCCCTTGCCTGTCACTGTCTCTCTGCTGCTCCCTAAGAGAATATCTGCTGCTACAGATGTTTATCCCACTTTGGATTTCATTCCTTCTGCCACTATACTGTTTTTTTCCTGACGCTTAGGATCCTGAAACATACTTTTTCCTATACTAGGTGCAGATGTGAATCCTGTGGGGGGGGGAGTTCAGGCTTCTCCGTGGTATTTCAGAAAGCCAAACATTTCTGAGGCTGGGAGACGTGTTGCCTTCAGCTCTAAACTGTGCTCTCCTTGGGTATCCCGAGGGGCTTGAGGTTTTCAGGAGGTGCGATCCTGCGTGCACCAGGGGAAGCTGAGGGTCTGATGTAAAGCCTGTTTGTATCAGGAAAAGGCTTGCTGCTGAGCTGAGTGGGGTTTTGGGTAGCAGAGAGGTGAATCCTGCTGCTAGGAGAGGTGAACCGTTGAAACATGCAGGTTTCTCTGGTGCCTTTGGCATTTGGAGTTAATGGGTGTGAAACCAGACTTTTCACTTCTGCTTTTCATGTGCATGTTCAGTGTGATGCATGTATGGTGCGGCGTTTTGCAATCAGTAGATTTCCCCATCAGGTTTGGTTTGTTTCTCTCATTTTTTACAAGGGATGAACAGGATATCACTTCTGGGCAAAACATACAGTAGTATATCAAGGGGGGAAATCCAAGAAAAATAGTATCTGAATGTTATTTGTCTTACAAGCAAGCACATGTAGGCGTTTATTATTTTTGAAGGCTCTCTTGTCAATTGGACATTGAACAATTGTGACATCTGTTGCAAGTTATTGTCCCCCAGAGTCGTTTCACACGGTTTGGAGTTTGCTTTTTTTTCATCCACCACAAATAAAGCCCAGAATGATCTCCCTGTCCCCACAGAGGCAGGAGGGAACCTCCTAGGAATATGCTGCAACCTCCAGGGAGGTGGGGACGTTTAGCAGAAGGGGGTGTTTTCTTCCTCTCTGCCCTGCCATGGGTTGAGCGGTGAAACCCCCAATTGACACCGTGAGAGGGAACCCCACTGAGGTCCACCTTGAGATGAGACAATGGTCATGTCATTAAAACAAAACCAAGGACTGAGTGCAAACGCGGACCTGCAGCACCAAACCTTCTGAGGCATCCTCCTGGGCTGCATCGGGGGTCCGTGTGTTGGTGTTCGCAGGTTTGCGCATTGTTGTCACCTCCCATGCCGCTGCTGGGAGCTGGGGAGGCCACAGCCAAGTCAGCTTTCCCTTTCAGCCCATCCGCTTTTATCAGGGAAGAAATACTGTCTGTTTGTTTAGGTGAGATATTAGTCTGCCCCTGGAGCACCAGGTCACTGTAAATGTAACACAAGCCCTATTTCCTGTTAGGAAAGGGGAAAAAATATGCCTGTGAATTGTCTCTGATGTGCTGCCAATTGTCAGAGAAGATTCAATTTGGTAGAGAATTACTGTGCTCTTAAAGAGCTGCATTAGTGACAGAGATTTAGGGCAGCCGCTCCTGCCAGAAATGGGAGATTTGTCTTTGATTTCCATAAAACCAGAATTGTGGTGGGTTGCAAGTTGCCCCTCCATGTTGCTCGAGGAAAAGTGAACGGCTTGGAGGGGAGGTTTGGGTTAATGGGACTGTTCTGGGACTCGAAAGGGACGCCTACACGTGGCTGAAGGGCAGAGCCTGCAAGGAGGGCTGGAAATTTGGGGTAAGGCTGGCAGGTGCCGGGGCAAAGCTTTCTGTCAACGCTCCGCTATGATAAAGGAGAAATGGCATTTTCTTGCCAGCTAGCCAGTAAGCCAGATCAAAAGAGACAAGTTGCTCTCTGTGTGTGCATGTGTGATGCACACATGTGTTTGCTGCTAATCCAATAAAGCAAATATGTGACCTGTGGAATGACCCAAAGCTGCTACAATAAATAGTGCTATAGATCACCCATGTATTTTCCTTTCTTTTGCATTTCCTTTATCAAGGCCAATTTCAGCTGTCGTCTAAGCGGGGTATGCCTTCCACAAACACAGTGATGTGCAGACAGGCAAACCAGATTCACCCATTTGGTCTCTTTTATGGTAGAAAAAATCCCACACACAACCCCAGAAAACTGGCAATGAAATTGTTTCCCCTGAGTTGTCATTATGTTTACTGAAAAGAGTAAAAACTTAGGCCTGGGTTCACTTAGGTGAAGCTGGTGTTGAAAGAGTGGGCCAAGCAGCATCCTTATATTCAGATACATTCATCCTCAAAAATTTTCTGTGGCAAAGAAATTTAAAAAAAAAAAGTCAGTAGACTCTGTTCCATGACATTGCCCATATGTTGACTGGATACCAAACAGGCACTTTGCAATCCAGCATTCTTGGTGTGTCCATGTGCCGGTGCTGAACCTTCCACAAAAAAGACCAGCTTTTTCATGCTAGCCTTACTGGCACAGTAATTGTTGCGTAAAAGCTGTACAATCCACAAAAATAACCCTGAAGAGACTCCATTTTTATTCAGCTTACTACTACAGCAAACTCGAGCAAAGTTTGCTCAGTGATTGGAAGAAGACCAGAAGAAAAGCAGAAAAGCAATTTAGAAGAAGGCAGAGGATATGAAGCATGTTCTTTTGGCATTTGATCCCCTCTCCTAATTGTTATTACAGAGCTGGTGGGGCGATTGGGTGTGATTCACCCAGTGCCCGGCACTCTTTTTCTCTCCCCAGTAGTTACAGGGAGAAGGCACACTTTAAATGCTATCTCTCAATCTATGGGCACTCACCCTGGTAATGTCTAAGTATCTCTCTGAATCAGCTAGGGCACACCTAGCATCAGCAAAATTATCCTCCCTGCGGCCCTTTGAAACCGGGTAAACTCCTCCTGTGCTACGGTCCAGGCTTCCAGGCAACGCTGTGGAGATTTAACATGTTCTCTCCAGCCGTTTTTAAAATTCATCAAAGTTTTTCCTGGAGCGGTGGAGCTCGGCGGGGTGGGTGAGCCCGAGCCGATGGGCTGCTGGATTGCAGCGTGGCGGTACAGAGCGCCCGGACACGTTCCCGTGGCCGCCCCGCAGGGGCATTCCCAGCCCTTCCACTTTGCCCAGGAGTGCCTTGTTCTGTGGAAAGCACAGAAGCTGCTCCTAGTGTAAATACGTATTTCTGTCCTCCTCCTTTCACTGTTCCTCTCTGTTTCCAAGTAATGCTGTTGCAGGCAGGGGAAAAAAAAAATCAAAATGTATCATCTTATTTCATCAAATGCTAATTAACAGAGATGTGGGGTGAAAAGTCACTGCTGCAGCCTGAACCATGTGTCTAAAAGGCCTGTGGCTTCTCCGTTAGCCATTGCGATCACTGTGTTGTGCCGGTCTCCCTCCCTCCCTCCCTCGCTGTCCCTGTCCCTCCTCCCTCTCTTAAACATTTGCCATCCCCATCCTTGGCTTTTAAAAGAGCTGATGAGACGATGATTTCTCTCTTCTTCCTGCAACCTTTTGCTGGCTGCCTCCTAAAGACATACCTGCATTAGGATCCTCATGCTTTCCCTTGTTGCATCTCTGCTGCAGTATAATATTTTTTTTTACATATATAAATATTTCATATATTTATACTAACATGCAGAGAAACAAGTGATTTGGCATCAGTTTTACACAAAATGAAGGTAGGAGGAAAAAACTGAAATGGTGGGAAAGGTCCCTCTTTCCATCTCCCTTTGCCTGTGTTCTGAAATCTCCTTTAGAGATGGCTCCTTCTTTCCAGTCACCCTAAATCCTATTAATCCCTTTTTTTATTTTAGTCAATTGAAAAATATGCCATTATTGCTTGAGGAAGTTTGAGATCTGCTTTGAAAAGGTAAAATGGACTTAATCTGTTTCTTGTGTGATGAATCCATTTTAAGCTTCTTGGTCGGTCTGCACTGAAGATGTCAAAATTTAATGCTTTAAAATCAATGTAAGTGATAGCTCTTTTAATATACTTTCTAGCCTAACGCTCTAAAGTACTTCCTACATTTACAAGCGTATATTCACAGAAGGCCAGTACTGTTTAGGACGTAGGTGGGCATATCTGAAATACCCAGGGAAAAAACATCTGCGACAACAGTGCCGTGAACTGTTGGGAAAAATAACTATTACTCACCAAATCTAGGATCCAGTTCCTGGGGAAAAGATAATTTCTCCTGAAAACACCTGCAGGGTAAAGTTTATTCCCCTTCTGTCAGTCTGAGTAACAAAGTAAGGATGTTATAATAAACGATGGCAGGGGCTGAAAAAGATGTAAGAGGATGGAAAAGAAATCATTAATCCAGTGCACCAACTCTGCTGCATCTGATGATAGCCAGCAGATACTGGACTGCCAGCACATCACTTTTATCCACAGGTTTATCTCCTCATGTGCACTGTTTGTTTTGCTTGAGTTTTTTGGGTTTTTTTTTGTTTCATTTTGTTTGTTTTATTGTTTTTTTTTTTCCCCTCCAGCAGCTCTGAATCTTGCCCTCTCTGTGAAAAGACTCAGACGCAGAGGAGAACCTATCTTTGGCTCTGATCATATCTTTATCTCCTGCAAACCCGCTGCAGCTCCATAGGTAGCCCGTGCAAAACAGCTTAACAAGGTTACCACAGTGTCACACTGGAAGTAGCCAGCAACTCTTCAGTTTATTATTCGTGCTGTTAAGTATGACCTGGAAATTTGTATCGTTGTGTAACCAGATGTCAGTTCCTTCAGTCCCTACAAAGCAACTCTTTTTCTCCCCTTCCCCTTCCTTCACTGGCTACCCAGAGAAATGAAAAGCCCACACCGTAAGTTCGTGCTCCTGACAAGATGAGCATTGTCAGGAATATACAAGCTGTGGTTTTTCCTTTCTGCATCCTGAAAGTGAAGAAAAAAGACCTTTGATGTATCCAAAGCTCTGTTATTTTTTGTCCTTCTTTGAGCTAATAAAAGGTATCATTATATTATCACACTTCTGTCCCTTCCATGTTTATCCTGGCCCATATTCTGCTCTGCAACAACAAGAACATAAAAAATCCCATGAGAAACTCTAGGTTAAGTTTATTTGACTTTTTTTTTTTTTAACCTATGTTGTAATCAGGATTGTTTTGCTAACTTAGTTCACCGAGGTAGTTTTTGGTAAAGGCTAAGATTTGCTTAAGTGGCCAGAAAGAAAATACATATGACTGGTTTATGCCTTGCCACCCTGAATTGTAATGTTTTGTTTATTATGACTTTGGGCATGTTTTATTGGTGAGCGGAGAGGTCACAGCCTCGCATTTAGAATCTGTATTTGTGCTTTACGGGTTCTGGGATTTGAAACCACAAGCAGTCGCTGAACTTTCTGGCTGCCTTAGGTAACCGTGTGATGTGATCAAGTGGCCAGACCAGGTCCTCTCCTCTGTGCTCAGCCTGCCGGGAGAAGTAGTGTGACATCGGCCTGTGACTGGAGGTCTCCAAAAGAGCAGGTAAGAAAGATGAGGCTGAAATAGCCCCACCACAGCG